>ML777930.1:73586-120819 GCA_009831015.1 Picea engelmannii | reverse complement strand
GAAATTTAATAAAAATTCACCTTATTCCTCCACCTTAATTCTTCCACCCTTCATTCTTCATATTATATTTCTCAAATATAATAAAAAACCTTTCTTTCATACTTTAATACCAAAAACTTTAATACTTTCCCAACAATAAAAAAAAATATAAAATTTTTAATACTTTGGAAAATGTCAAAAATGAAAAACTTTCATAAATCATACGAATGCTTTATAAATAGGGGAGCGCTCCTTAACCTCTTGAGCGCTCCTTTGGATGAGAGAAGGGCGCGCTACCATAAAATTAGAAAGCATGCTACCATAAAATTAGAAAGCATGCGTAAGGCTAGGAGAGGTTGGCGCTCCCTCTAGCTGGTAAGGCGAGCGCTCGGCTCCCTTCTAGCGCTCCTTCACAAAAAACGCGAATTTTAAAAAACGCGAATTTTAATAATCAGCGCGCCCGTATCTTGGCTGTGCAGCGCCGGTGCTCCCCCTTTACCTATTGTCCAGCGCCGGCGCGCCCGATTAGCCTCTTGTCCAGCGTCGGCGCCCCTGTGCATGGATTTGCCAAGCGCTGCCACATAAAAAACGAATTTCAGAGCGGCTTTGGCTTCTTCCGGTTTGCACCCTCCTCAGCTCCTCAGCTCCTCAGCTCTGATACCACTTGTTGTAATTGCAAGATGCGGAAAACACAATTACCATAAGATAAACAATACATATGCAAACAAAGAAGACACAACAGTTTACGTGGTTCACCCAAATGTTGGGCTACGTCCACCAAGCATTGGTATCGGTTATCTTATTATTCAGCTAATGGAGATTACAGACAGGCTCACTCCTCACAGACACACTCTCAGCCTCTACGGGCATACAAATTTATAGCAATGTATTAGAAACTGATTAATAAATGTAATCTCATCCATAGTTTAACTTAGGTGCATTGGTTACAACCAATCCTGGTTTATAGGATCTAGAATCCTATTCACGGATGAGTTTTGTTGTCACCGTTTCCAACAAAGGTATCATAAGGGATCTTATTGGATTTAAAAATCATGACCTTAGTCTTATCAGTATTAATAGTGATACCTATATTGGAGCAAAAGTCCTTGAGGATTCTTAGTTGATTTTCAAGATCATGGGGACTCCTTGCCACAAGAAGGATATCATTATCATAAAGAAGAAGATTGATGACTATACCAATGAGAGTAGGGCCCACACAACCTGTTTTTTCCAAGCATTCTTCTAACTTATCAATGTATATGCCAAAAATGGTAGGGGACAAGGGACAACCTTGTATTTGACTCCGATATTGCAATTAATCTCTTTTGACCAGCCCTCAGTGTTTTTAAACTTAGCAATAACATTTAGTGTTGAAAAATATAATTATTGATTAAATAAATAATTAGTTTATTTAATACATCCAAAGTTTAATTACAGATATATTGTGAATGAAAATTACAATTTCTTTAAGAGTGAGATAGAAATTATACCTCACTTTTTACTTTTTTTGATGTAATTAATTTAAATGTTGATTTATTAAATAAATACAAAAATTAATTATAATATCATTTAGTGTTGAAAAATATGATTATTGTAAATAAATAATTAGTTTATTTAACACATCCAAAGTTTATTAGAAGATTATTAGAAGATTATTTTTTATATAAATTATTTATGTTGTGTTGAGTATGGTCTTTCATTATTTTTTATTTTTTTTTAGATTAAAAGAAAATATAAATAATATTTGTTTTTTAATGATTGCAAAATAAAACTAATTTTAATAGTGATGTAAATATCAGGAACGATTTTAGGGGCTAAATTTAGCTCATGAGTTAATTTTTCATGGTTTTTCTCCCAAATTTTAAAGGATAAACTTATTTTACCTTAAAATGGCCAAAATTTTATACAAACTATACAAAATCCTTAGAAATTTGAATATTTTTACAAAAATATGACCAAACATTTTATAGTTGACATATGAAGGATTAGTAAAATTCACTAAAATTTCTATATTTTAAAATAAATTTACATCCTTAAAATCATCCCCGGTAAATATGGTTTAATTGAGTAATGAAAATGTAAATATATCTAGAAATGTGAATAAATTGATGTATAATATTGTTATAATAACAAATACTTTAAAAATACATAAAGATGTTAATTGAATATTGATATAACTAAGTGTTTAGTAAAATAAATAAAAAATAAAAAATAATTTTAAATTCATTATCATAATAATGAATATAAAAAAAATATTGTTAAATTAAAAATGATATTGTTGTCGATTATGAAGTGAATTTATACTTCCTCTAAATCTATATAATTAAACCATTTTAAATAAAAACACAAATAATACAAAGAATAATTTATTTATATAATAATAATAATAATAATAATTTAAATATTTTAGCTTTTTTAGACTCCCCAATCTATATAATTAAACAATTTTAAATAAAAATACAAATAATTCAAAGAATAAAAAATATTAAATAAATACAAAATAATGATATTAATTATAATATTTTAAAGATTTTAGCATCTTTTGATTTCCATTTACATGTATAAAACATGGAGAAGTTTTTGGAGAGTTTTTTTTATGTACATTTCCTTTAAAAAAAAAAAATCTAAATATTTTGAACTCTCTAACACTTAAAACCCTAATCCTCAACACTTTTAAAACTTATTAATTATAAATTAACTATTTTATCAATTATATTATATATCTAAAAGTTTACGTATTTTGAATTCTCTAACACTTAAAACCCTAATCCTCAACACTTTTAAAACTTATTAATTACAAATTAACTATTTTATCAATTATATTATATATCTAAAAGTTTACGGATTAGGGTTATAAATATTTTTTTTTATCAATTATATTATACATCCACAGTTTTATGGATAAAGGTTATAAATATTAAAATTTAAAACTAAATTATAAATTATCCATGTTAATCAGATCATTTCAAATCTTTAGAAAGCATGAGACTCGGAAAGTTATCTTCTAATAAATGAGCAATTATTTGTGGTTTTGGAACGGTCAACATCAAGATTCCTTAGTATTCATTTTTTAAATTAAATTGAAAAGATACTAAAACTTTTTAGTACGTTTTATCATTTTCTTTGAGCGAGTGATTTCTTGGCATTATTGAAGGGAATATTTGGTTTGAAAAATTCAACCAATTCATTAAATGGAAAGGAAAGAGATTGGGGTTTACAGCAACAGTCGACATCAAGATTCATTAGTATTCGATCTTAAAATTAATTTAAAAAGAAATTATAACTTTTTGGTACGTTCTATCATTTTCTATGAGCGAGTGATTTCTTGGCATTATTTGAAGGGGATATTTGGTTTGAAAAATTCAAACAATCCATTATTTGAATTTTTCAAACCAAATATCGTCCTAGCATCACTTTCTTCATCATGTTCCTTGAAGTTAGGAATTAATCCATATAAATGGTGGAAAGATTGGAAATAGTAGCTAAATTAAAATTATCAATTCAATTAATAATTAATTTGATTTAGAAAAATATAATTCAATTAATAATTAATTTGATTTAGAAAAATATATTTGACAATAGAGTATTTAATTTTTTATATTACAAAATATATATTGTTTGTCATGTTTTCATAGTGTGATTTGCGATCGTTACATGTATCATTATAATATTTATTGTTTGTTTGTTTAACAACACCAAGGTTACTTCGTCCGAATTATGTCTCTTCACTTAAAACATACTCATATTTCGTTTTAGGCTACCGACGAGTCACACTCCTACTCTAGCGAAACTCTTGTATACTTAGATATTTGTTAGCAATTTAACACTTAGTCATATTTAAACATACATCTATGAACATAAGAATCTAAGAGAACAACAACGAAACATACAAGAGAAACATAGATATAGTGCGAGTGCCACAAACTCTTCCTAACACCCGACTAAGTCTTTGTTATTACAAAATAATTACAACATGAACACTACCAGATTGATTTACAACTGGGTAGAGTCAAATGATTCACCTCACCTCACCAAAACACTCATACATATATTTGTCACCAAAACTCTCTGTCGCAACCATCTCTACAACCTCTTGTGGTGCATCTCAGATGTGCCCTCAACTGTAGAATTGTTGTCTCTTCGTTTCTACAAACTTCACAGATTATGGTTCTGCTTCACACATCCCTCCAACAGACTTGCATTTCCAAACTTCCCCAAAATCATCCCAAGAGAAGCTCGCCCAACTCTCTCCACTGAATCCTCCTCAAGGCAACACAAGTCCTCCCAAGTGGAGTGACTTGGCTCCTTGAGGGAGCTTTCCCTCTTCGTCTGCCTCATAACTGTAGAGCTCTTCTTGTTGTACTTGTCTTCCAAGCTCTCTACCAAGCTTCCTTCTTTCGTTGTGTGCCCTTTCTCTTGTATGTACTCCAAGGGTCACTTGTGTAGATTTTAACCTTGTACAATATTTACTGCAAACATATTTTCAGTAAAAGAACAGAAAAGATACAATGGAAAATAAAAACATTACACAGAGATTTTTCCCCTGGAAACCCAAATTGGGAAAACCAACATATTCTATATTCATTCATAGTGATACATTGTTTACAATATAATATACATATAGGAGCCAACGACATCCAAAATTCTATCACAATGACCTGGATTATTCAACAACCCTAATTCCTTAACCGGAAATAGAAAACCATTGGCAAAGAAACCATGTGCCAAAAAACCACCTAAATATATGACATGTTTCCTGAGGCAGAATTTTTTTTCTCGGGGGCGCTTCCAATGAACCCCCGTGTGGGGGGCATTTGCCCCCCTCAACCCCCCCTGAGCACCTGACGCAACGCTCACACTACTCCTTGTGCAAAGAATATAAAACATACCCAACAACTTGTGTGAAACATCATGTCTCTTGGGTGTGTTGTGCCCCTTCATGAATTATCATACTCAACCGATTGTCGAACCCCTCCGTGGACCTAGTGCACCCATATATCTCACACACCCATCAACCAACTTGCCTCTTGGACCGATGCGCCCCATAGGAGAGTCAAGTTGACTCCCTTAAGCACGCCCCTCATGCCTTAGCATATATTCCTTCATTGGTGGAGTGCCCAAGTATTTCCCTCAACCCTTCCTCAAATTGTCCATCGTTTTTCTTATGTCGCAAGGCATCTTGGGTCGATTTTCCCCTTGGCACTTTGCATGCCCAAGGAACTCTAACTCTCCCCTATATGAATACTTCCATCTCGTCATTCATACCAAGCGTCCTTCCTGCTTGATTTCCTTTGTTTTGGTTTGTGGTGGAAGTGCATGCGCCTGGGCTTGGTGCCACAGGCCTTACATCCTCCCCCACCTCAAGTTGTTTCCATCCTTGGAAACATCCACAAAATCTTTGATAGCCAAGTATTTTCCTAACTTGTGCCTTCGCTACCACTAAATTTGATGGAAACCCCTTGAGTTTCGTAAATTCTATCAAAGTGGAAACCTCAAGTTTCTCTATGAAGTGTAAACCCAAAGTTTCTGACTTGCACAACAATCTTTTGCAGCCTGTGAAACCATCCACACTACACTTTTTTCATTGTTGTGTGCGACCAAAATTTCTGCTATGATGGAAATACGTCTCCTCCCCAACTCTGTTCGTAATGTCCAAGATGCCACTGCCCTGTTGCAATGATCACTCTCCATTTTAATGCTACTACTGCCTCAACTGTTGTTGCAACCTCAACTGAAACCTCAAAAATGTCTAAGTGTTGAACTTAAGTGAACTTGCTGCTGTACCCATACTTCAACCAAACTTTGTCACGTCTCCGCACAATGCTAGCCTCAAGTCCTGCACTAGTTGAATAATTAGTCCAATCGTCATGTCTAGTTCTTGAAATGTGCATTTCCATGCCCAAACTTAGATTTTTCTGTCCACATCTCCATCACTCTATCCAAATCCAAAGACTAATGCAAGTGTCCATCCTTGTCTCACTACTACTGCCATTGTCCTATCTTCATCAAGGAGATCCTCCACAATGTCTAAGTGCTACACTTTGAACCTACTGGTGCGTCTGTACTGCAATTTCCTTCTTCAACTCAGTCCATCCACAGAATAATCTCATACCAAGGCAAGGTCACCCCTCACCTTGCTGCACTATGAAGTCACCCCAAAATAATGTCATTCATGACAACTTGACTCCATTGTCCACCTCATGGAACAATTAGCTAATCTGGTCCAAGAACTATGTGCCCATATTGCCTTTGCCTCACTACTCCATTACCCGACAATTTTGTTGCATCTACCTCTCTATGAATTGGAATGGTTAGGCTTCACCCTCAACCGTGTTTCCCCAATTCAAGAGAAATGACCATGTCCAAGTACTCTCTTGTAGTATACCTAGGGAGGTAATATGGGGTATTTAGGGAGGCACCCAATGGGAATGTGGTTATGTATTATTAGTGGAATTCATTCAATACATGAGAATGTGGTTATGTATTATTAGTGGAAGTCATTTAATGTAAGGTGGACTAGGTCCATTATATTAAATAAGGCCTACTATGGTAGTTAGATATAATAAATGTGAGAAGACTTTCTAAAAGGTTCTTAGGAGATAGAGAGAGCTATATAAAGAAGTATAAGCATTGTAATGAGGCATAGTGAAGAATATTGATAATGTATCAAACATTTCTTGAGGAGTGTTATCCTTCCTTAAGGATTAATATATGGTGTTATCCTACCTCAAGGGTTTTGGTTATTTCTTGTGCTCAGTGTTTGATGAATGATTTGGTTTATTCATGGTTATTTTTTTATGTATATTTTCAGATCTATTCAGGTACTTAACAATTAGTATCAGAGCACTTTCCTTGGCAAGAATTGTGGGCATATATATATATATATATATATATATATATATATATATATATATATATATATATATATATATATATATATTCGGAGAAACAAAAGAGGGTCAAGTCGTTTTGGAGGATTTATGTGTATTTCTGTGAAAAAATTGTAGAAACTAGTTGAAGATCCGAGTTCCTCTCATAAAAACACCCAATTTTAAAAAAAAATCCTCTGAAACAGAGTCCTGGAAGTAAAGTTATTGAAGTTTTAAAATCTACAAATTTTCAGGATTTTTCTGCAGACGACGACACGATTTTTTTATTTTTGTAGCACCTGGAGGCCGACTACGCTAAAAACAATTACAGATTTGAGTTCCTCTTTCAACAATCGTTGATTTCAAAAAAAAAATCCACCCAAATCGGAGCTTCGAAAGTGAAGATATCGTTGATTTAAAATCAACCATTTTGGGGGGGTTTTCGTGACGACGATGGGACTGCGGAACTCATAATTTTTCCCAGAGTGCTCAGATTGCTACCAGATCAGTGCCATTGGAGAGATAATTTTAATATATTTCTTTTGGTGTATTATATGTGGTATTTCAAATGGATATTCGACTTCTCATGGAAATTAGACGGAAGATTGAAACCCTTGAGCACCATCTTCAAGAGTGTCTACAAGTTGTCAGGGACAGTTGTCACAATGTTCAAAGGTCCTTGACTATAACAGATGAGAGATTTATTATGGAGGAAATTAGAGATGCATATACTCAAGAATCATATGTTTGGTATGATTTTGAGGTCGTTTGTGATGATTGGTATATATATAGTTGTCATTTATGGGATGACAACCATTTTCATATTTTATTTGATGACTCTACTCCACCTTCTATAGAGAACATCAATGTGACAAATCAGGAGTCAGTTATGATTACCAATGTCCATCCAACATATTCTACAGTGGTATTATTCCTTCCAGATTCAGTTACAACCCTTTCCCACTATGTGGATGGATCTTGTTATTTGGATCCACATGACAGATGTCGGTCTTTGGAACATCATTTTCAGTTGGTTATTAGGTTCCGATATATTCCACTTGGAGTTCGCATGAGCACTTGAACATGAGACCTAGGTTTACAATGGCGGTTGGACTACTTCAAAATGGTGTCTTTCATTTCTACATGGGACCCTGGTTCTATAGTGTACTTCAACACTATGGTCCACACTTATCCATGGGACCCTGGTATATGATTGTATACTCTCATAACAAGCATTAAGGACACAGTTATAACAGTAGAGGCCATTCAATGTAAGGTGGACTAGGTCCACTATAATATTAAATAAGGCCCACTATGGTAGTTAGATACAATAAATGTAAGAGGACTTCTTAGAAGGTTTTGCTTCTAGAAGGTTCTTCCTCTAGAATGTTCTTAGGTGGTTGGTAGCACTATATAAAGGGGTTCAAGCAATGTAATGAGATATAGAAGAATATTATTGTATTTGGAGTGGTAGCTCAATAGGAGGAAGCCCCCTCGAAGAGGAAAGTGAACATGAGAGGATCTCTTCCATAATAGGATCCATTGTATGGTGTTGCCCTACCTCAAGGGTTTTCATTATAATTAAGAAGATTTTGCATATTTTTCTTCTATATCTATTGTGGTGATTTTTTATTCAGTTTTTGGTATTTAACAAATACCCAATTTAAAAAAAAAAAAAATCGACCAAAATGGAGTCTGGGAAGTGAAGTTATCAACATTTTAAATTCGACAAATTTTCAGGGTTTTTCTGGAAAAAGCCGCGCGATTTGCACGGTAAGTTATTTTTACACCCTAGTTTTTGTTGAATATTTTTTCCAAGCAAGATGTATTTTACAGGAAAATATGATGGTCCTAGTATTGAATACTTCTTAAAGTCCCACAAGTCAGAATGGAAAGAGCAATGGAAATTTTGTCTACACCTTAGTTTGAGAGAATATGCTCACACATGGTGGAAATCATTTGACTTTTGGGAGTGGATGTCACTTTCTGAGGAAGAAATTGAAAAATTGCTTTTAGACAAGTGGTATCATACGAAGTGTAAGGATAAAGACATCACCAAGGGTTTATTTTCATGTGGAAAATCTATATTATAGGTTCATGGTTGTATTCATAAAGAAAATATAATTGTTCCTATTAACCCTAGTTGCCAACAAAATTTTATCGATGTTCAGTTGGTTAATAGATTCCAAGTTCCTACAAAGAATATTCAAAGCACACAGGTTGAGGGTAAAAATATTCAAATTTTTACAGATTTGAAGCTCAATATGGATAAATATGTGTTGCATTCAAAATTTTATGCTATGGATATGGATGGAGTTGATATTGTTTTGGGATATCATTGGATGGAATCAATTGGTACAATTAATATTAATGTGTAAAAAAAGTTTCTAAAGATTTGGTACAAGAAAAAAAAACAAAACATTGCAGGATGTGTCTCTTAGTAAGAAAGATGGGCCCATGGTGGCCAACAAAGAAGTTATTGTAGAGTTTGAAGTTGAATCAGACGTAGAGCCTACTGAAGGAGTTGAAACAAAGCCACAAGAAAGACACAATAATGAAGCCAAGGAGGTCATTGAATCAAAGGCACAATGTGTTACAGAATTAAAAAAAAAAAAAGAACAAATTCCTACAGTTGTTGTATATTTCCATCCACATCATATAGAGAAACAATAGTCATCAAGGCAAGGGCGTGAGCTTCAACACATTTATGCACCAGTAGGGCACCAGAAAGGAAACCAAGCAAGAGGTGCATGGTCGACTACCGACACTACAAGAAGACATCCGGCTAGCGAAACAAATCCATGATAACCGTGACATGATGCAGAGAAAGATCAGGGTGGCAAGGAAACAGATGGACATCATGTTCAACTTCCATTAGGATGGATGGATGGTCGTAGTTGGTACCAGTTGGCTAAATTTCTTAGTCGGTCATATTGTATGGTTTCTAATCGTGTTTTGAGGACAAAACATGTGAAGGGGGATTGAATGTAGTATACCTAGGGAGGTAATATGGGGTACCTAATGGGAATGTGGTTATGTATTATTAGTGGAATTCATTCAATACATGAGAATGTGGTTATGTATTATTAGTGGAATTCATTCAATGTAAGGTGGACTAGGTCCATTATATTAAATAAGGCCTACTATGACAGTTAGATATAATAAATGTGAGAAGAGTCTCTAGAAGGTTCCTAGGAGATAGAGAGAGCTATATAAAGAAGTGTAAGCATTGTAATGAGGCATAGTGAAGAATATTGTGAATGTATCAAGCATTGTTTGAGGAGTGTTATCCTTCCTTAAGGATTAATATATGGTGTTACCCTACCTCAAGGGTTTTGATTATTTATTGTGTTCAATGTTTGGTGAATGGTTTGGTTTATTCATGGTTATTTCTGAAGTATATTTGTAGATCTATTTGGGTGCTTAACATCTCTTCATGCTGCAATCTGACTATCCACACAATCCTCCAAACGAAGGAAAGTCCTCAATTCACCTCCTTTTTTCAAGTCACCTCTCCACATCTCAACATCTGAAGTGAGTGTGGTCAACACATCCTCACTCCTCAAATGTCCCAACGAATTGTTCAAAGTGCTCCAAGTAGAATCAATCATCTCAAATAATTTTCATGCCTTAGGCTCGTTCAAACCAATACTTCTTCCAACCTCAACCAATGACCCCCGCCGGATCTTTGAGTCATCGCACAATCGTTCGAAAGTCACCAAAGTGGGATCTTCCTCATCCAATGTCCCATACTAAAGAGAGTGAACACCACCCAAGTCACTTGGTTTGTGTTCCTCCCATTTAGGTTGATTGCCAACAATTCTTGGTCCAATTCACTGTTGACTCCATCCATCTCCTAGAAAAAAATTCGTTGCACCAACTACAATCATCTAAACTTTGGCATCATTGTTGTAACTATCAAGTCATCACATGAACCCAAAAATCTAGCTAAGACACCAAATACCAAGACACCTCACCCATTCTCTCAGCTCAACACAAATATAATTCACTTCCCACATCACCGAATTGACCTGTCCAATGCACCTCATCAAAGAGTTAGGCATATTCCTCAAGCCACCTACATGGCTACATCCAAATCTGCCTAAGTCTACCATAGGACTCGTGCAAGTAGGTTGCTCAAGCTCTCTGCACATTCGCCCAAACAAGGTGTCCCAAACTGCTACAAGACTTCTTCAAATCTGCACCACTTAAGTCACCCTCAAGTCTGTCGGTTTTCATCATGGAAACATATTGCGCTTGAACCACCAAGTCATTTGATTGCGCTTCAAAGAAATCACTACAACACTTAGGAAATGTAAGAAATTGAAACTAACTGTACCTTCCCAATGACATCCTTTGTTGCAACCATGTTCTAAGTATGTTTTCTTGGACCTCCGCTTTCCCAATCAATCTACTCTCTGCATGAAAACCCCTAAATCACCGTCTGTTGCTCCACAAATCTGCAAGGTTATTTCAAGAGTTCAAATCTTTGAAAGGTATATTGGACTCCTTTTGTGTTGCAATTGGAATGCAATTGAACATGGAAAAATCTATCGTTCTCTTCAATGAATGAGGGGAAGAAGAAAAGGGTCAGCTAATGGAGGTTCTTGTCTTTGCATGCATAATTATAGACTCGGGATTGAAGTACCTAGGTTTTGAACTCAAACCAAACTCATATTCCTTCAATGATTGGGCTTGGCTCATTAAAAAATTCAAGTCAGGATTTCCTCCCGGGCACACCAGTGGTTGTCTTGAGGTGGAATATTGATCCTGTTGAAATGTGTTATAAGTAGTATTCTACTATATTTGGAAGCCACTCCCAAAATCCCTAAAGGCATTCTTTCAAGGGTAAGGAAGTTATGCTTTCATTTTTTTATGGAGGGGAAGAAGGGAATCAAGTGGTATTCTCCTGGTAAAAAGTAATTGTATTGCTATGCCTAAGGAGCTCGGGGGATGTGGAGTAAAAATATTTTCTATTTTTGCAAATCTTTGGATGAAAAAATTATGTGGAGACTCATTCACAATAATATTCTATGTGGGGCGTGTCTTGTCTTCCAAATATCTCCCTGGTTTAATGGTTGGGGAGTTTCTTAGATTGAAAAGAAAATATGGGATACATGATTTTATTGGATGGAAAGCTATGATGAAGTCCTTTCCAATGCTCGATGAATGGGTATTCTAGAAAATTGGAAGTGGGAAGAAGGTAGGGATTGGTGAGGATCCTTGGGTCAACTTAGACCCCAATTTTAAACTTTCAGGTGATCATATTGTAGAGTTACACGACATGGGGATTTACTCTATATGGGAAGCTCGATCAGGAGGAGCAAATTGTGCAGGGCGAAGTGAGTGGAAGTTGGAAAATACTTTGGAGCTAGAGGGGTTTAGGAAGGAGTAATTGGAGGCCTTCACATGACTTCTGACAATCAATTTTATTAGATTATATGAAGAAGTTGAAGAATCGATTTGAGGCATGAAACGAGAAATTAGGTGGCTACACAAGGAAATTGGGCTAACAATTGTTAGCAGAGGAAGAGTTCACAAGTGAGAATAAATGGTGTTGGCCCTTTATCTGGAGGGTAAATGCTCCAATTAGGGTGAAAATTATGATGTGGATCACTTTGGAAAAAAAAATTCTCACGTAGGACAATGGGCTCAAGCGGGGTTGTGTTGGCCCTAGTTGCTTTGCGTTGTGTAGAACCAAAGAAGAATTAGTTCAACACCTTTTCATCTAATGTCAGTTCATGTAGAGGGTGGCATCTGAAGCCTTAGCCTTGTTACAAATTGGAACCTCGATTTTGGAAGAGGATATTAGTGCATGGTTACATAAGTGGAGGAAGGATGCTAGTGCTTGGGCCTATTGCTCCTTTCCCTTTTTCCTAGTTTATCTAATATGATGGGTAGTAAATTTAAATATCTTCTAGGATAAGTGTATCCCAATAGAAGCAGTTGCAGGTTTGGTTCGAAGTTATCTCATGAATTTAAATTAGAGAAGAAAAGTCCCAAATATAAGAATATTGATGATCCAGATATAGACAGAAGTATCCCTTGGGGATATTTTGATGGGGCTAGCCAAGGTCACCCCACACGGTGTGGAGCAAGGGTTGTTTTTTTAATTTCTATAAATCATTTCTTTAATATTCGATATGCCCTAGGGTGAGGGTCTAACACAAAAGTTGAGTTATTTTATCTATGGGCCTTACTTTTTATGGTTAATTCTATGAATATGAGGAAAGTTTAGATACTAGGGGACTCAAAGGTTGTTATAGAATGGGTCACATAAAATTCGATACATAGGTGGTGGGCCTAAATCCACTCAAGGTGCAGATTTAGGTGGACAGGGATTTTTATGATGGACAGTCTCTTGGGGATATGTCCTTTTTATTATAATATTTTTGGATAAATAAGTCTATAGCCAGGTGTATATACCCTACCTCCTCTGGATTTGAACCTGTGACCTATTGGAAGGAAACACATGTTCTTAACCATTAGGTACACTCAAGAAATACTAATAAAAATAAATATAAAATCAAGTTAGTTGAATGAAAATTTAGTTGAAAGCTTCACTTTCTCTTATTAATAAAAATAATAAATATAAAATCAATTTAGTTTTATATGAAAGTTTCACTCTTTCTTATTAAAAAAAATCATGATATTTCAATATAAAAAATTATGACATTCCAATATTTTAATTATAAATTTATAGTTTATGAATTTTAATTTAGAAAAAATTATGAATACAAAATATTATTAAACTAAAAGTGTTTATAATTGAAATAATTAATATTAGAGAAAACAATGTTTAAATAATAAATACAAATTAAAAATTGGAATAACAAATATTAGAGAAAACAATGTCTTTCTTAATATAGATACAAACTAAAAATATACTTCTTTTTTTTTAAATAAAAATATTGTATTACCTTGCCTTAGCAAAAAACATACATGTTTGAGTGTACATTATAGCATGCGAACTGTTCTGCCACCATAGTGGAAACCAGAACGTGTGGACAAGACGACTGTTCATTGTTCCAAAAATTTAAGAAAAAGCGACAATTGTCGACATATAGACATGGGGACTTGCCACATGTTATGCCACAAGCGTAGAAACCAGAACATGCGGTGGACTGAGTGCCTTGACCACCTATCGAACCTGAACTTGAGACTGTGGTATGAAAAAGTTGCAAAATCTTAGCCATTAAACCAGAGAAAAAACCTATGAAAGTGCTAGACATGGGGCAAACCCGGGCGTTCATCTTGGCGATGTCAGAAGAAGAAAGGCTGGCAGCAAGGCGGGCATTGAATCTTCTCAGGACGCTTGATAAGGAGTCATACATGGCATCTAAATGCTTGTTGAAGATGCTTTGGCGGTGCTGTTGCTCTTCCAAGTCCTTTCTCATCTCAAATATCAAGACGAGGTGGTCTTTCGTAAGTCTACAAGAGTTGGGAATTGGGTGAGTCTATTCATCAAATTCATCATCGTGATCTTGTTCATCAGCTTCATCATCATGATCCTATTCATCATCAGGGTCTTCATCCATTGTAGCAGCGACAAATTTGTTTGTAGCGACATAATCCATGGTAGGGTCCTCGTCCATAGTGGCGACCGAATTTTGTCTCGAGTGTTCCTTCAGAGGTGAGACTTCTTCTTGCACAATGCAACCTGTCTGAACTGGATCTTGGAAAGGGGTAGTGGTGCAGGTGGCAAGCCGGTGCTCCAAGGCGATTGACGATAGGAAAGGCATAATTTCCTCCCAATTGAGTGAAATTTCTTCTTGCACTGGGCACCCGCCATGGAGACCCTCTGTACTGGAAGGAAGGGGATCTGGTTGATCCTTTTCAAACCAATTATGACCAGAAGAACCCAGGTGGTCTGAGCTGTCTGGTATGAGAGCTAGAGAGGCTGGTCCTAGGCGTTTGTGTCTTCCAGACCGACTGTAATAGGATGTCCCTCACCGGGGCTTGCCTCTCTTGCAAGGCATGGCTGATCAGAGCACCAAGCGGACGAAAACACCAGTGGTGTGAGCCAAGGCGTGGAGCAGAACAAGCAAAATGATACTATGCACAACGCCCAAGTGCCCGATATAGAACTTCCCATAGCACGAAAATACCAGGAGGACGAAGGATTTGATAGCTCTGGTAACCATTAGTTAAGGAGTAATGGAAATTACTGGTTTCGTACTGATGCCGAGGAGCCGAGCCTGGGTCTCCATTAAGGCCCATTGCACTAAACCTTGGTGCTCATGCAAACTAACCATAGTGACTAGACAAGGGAGGAGGGTGGCAACGAGGGGCTTTAACTGCCCTCGTATTCACCCCATCCAACAACGCATGTAGTCCATGTGTCACCCCATCTGGGGAACTAAAAATATACTTTGATTTAGGGGAATTCTATTCAATTTCAATATTTGTTTAGTTAATAGATTTAGTTTATTAAATTTCAATATTATTTTAGTTATGATTTAGGGAAATTCAATTAAATTTCAATATTTTTTTAGTTAATAGATTTAGTTTATTAAATTTCAATATTATTTTAGTTAATAGTTTTAGTTTTTTTTTTTTTTTTGTAAATAAAAAGGGTAAATCCTATTACTGTGTTGTCTCTATACAAAATAGACACATGTCATTGGCTTGCCACCTGTTCCACCAAACTAGTAGAAACCAGAATAGGTGGCTGCCTATTATACTTTTGGCCAAAAAATGCATCCACCACTTTCCCTGCCAATTGGAAACCGGAGCAGGTGGCAGATGATTGTCCCAACAGAGTTGTCTTTGCAAGCTAGAACAAACTAACAAATTTTGAAAAGAGAAAACTAGACGGGAATTATGCAGAGTACCTGTGAAAAATAACAAGAAGGAAGCACCATCATTGTGCTGGTGGATCTCATAGGACTGCACAAAACTAATTGTTGTCACCATGGGGTTTGTCATCCAAAGCTCCAGGTAAAGTGTCGTTGCTGGGCTATAGCACGAAGGGCTGCACACAGGTCATGCATCGCTACTTGGCCGGTGCATTCGAGAATGAGTCGAACAACATATCAATCCAATTGGTGATGAGGGTGTCCTGATGAAGTTGGTCCACTATGTATATTATGTGATCGAAAATGAGCTCCAACTGCTCTGGGCTGAAGAGGCTGGGGGAGCTGGGTCGAATTCCAAAATTGCATTCAGCGGTGGAGGTACCGAGATGGGGAAATTATCCTGCGTAGTGTCGATGAATCCATCCTTGTCTGCCATAGATCCTGCATCTAATTCACTGGTGTTACCCTGGATGTAAGCACCTAGATCCGTGTGGAGGAGTTCCTTCGGGAATTCCTCCTGAACAATGCATGTGGCGCCTTCCATGGCAGCCTGAGTACCTGTATCATCTTTACTAGTGCTGGTGCACAAGTAATCGTCTGATATCGTGTAGAGGAGGTATTCCGGTGGAACATTGATCCAGGTGGATATCGGTGGCCAACCACCTTTTCCAACTAGCTCAAAATAGTTTTCTGGCAATTTTGGTAATTTACTATTTTTAGCAGTTTTTAACTTCTAGGGCCATTTTGAGGGCCTATATGAATGTTTTCCAGGATTGATATCCTTAATTATAGGCAAAGGATTTGATTGATCCCCCAAAATGAATCTCCTCGATGATACCTTTCCAACGAGCTATCATACGCCCCAAACACAGATCGTATGCCAAAGTTACGCCCCCGTGAAGTTGATACACCGAACTACCCAAAACGGGGTCCAAAAAAACTGTTGGCTTTTCATCTTTTAGGGTTAGGGTTTTGGATTTTCTTTATGATAAAAAATCCTTTGGAGCCTCATTGTAAAATAATCTTCTCACAGATGTGAGTATCCATCACATCTCTTCTCAGAGATAACCTGCCACCATTCTAACGAGTCTTTCACTTTGTATTTTACAGTCTTTGTATATTTTTCGCTCATTAATAGAAAATTGTGTATTACTGTATATTTGTGTTTATGGTTGCATCTATGATACACTTCTGTTATAATATTGGATATTCAAGATATCTCTTTACATTTCTTTATTATATCTCCACTCTCATTTCGTGCCGAAAATAATCCGGATCAAACCTGGATAGGTTCCTCTGGGAATTCCTCCTCGATGTAGGCCATCGGTGGAGTTTGTGGCCTCGCGGTGCACTGAGTCCTAGCAATGGAAAGGGCCCGTTCCAGATTCTATAGGCGTCTCGAAGGAAAAATAGTGCAATCCAGGGTTGAGCGAGAGATATATCCAAGGGACGGACATGACTGTTTTACTCACCCACCTCCTACCATTAATCCACAAGACCGCCATTAAACTGACGCGAGGGAGCTGTCCTCCCTTCCTCTGCAGGTAATTAAGGTCGTCCTCCATTCAAGACTGAGGTGAGGGATGATGGCTGGCCATATTTATGGCATAATTCACGGGAGGGCTACATGGCCTCCTTCTGCTACGTGGCACCCCATCCGGGAAATAGATTTAGTTTATTGATAAAATTTAGATTTAATATTGTTTAAAGATTTATTTTCCATTTCAAATTATTTTAGTTATAAAAGTATTTAAAAGAGATTTTGATTTTTAAAAATTAATTAAAAAAAAAATTTTCCACGGAAAAAGCATAATTCTATTCATCCAAAGAGAACCAAATTACATTTTGTAGGTGCTTTAAGCACAACCAAAACATGGGGAAAAAATATCAGAAAATAAAATCTAGAAAGGCCAATGCACTAGATGATAAGCCGCATAAAAGTATGCAAAAAAATAGATGAGAAACACCCCTGAAGGAAACAATATATGACCACAAAACACCCCCTAAGTTCCACCACAAAGAAGCACACCAAAAGAGCAGTCCCAAACAAAAGACCTTGGAGACAATATGAACCAGGTTAGAGCAGTACGAAGCTCCCACATCAACTGGGCATACATCAAGCCCATAACAAACCAACACTGGTGACTAGATGGACCAGGTCAAAGCGATATGAAGCTCCCCTATCATTTGGGCATACATCAAACCTTGAACATATCAACACAACTAGAGAGAGGAACTGCAACCTGGTGTGATAAAATGCCCAACCTGCCAAGAGCAGGCAACAATATGAACCCCAAAGTAAACCTAGATGCAGGAAAGAACAACTCAGAGCGACATACATATATTTCTAAAAAGAGAGGATCCAAAGCTCCAAACCCCAACTACAAAGATCTGAAACTCGGCACCAGAAAAAATGCAACCAAACCCACAGAGCAGAGGGTATGCATATGAACCTGAATGAACCTGTAACTTTAGAGGGAGAACAAGGAAGCATCAATAAAACCCACCAAAGGAGAGGGCCACCCACAGAGAGAATGGACCATGTAAAGTGGTCGCAAAGAAAAATATCCTCATGGAAAAAGACTACCAGCAACCCCAGATCAACACAAGACCGGTCGATCTACGATAACACCAGATCAAGTCAAGATGCTTCGAGTTAGATTGACATACAGAGCCACCTCGCAACATATACAACAAGCACAAAAGGAAATGAGATCCAAAAACAAGGAATGAAGAACCCCGGATTCGGGCAAGAAACTCGATCTGAGCAAAAAAAATGGGGGATCCCAGGCGAGAACACTACAACAACAGAAGAACAACAAACACGTCCACCAACAAAAAATTTCACCTCATTCAGAACTGAGGGTCCAATCCGCACCAAAGGAAGCCATAGATCGGTCATCGAGAAAGTAGGAAACCTCCCCGGTGAATAGAATCCTAAAAATAAAAATGTCGCAACATGAAAGGGGAGCCATGGAGATGGAAGCTTCAATAACAGAGGTGATCTTTGAATAGACACCAAGACCATGGACGAATTTCAAGATCCATGTGTGGGCGTCAGGAATGAAACTGAAACATGTCTGTGGCCAGGGAAATCCTAGCTGCAGACCTGCTCGAAAAGAAAACCTTGAAAATGTGTTAATACAAAAATTAATTAAATTGTTAATAATATTTTCTTTTAAAAAATGATTTTTCTTTTATTTTAATTTTATTTAAAAAAAACTCTTCACCCATAAATCATACACAATTTTGTTTTATTTATTTTACACATTATACACATTTTATTCCATTTATTGTTTTTACTAGGGTAGGGTAGTGTCGTGTGTGTGTAAAGCAACATAATATACCTTTAAACTTTAAACAATTCTTTCTAATACATGTAACTCCAATATTTAAGTTTAAATTTATTATAATTATATATACATTAGCCTAGATTCATTTTAACGTAGGATTTATCAAGAGTTGGGAGGGATCAAATCACTTCGGATGCAAACCTTTCCTCAAGTTTTACACTTTAAAAAATATTTTCACCTAGAGAGATTTGATCCCTCTTGGTGCTTAAAAGATAAGGGATTTGGTATGCATTCTAATTTTACAAAGAAAATAAAATTTAATTATATAATTCCCGAATGCGGGTGTCCACCTTGTGGGCTCCTCCCATCCCCTCAGCACACAACACGATGAACAGACGCGCTCCAACTGACCCCTCCCTCATGCATATTAAACGTCCTCTCTTCCCAAGATGTCGCTCCTTAACTTCTCCCACGGCTCCCGCTCCCCACCTGCATGGCTACTATACGTTGCAATAGTCCACACGCTTCCAAAGGCTGGTAACCTTAATGGCACATGATTTGATACCCCCTCCTCTTGGTGCCTATCTCTTATCCACCCACGACCTCTCCAACCATTCTTCCCTTGTCTCATCCATGAGCTGGCTCTCTACTCTCCACAAGCAATTTCCATTTTCTCTGTGCTTTAGGTGGTGGCTCTCCTCCCTCGCAGTGCCCAAAAACCACAATTCCTCTCTCATGCCTCCCTGTAGGCATGCCACCCCCACCCTGTGGAAAAGTAGCCATGGTGGGAGAGCCTCCATAGTTCCTCCCCCACCCCTCTTGGCCAACTAGGATGGTTATGAATGCTCGGTTCCAGACTCGCTGCAACAACTTCTAGATGATTGGGAAGAAGAGGTCTCAAGATCTCTCTCGACATTCTGTCGTACCTCCAAGCATCGTCATAGCTATTGGGTGGTAAAAAACCTCCTCGCTCACACCCTCCTCAGTCTCCCGGACGTCTTTGTTCAGAGCCCCCCCAGCTCGCCTTGCTCACCCCACTCCCCCACTACTCCTTCTCCTCCCTCTTCTCCTCCCTCCCCTGACACCTATCCTCCTCCTTCTGCGTCCCACCCTAGCACCTCAGTGCCTCAGGAGACTCCCATCAATTCAACATCGTCAACTGCTCCAGGAAAGCACAATTCGTTAATGACTCCCTTCATCAAAAGCACAAGCCTCCCGGTCAAGGATCCAAGCTCAAACAACTAGCACCTCAGTGCCTCAGGAGACTCCCATCAATTCAACATCGTCAACTGCTCCAGGAAAGCACAATTCGTTAATGACTCCCTTCATCAAAAGCACAAGCCTCCCGGTCAAGGATCCAAGCTCAAACAACTACAACTCCCCCAACGACAACGACAAAAATTTCGATGGCTGCCCAATTGTGGAAGAAATTCCTCCAGATGACCCTCCCATCGTGACTGACAATCACTCTTGATGCTTAGGCCTCTGTTCTTTTTTTTCAGTCTTTTTATTTAGAATTTGCAAGTTTTTTCTGGTCTTATGTGAGCAAGCAAACATACAATTATCTCTAAGTTTTTGCAAGCCTGGTTTCCCATCAAGAACAGGTAGAATATTCAAGTCTCTTCCCTGCCTGGTTTTCCATTAAGGGCAAGCCCAAGTTTTGTCCATTCCTAGAGACAGTCACTATTTTTTTTTTTACTTTATCTCTACTGTATTTTTAATAGATTAGTACAAAAACTTAAAAAAAAACATTTAATTATATAATCAAATAAAAAGACTTTTATTTTATTTTTAAGTATTGATTAGATTACTTCCCTCATAAATAATTGATCCAATTATTTAAAATATATACAATTTCATCAAATAAAAATAATTTTAATTTTAATTTAATTTCTCTAATAAACTATTGATTAGATTATGTATTATTATCCTCAATCCTCTTTAATTATAATGACTTTTAACAACATTTGAAAGAAAAATTTCATATTAAAAAATAAGAAAGAGAACAATAAATTAATCCATTATATCCCTCACATCCATAAGTTAATCTAAAAATCAATCCAATTAATTTTTAAAGATGAGCTCATATTAAGGTACAGTGAAAATGGATTTCATTGGACAACTCAGTCAACTAATTTGGATTGTCTACACTTTCTACCTTTCAACAAAAATATCTCCCCAAAAAATCAAAACATAGAATATTTAAACTATAGTATATAAATCTAATTTAATTTATTCTAAAACCAATTTGTAATTTTTTACTATAAAATTAAATTAATTGATTTTTTTAGGTAAGTATTTTATTATTATTATTTTGTTATGTACTTAATTATATTTATTGACTAAACTCGCTACACAATAAAATGGTTTATTATTATAAAAGATGGTCTATTAAATAGTTTAATCTGGATAAAAAAAAATAACGAAGGAAAAAGTTTTCGATCGCTTACGGACATATTGAAAATAAGTGATGTAAATAAACCCAAAGTGCATTAAAATTCATGAAGAAAGTGAGATTTGTCTTGAGCCATTGGAATGGCTTAGCTTTTTCCAATCTAGCTGTGCATGGTATGACTTTCAGTGCCACATTTGTGAAGGAGAATAAGCCCAAGCAAACAACCAAATAAATTCAAGTTGGCTTGCTCGGGTATGTGGGTTCTATAAACGTGTTGTCATCCATTTTGGACGATGTTGAAAACTTGGGGGTTGGTGTTGACGAGGGAGGAGTCATAGAAACAACTAGAAGAACTTTGATTTGAATCTAGTATCCAACGAGAGGCGGTTTATCTTTTATAAATTAAAATTTTTTAAATCTATTATAACTATAGAAAAAGATTAATTTAATCTCATAAATTATAAAATTATATATATATATATATATATATATATATATATATATATATATATATATATATATATATATATATAATTTTTTTAATAAATTTAAAATAAAAATAAAAATACATTAATTTAATGATGATTTCAATAAGGTACAAGATTATTTAGAATTCTTTAGAATTTTGTTTAAGATAAATGTCATAAAATCATCATAGTTTCATTAAGTAAAAAAATTAAGAAGGTTGGTAGTGTGACAAATCTTCACAAATTGAGAATTATTCTGGATATATGCTAGACATTTTAAGAGAAAGTGTTTTTCATCTTCAACCTTTTAGTGTCACAAAGGTGTTTTGGGAATTCACCAATGCCCACTTTCACTATGAAGCTCATGAGGATTTGTTCTTATTTTATCAATATTTATTGACGAATGCCCACTTTCACTATGAAGCTGTTGACGGGAGTAAATGACACACAGTCAACTAGAAGGTCAAATCCGGACCGGGGTTGTCTAAATAACCCAAGCCGTTTGGGATGAAATGACCTGACTGGTTTAATGGCTTCGTTGGCCAACTAAAGTCCTAGAAAGAAATGAAACTAACCTATAAAGTTATGATACTAAGGATGTGAGTTCGATAATTTACAAACGTAAAAAATAGAAGTATGGCTATGTGCATATGGTTTTGAACAATGTATATACAATTTGCAAGTTTTGTTGGATGTCTTGCGAAATCGTTGTTTTTTGGAAATTGTTTATGAAGTAGATAAAGAAAGCACATACATTTTATATTTTTATATTTTATATTTAAAATCTAAAGAAGTAAGAATACTAATAAAACACAATTGAAATAAGAACAAAATAATAGTCAAAGCCAATTTAAACTATTCTTATTTCATTGATAAATAAACTAACAAAAGAACTAGAATACAAGTAAACTAACTTGTGGTTAATCACCTAATGAGTTATATCTCTGTGCAATTCAAACTCCCAGCTATCCTGCCTGTGAGGAAAACCTGTAACAGGCTGGTACTAACATTCCCAGAAGCAAACTCAAAGGTATTTTCAGAGCATGAACATAAGAGAAGAGTAATAAACACACATATCTGGTGATCTTGCAATGATGAACACTTATAGTGAAAGAAATTTAATATTAAGCATTCATGTAATACATCATTTAACATCAAGCATAAACCAATGATATTTAAATGAAATAATGATCACAGATGTAATATATGAACAACAAATTACAGACATAATTAAAGTGTTGAATAATATGAAGTATCGTATGATCATAAGACTAAAGCTATGATAAACATAATAACATTCCATAATATAAAAGACAAAACACAATGGGTAAGCGCCATGCTGGTCTAAAGCCGAGGAGTGAGCAGCTTGTCCATACAGTCTTGAAAGTTACATGTCCATAATTGTGTCCCAAAATTCAAAGTACCGTCCCCACCAAGAGTGAACAGTATTTAAACTAGTCCAGGATTCAAATGCTCATATCATACAAGATAGAGTTGAATCCACAAAAAATAGACAATATTACAAAAATAGAGGAAATAGTAACCACTCATGCATGAGTTGGTTTTTTCTAAATAAGCCAAAGTTTTATAAACATAGAAAAGATAGAAACTACTGAATATTTGAATTATGATTCAAAGTGTTTGCTCCATGCAATCAACAGTGTCATCTTTCGTTTCCTGTAAATAGCAAAAACTGATTTGATATTCAGAAAAACAATTGCTAATTATTATTCAAAAGAGACTGGCTATAGAATCACAGATTCTGTAGCTAGTCTTATTTTTAGCAAATGAAATAAAAAATTAAATCTACTTATTTCATTTTTTCATAACATAATTGAACGAAATCAAAACAAAATCGTTTTACCATTAAAAATTAGCCAAAGAGGGATTTGACAGTTCATAATTTATAATTGATTTGAAACTGGTTATGTTCTTAATGACTATATTCTCGACCCTTTTGAATCATTTATTTTCCCTCTCTGTGTGTGCCTTCAAGTCAAGGTTCTCTTGTTTCAACAAAGCATTCTGAGCAGCCAAGCGTTTAACTCGAGCCTATAAGAGCGGAACATCTGTATAGTAACGCTCTATCCAGTGGAGATAGCTATCACAGTGCACCGGGGTAATGGCAGATCGATGTGGATCACAATCGACAAGGGGTGCTTCATTTTTACCTGTGGTTTGTTCCAGGTTGTGATCGATACCCGAAAATCCTTCTTTACCCTTAAGACACGGGGGTAAATTGGTCACGAAATCATACTGCTCATCATGGGTAATAACCTCTCTCCTGGAACATTGATTTTCTGGGTCTTCAGGAGCCAAGAAATCGTCTATCTCACAATCTGAACACCGATCATCAATATCGATCGGATCGATCGAGCTTAGATGATTACTCTTTCGATTTCTTAGTTTTCTAGAAATCAAACGACCAACATTCTTATTCTTGAAACTTAAATCCGTTCTCTATGGTTTCTTTCCCTTACGGAAATTCTTCACAACAGGTTTATCATTAACATTTAAACTAGAATTGTTCATGGGCACAGGACAATCCCTTTCTTTTAATTTGACAATTACTTGTTCTAGATATCTTCCAGGTGAAAACCTACATGATAATTCTTTATCCACAGGGGTTTCATCAACAACAGAGACTGATTCAATAAATTCAGGGCCATCAATTGAATTAACGACCTGGATTTCAATTACTAGTCTGTCTGAATTAGGGTTTATAATTAAAAGAGGGTTGACTGTAGTGTTGGCCTAGGTGAAGCCATTTCTGATCAGAAAGGTCTCCCAATTGTCACCTATTTTCGACAAGTGATAAACCAAAAAGATTTTAACGATTCCATGGTGAAACAGACTTGAATTGATACTCTGTCTCTTATAGTTCTTGGACATTTTGTAAAGACTCATCAACAGGTAAAAAGGCATATCCAACTCAAACCCTATGAAATTCATAAGCAAACGAATGTGGTACTGAAAAACTAGCCCATATCAGCCTTCACACGTAACAAATTGCTTCAGAATTAAAAGGAGATTGTGTCATCTAGGTTTTAACAGAGCAATAGGAATACCTTTTGTACAACAAGTGGTTTCACGGGAAGCCATGAATAAACTCCAATGGACATCTTATAACTTAGCGTTCTTAAACCGTCTCTCACCTTTTAATGGGAGTCATGTCCCCTTGCTCATGAAATCCTTTGTTAATTCCAACTGTATATCCCCAATCTTGTCTCTAAAGCCATCAAAAGTTTGTGCAAAATATTTTGCAACCTGGAGATTATAGCCTTTGAACTTCTTGAGGAACACATCCCACCCATGAGCCTTTAGGTCATCAATTGCGTCATCATGGGATAGCAAAGATTGGCATCCGTTTGGCTCGATAAGAAGCACGGGTGCCATTACCATTGTGATAAGGATGCAACAGATATCAGAAGGGATAGGTTTAGGTTTCCAACGAATGAGCATCAGAGATAGGTTTAAGCGGGATGCAATAGCACGAAAATCGCAGAGTCTGGGGGCTATCATAACTCGGACAGGAGAATTGGGGAAAATAAAAACCAGAAGGTTCGTAAGACTCCAAACCATTTCTCACGATGAGTGCCAAATCCTACAAAGTACAAAACCCTATGCACATAATGAATGGTCTCATTAATGTTTCAGGCCAGCAAGGTGAAACGAAGACGCAAGTACATCATGCCTGTACTAATTTGCATGAATGTTGATATGACAATTGAACTCATGAGGACAATATCAACAGTTAACCAAGGTTCTAGTTCATTCAAACATTTCCACAAGGAACTATAGAAACAATGAATTCATAATAACCATAATACACAAAGACTTCGATAGTGGATCAATCAACCATTTCATAAGATTTGAATTTTAATCATATATGAGTGAATTTTAAAATGATATTTCTAAGGTAAAAGATTATGAAATCAAGCCAAGTTTTATGTTTAAATTCGTTCTTACAATCATGAATTAAAAATAAAACAAACGAAAAAGAAAACAACAAAAAAACTCAATAAGGTAAACTTAATCTAATCATTGCCTCGAAACTCAGAAACATAAACATTTACAAATAGAAGGTGATGGCAGCTACATAAAGGTATAGTCTCTTTCGATCGTGATAAGTGTCGAAAATCATGTGTGGCTGCCAACAATGGCGACGTACTGGGCGAAGCAGTTATCTCTGCATCACCAAAAAATTCATGTTAGGGTGAATTAGATGAAATGAATTTTTCAGAAATAGTTAACAACAGGTCAAGCATATTGATCATAACTCAGAAAATAACGTAGTTTAGCATCAGATGTATTTCTATCTAAAAGAATATCATCCGGTATCTGGCTTAGATTACGAGTGTAGCAATTGTTTATACAATGGACTTAGATACTGTTGAGAGGGCCACTGCTGCTAGCAAGCATCCATAGCCTCGACAGGAATGTCATTTGACCCTCTCTAGTAGCTCGATCCTGTCCAAGAGTCATCTATTTATGAGATGAGACATATTTTCACTTTGATCAAATTGAAAACAGATTTGAGGATCTTCTTAAACCCAACATTGCTTCGTTGCCAACAGGCCTGTTTAGTACTACAACAAAGTTGTCTTGGTATCATGCATGCATTTACCCACTACCAACAGACCTATTCAACGTCCCGACGGGTTTACATACACTTCCCACACATTACTGTAATTTCAATCCTCTAGAATTTGTTTGTAGTTTGCAGAACTTAATAATATTCAAGAGGGTGGGGTGATACTGAAAATCTTGTAGCTTGGAATGAAAAATTTGATCTTTTACCAATTATTCTTCTGTTTTGATGACCTTCATCATGATTTGGACACTTAGATTCCAGTTAGGAAATCATCTCAAGGACGGGAAGGTACAGTTGAGTTGTTTTTCGCAAAATATGGACATCGCCAAAAGTTTATTAATGACAATCATGTCTGCTTGTAATTTCAATGAGAAACCATAGACACTGATTTGAACAAAATACCACTTTTGTTGATCTGATTTTTAGCGCTTACTGCTTAGGTGCTTGGAAAGTTATCAATTGTCGCTAACGAACGAAAATTATGATTCCCCTTCCACAAATGAGATGGTGATTTAGACATAATTATTCAGAAAACACATCAAAACCAAGCAAAATGAAAAGAACCAAAATAAAAAACAAAAAATAAAATTAAAAAACATTTACAAAAGAGAAGAACATAAATCATCAAATGAAATACCTCTTGAGAGCCTGACCATTCACTAGGAAAATGTCTGGCTGTCCCTCCAAATTATGCAGACGGAAAGAGTTGGGACCCAATTTTTCAGAAATTACAAATGGTCCCAGCCACAGATTCTGGAACTTGGTGTGTTCCCCCTTTCCTTTGTGATATTTGTTCCACTTGAGAACCAACTCTCCGACATCGAAATTCCTATCTGAAGAAGAATTTGAATCAAACCATCTTTTTACAATTTGTTGATGCTGATCCAGTTTATGCTTTGCTTTTGTTCTCACTTCCTCCAGTTTTAATAAGGCATTTATTTGATTTTCTAGAGGAGGGCACTCCTCTTCTTGAACATTCTACGACAATTGTAGAGAAGGAAGTAAAACATGCGGAGGGAGAATTGCTTCTCTTCTGTAGGCGAGGAAGAAAGGGGAATTGCCTACAGAGGATTTTGGGGTTACCCTATCAGCCCAAATTGCATTATACAGTGAATTGTGCCAGTTCTTGTGATTTTCTGAGACTGTTCTTTTAATAATCTTGATTAAATTTTTGTTTGTTGATTCTGCTAGGCCATTTCCTTGAGGGTAGTAGCTTGCAGAATACTTCAGTTTAATCCCTTTTTCCAGAGAAAAAATGTTCATATCAAGGGACAAAAAGTAAGAGTCATTATAAAAAATCGAACATTCGGGAATGCTGAATTGAGTGATGATATGAGAGTTCAGGAAAGATACTACCTGATTTGTGTTCACCACTTTTAAAGGTACAGCTTCAGACCATCTAGTAAAATAATTTGTTGTTGTAAGGATATACTTGTGCTACTACGAAGAAGAGGGATTAATTGGTCCTATGATGTTAAGGCCCCATTGTTGAAAAGGGGCATCTACAGTGACAAGCTGCAAAGGGAATGCTGCCTTTTTCACCCATCCTGCAGCCTTTTGGAAAATTATGCATTTACGACACAACGCATGTGCATCTTTAAACAATGTAGGCAAATAGTACCCAGCTCTCAACACTTTAAGGGCGGTGGTATCTCTGCCGAAGTGACCACCGGCTTCACCTGCATGAAGTTTAGATAATACTTGTTCTGCCTCTTCCTTCTCTAAACAACGCATACGAACACCATCAAAGTTCTTTCGAAACAATACATCATTTATTAACTGGAAATATGCAGATTTAAGCCTAAGTGATCTCCTGTTTTTAGGATCAAGATTGCGGGGAGAAGATCCATGTGTCAAATAAAATCTAATGTTCTCATACCAAGAATTGGATGTAACTTGTGCACAACTGATCTGTTTTTGGTTGTGTTGATTTACAGTTGAGGTGTTTATTTGACTTTCTTGTTCTTCAACTGAACCGGCCACTAGTTTACACAGGCCTTGACCTCTACTAATTTGTGTAGGAGTTATTTCAAGGTCATATTCCTATAACTAAGTGATCCAATTTTCCCTTTTCTCACCCAACTCTTTTTGTACTAACTGGTTTCTCACAACAGGATAAGGAACAATAACCTTGGTTCTGGATTTCAGAAGGTAAGACCATAAGTGTTTCACTGCTTTGAAAACAACATATGCCTGTTGATCTACTGCTGGGTAATTAAGCTCTTATCCTTTAAAAGCTGAGCTCATGAAGGTAATGGGTATTTCATTGCTTTCAGCGTTTTTCTGCATAAGTACAACAACATAACATCGGTCAGAAGCAAAGGTGTAAAGAGTGAAATCTTGAGAAAAATCGGGACTCATCAAGGAAGGGGATTCTATTATTGCTTTCCTAATTGAGTCGAATGCCTGAATTTCTTGTGGTCCCCAATGATACAAAACATATTTTTTAATTAAATTATGTAATGGTATTACCATTTCCGAGAAACTTGGGACAAACCTTCTGATGAAATTAATCTTGCCCAAAAAGAACTGCATTTCTTTTTTGGAAGAAGGAGGGGGGAGTTTAGCAATAGCTTGGGTTCTTTCAGGGTCAATAATCATTTCATCCTTAGACACTATAAACCCAAGCAATTTATCTTGCTCCACTGCAAAGATCGATTTCTTAGGGTTGAGAGATATGTCTAACTTGCGACATCGTTCCAGGATAGCCTTGAGGTGAGACAAGTGATCTTTCTTGTTTTTAGAGAAGATGGTGACATCATCAAGGTAGACCACGATTGACTGGTTAATGAGGCCATGGAAAGCAATATCCATTGCTCTATGAAAAGTGGGACTGGTGTTTATCAGTCCAAAAGGCATTTTCATGTAGGCATAAGTGCCCCATGGGGTGGGAAAGGTGGTTTTAAGTTGGTTTGAGGGGGACATGAGGACCTGGTTGTATCCTGAAAAACCATCTAGCAGAGATAGTCTTTCAGAACTAGACACTTGTTGTAGGATTTGTTCCATTGGAGGAACATGGTAATTTTCTTTATCAGATGTTCTGTTTAAGTTCCGAAAATCGACACAGAGTCGAATTTCACCACTTTTATTCCTTACAGGGATTAAATTAGACACCCATTGCATGTGCCTAACCGGGAAACTTATCTTTGCAGTTAGTAATTTGTTTAGTTCTTTTTTAACAATGGGTTACAATTTAGGATGCATCTTCCTCAATTTATGTTGAAAAGGCTGAGTCTGGGGTTTCATAGGGATAACATGTTGTATGATGTTAGGGTCAAATGTTTTCAAGTCATCATACGTCCAAAAAAAAACGTCTTTAAATTTTTTAAATAGCTTTATAAAAGTAGATCTTTCTTGATCAGAACATCCCTTTCCCAGATTAATATTTTGAGGATTATCCTTTGTTCCTAAATTAACYGTTTCATAAATCAAAGAAGAACTGTTAGTTTTACAATTTACCGTCCCTCTAAATTTATCATGCAAGTCATAAAATTTCTCTAGTCTTATGACAAATCTGGGGATAGAGTTTATCAACTCGGATGTTGATTCAGGAGATTGAGGATCAGATATTACAGTGAAATTTTGGAGGTTCTCATCGTGAGTACCTTCATCAATGACTGCATCTTGGAAGGTGTCTTCCATAAGAAGAAAGTTGATAATATGTTGGTCATCATCGAATACTCTCCAATTTGTAATGTTATCTAGGACCGATGGCTTGAACAACAATTCAATTGAAAACACATTAGGGGAAATACATTCAACAGACAATAGTTTAGAAGCAACATTGGCCAATAAATCAGCTTCTAAATTACTCAATCTAGGAATGGAATTTATGTTGAATGCTGAAAATTTATGCATTAGACTCCATACCTCTGTTTGGTATCTTTTTAGATGTGGTGATAAGCAATGTATGGCGTTTCTTACCTACTTAACCACGATTTGTGAATCACCAAATACTATCAAATTCCATACGTTCATATCCAAAGCTTTCTCGAGTCCTTGTAGAAGTGCTTCGTACTCGATCGTGTTATTACTACATTCTAACTCTAACCGACAAGCAATAAAAGTCCTATTACTTGTAGGATCGATGAGTACACAACCAAAACCTGCTCCTTTGGATTTGGATCCGTCAAAGTATAAGGACAAGATTTGCACGTCATCAGAAGTACTTGACATACTTGGCAAAGCAGATGTTTGAGTATAGGTTACAAATTTAGATTGTTGCGCAGGATCAGTGATGGGAGAGATTTCAGTCGTGAAATTACCGAAGAAGGTATTCATTCCCTATGTTTCAAATGAATTAGTAGATTCAATGAAAGGTTCATTTGTATCATTTAAATATGTTACAATATTCTTAAGATAACGTTCTCTGTTTATCCTAATTTTGTTGGGCTGTCCATTTTCAGGCAAACACAAGTGAGACCAATCTGTGGCAAAGTAACCGTGTAGCTGTTCTAACCAATCCCTGCTTAAAATTCATGGATATCAACAACGATAATATCAATTATATGATGAACCTTAGGATTGGATGATAGTCTAATCAATACATTCTTAAGCTCACCAATTACTTTAACATTTGTTCGATCTAACTGAATGATTTTGAGATCAGAAGGTTTAACTTCTTCATTAATTTTTTGGCATGCAGATACAGGCACCACGTTTGATGATGCACCAGAATCAACCATACAATTGTGTACGTTTCTATTAAAAATTTCAAAGGTTAACAAAAAAGACGGGACATTTTTTTTAGTGTTAACAATAGAATTCTGCTGATTTTTTGTTGTTGTCCCTAAAATCATTTTATTTACATTGGCTACAGTTTTTTCTGCAAAGTCCCCTTTGTCTGGCGATTCAGATGTATTTTTAGTTGGGATGTTCTTAGTTGCGTTTGAATCAATTTATGCTGATTTTTTGTTGTTCGAGTCGCTCTTTTTACTGTTTTCAACGATACTTTGAAGCATTTTCTGCAAAATAAGGGGAAATTTCAGCAGTTCAAAAACATAAATATTAGCCCTCAATTGTTTTAGATCTTCAATTAAATCATATTCTAAAACTGGGGCTGTTAAGCTTTGTTTAATTTCAGTTTTCTTTGACTTCTTTGGAAGCACATTTTTACTTGCTTCAAAAGGAGGTTTGTTTTGCATTTTTCTTCTTGTGTTATAGGGGTGGACAGTTTCGAAATTCGCTTGGAAAATACTGTCCGATAAGTGACTGAAAACAGGGGGAGATGAGTCTTCCTCTTCTAGTACCTTTTCCTCAACTACATCTTCAGAAATTTCAGGAGGAACAGAAGCAGAATTATCACGTGCTTCTAAGATGGTTTGCAAAGGATACTGTAAACTTTCGAAATTTAGACCTTCTGTGGTCAGGTTTGGTCGGTTGGGAGGAAAAGGTTTTCTGAAAGGAGGTTTAAAACTTCATTTTCTTGTGGATGCCTCCTCGGCTGATCTCTTCAAGTCGATGACCTGATTGGACAGTTTTTGGAAAGCTTTATGCAAGCTCTCCAAGTCTAAAGTTTCTTGTTGATTTTTAGTTTTAGGAGGCCTAGTGAGAATATCTATTTTCTTCTTAGAGAATGAGGTTGTTTCAGCTTCACTACTAAGATTGTCTTTTAGGCTCAATATATATTTCTCAATTTGACTTGCTTCCTCAAAAGCTTCTAACAACATGTTCTTTTTAGACCTTTTGACCCATATAGCTATGTTATTGTGCAAGGCTTTGGCATAATATGCAACAATTAAACTTTCAACGGACATCGAATCTGCAGGGATTTTGTTCTTTAACGTAAAAAATATTTGGTTAAATTCCTTCACTTTTTCCTTAGGATTCATTTTTAAGATGGAGAGTTCCATAACCAAAACTTTAGGAGATTTATCATCTCCAAATTTTTCCAAGAAACAAGTTTCAAACTTGTCCCAAGAGATGATGGTTTGGGGCTATTGAAAAAAATACCATGTGGAGGTATTTCCCTCAAAAGTATAAGGAAATAATCTGCATATTACATCCTCGTGTTAAACACTTCAGAGTCTAATGACTAACATAATTTTTTTGATGTGATCCTCAATGGATTTCTTTGAATCTGGATCATGTTTAGGCAACCATTTCTCTGGATGTTTCGGTAATGAGTGTTGGGGTCTAGGTACAACCACGATATCTTGATTGAGCCAAGGTCTGGCACGATTATTTTGGTTTTCCATGGGGGTTGGTGGTGTTGAAGGCTGAGATTGTTATGATGAAGAGCTTCCTTCGTCTGAAGATTCTCCTCCTAAAGAGGATGGAGAAGAATCAGGTGGATATGGTGGAATATCGGGTCCTCCTGCTCCAGGGATGAGTGTTTTAGTAATATTGATAGTATTTCCACCTAAAGGGTTTTGGAGCAGACCAGTGCCTTGAAGTTGTTCTCGGATATCAGAAAATTCAAGGGGTTGATTAAGTGGCCTACCAGGTTGTCTGATATGGGCTAAGGCACTATGCGTTCTTATGAGTGACTGGCGAACACTTTCTTGGACATCGACCCCTTGAGGAACTGGTGTCATTGGTTCAACGAGAATCTCAGGGTTATCGTTTGAGGTAGTTGTTGTTTCAAGTGCAACGTTATTGTCTGAGTGAGTACGTGTTACGACAGGAGTGCGGGCGTGTGGGGGAGGAGTCTCGCGATCTCCACATGCCATCAATTTAATTTAGGCCCTCCTTCTAATGCATTTGTTAACGGGCGTAAATGACACACTGTCAACTGGAAGGTCAAATCTAGACCGGGGTTGTCTAAATAACCCAATTCGTTTGGGATGAAATGACTTGACGGGTTTAATGGCTCCATTGGCCAACTAAAGTGCTAGAAATAAATGAAACTAAACTATAAAGCTATGATACTAAGGATGTAAGTTTGATAATTTACAAACTTTAAAAATAGAAGTATGGCTATGTGCATATGGTTTTGAACAATGTATATACAATTTGCAAGTTTTGCTGGATGTCTTGCGAAATAGTTGTTTTTTGGAAATTGTTTATGATGTAGATAAAGAAAGCACATACATTTTATATTTTTTTGTTTTATATTTAAAATCTAAAGAAGTAAAGAATACTAATCAAACACAATTGAAATAAGAACAAAATAACAGTCAAAGCCAATTTAAACTATTCTTATTTCATTGATAAATAAACTAACAAAAGAACTAGAATACAAGTAAACTAACTTGTGGTTAATCACCTAATGAGTTATATCTCTGTGCAATTCAAAGTCCCAGCTATCCTGCCTGTGAGGAAAACCTGCAACAGGATGGTACTAACATTCCCAGAAGCAAACTCAAAGGTATTTTCAGAGAAGGAACATAAGAGTAGAGTAATAAACACACATATATGGTGATCTTGCAGTGATGAACACTTATAGTGAAAGAAATTTAATATTAAGCATTCATGTAATACATCATTTAACATCAAGCATAAATCAATGATATTTAAATGAAATAATGATCACAGATGTAATATATGAACAACAAATTACAGACATAATTAAAGTGTTGAATAATATGAAGTATCATACGATCATAAGACTAAAGCTATGATAAACGTAATAACATTCCATAATATAAAAGACAAAACACAATGGGTAAGTGCCACGCTGGTCTAAAACCGAGGAGTGAGCAGCTTGTCCATATAGTCTTGAAAGTTACATGTCCATAATTGTGTCCCGAAATCCAAAGTCCCATCCCCACCAAGAGTGAACAATATTTAAACTAGTTCAGGATTCAAATGCTCATATCATACAAGATAGAGTTGAATCCATAAAAATTAGACAATATTACAAAAATAGCGGAAATAGTAACCACTCATGCATGGGTTGCTTTTTTCTAAATAAGCCAAAGTTTTATAAACATAGAAAAGACAGAAACTACTAAAGATTTGAATGTATGATTCAAAGTGTTTTCTCCTTGCAATCAATAGTGTAATCTTCCATTTCCTGTAAATAGAAAAAAACGATTTGATATTCAGAAAAACAGTTGCTAATTATTATTCAAAATAGACTGGCTACAGAATCACAGATTTTGTAGCTAGTCTTATTTTTAGCAAATGAAATAAAAAATGAAATCTACTTATTTCATTTTTTCATAACAGAATTGAACAAAATCAAAACAAAATCGTTTTACCATTAAAAATTAGCCAAAGAGGGATCCGACAGTTCAGAATTTACAATTGCTTTGAAACTGGTTGTGTTTATAATGACTATATTTCTGACCCTTTTGAATCGTTCATTCTCCCTCTCTATGTGTGCCTTCGGGTCAAGGTTCTCTTGTTTCAATAGAGCATTCTGAGCAGCCAAGTGTTTAACTTGAGCCTGTAAGAGCGGAACATCTGTATAGTAACGCTCTATCCAGTCGAGACAACTATCAAAGTGCACTGGGGTAATGGCAGATCGACATGGAACATAGTCGAAAAGGGGTGCTTCATTTTTACCTGTGGTTTGTTCCAGGTTGTGACCGATACCCAGAAATCCTTCTTTACCCTTAAGACACGGGGGTAAATTGGTCACGAAATCATACTGCTCATCATTGGTAATAACCTCTCTCCTAGAACACTGATTTTCTGGGTCTTCATGAGCCAATAAACCTTCTATCTCATGATATGAACACCGATCATCGATCTTGATCGGATTGATCGAGCTCATATGATTACTCTTTCGATTTCTTAGTTTTCTAGAAATCAAACGACCAACATTCTTATTCTTGAAACTTAAATCTGTGCTATGTGGTTTCTTTCCCTTACGGAAATTATTCACAACAGTTTTATCATTAACGTTTAAACTAGAATCATTCATAGGCACATAGCGATCCTTTTCTTTTAATTCAACAATTACTTGTTCCAGAGATATTCCATGTGAAAACCTACACAATAATTCTTTATCCACAGGGGTTTAATCAACAACAAAGACTGATTCAATAAATTCAGGGCCATCAATTGAATTAATGAGATGGCTTTCAGTTACTGGTATGTCTTAATTAGGGTTGAATATAGCGTCAGCCTGGGTGAAGCCATTTATGATAAGAAAGGTCTCCCAATTGTCACCTATTTTCGACAAGTGATAAACCAACAAGATTTTAACGAGTCCATGGTGAAACATACTCGAATTGATACCCTGTCGCTTATTGCGCTTGGACATTTTGTAAAGACTCATCAACAGGTAAAAATGCATATCCAACTCAAGCCCTATGAAATTCATAAGCAGACGAATGTGGTACAGAAAAACTAGCCCATATCGGCCTTCACATGTAACAAACTTCTTCAGAATTAAAAGGAGACTGTGTCATCTAGGTTTTAACAGAGCAATAGGAATACATTTTGTACAACAAGTGGTTTCACGGGAAGCCATGAATAAAATCCAAGGGACATCTTCTAACTTAGCGTTCTTAAACCATCTCTTGCCTTTTAATGGGAGTCTTGTCTCTTTTCTCATGAAATCCTCTGTTAATTCCAACTGTATATCCCCAATATTGGCTCTAAAGTCGTCAAAAGTTTGTGCAAAATATTTTTCAACCTAGAGATTATAGCCTTTGAACTTCTTGAGGAACACACCCCACCCATGAGCCTTCAGGTCGTCAATTGCATCATCATGGGATAGCAAAGCTTGGCATCTGTTTGGATCGATACGAACCATGGGTGTCATTACCACTATGACAAGGATGCAACAAATATTAGAAGGGATAGGTTTAGGTTTCCAACGGATAGGCAACATAGACAGGTTTAAGCGGGATGTAATAGCACGAAAATCGCAGAGTCTAGGGGCTATCATAACTTGGACAGGAGAATTGGGGAAAACGAAACCATAAGGTTCGTAAGAGTCCAAACCATTTCTCATGATGAGTGCCAAATCCTACAGAGTACAAAACCCTATGCGCGTAATGAATGGTCTCATTAATGTTTCGGGCCAGCAAGGTGAAGCGAAAATGCAAGTACAACATGCCTATACTAATTTGCATGAGTTTTGATATGACAATTGAACTCATGAGGACAATACCAACATTTAACCAAGGTTCTAGTGCATTCAAACATTTCCACAAGGAACTATAGAACCAATGAATTCATAATAGCCATAATACACAAAGACTTCGATAGTGGATCAATCAACCATTTCATAAGATTTGAATTTTAATCATATATGGGTGAATTTTAAAATGATATTTCTAAGGTAAAAGATTATGAAACCAAGCCAAGTTTTATGTTTAAATTCATGCTTACAATCATGAATTAAAAATAAAACAAGCGAAAAAACAAACAACAAAAAAACTCAATAGGGTAAACTTAATCTAATCATCATCTCGAAACTCAGAAACATAAACATTTACAAATATAAGGTGATGTGAGCTACAGAAAAGTAAAGTCTCTTTCGATCGTGATAAGTGTCGAAAATCATGTGTGGCTACCAACAAAAGCGCATGAGATTTTTTTTTTATTATACAATATTTTTTTTTTCTTTACACTAGTCAAAACAGATAGACACTTTTGATATTATTTATAAGGTTGCTCACCTTCTTATAATATTTTAAATTCTTTTTTCCCTCTAACTTTATATCACACTATAATTTCTCCTTCAATTTTAGTGTAATAATATTTTTAATATTATTTTTATTTTTTTAGATTAAATTTTATAATATTTTAAAAAAATTGTATTTAAAAAACTATAAATTTTATATATCTCAAATTAAGATGAATATACAGTAAGAAATAACATGAGATAATTAGAGTGCAAAGCCGTGAGAAAGTAGTAAGATCATAATTTTATTTTGGTAAAACGTCAATACAATTAGTTGGTTGAATGGACATGACAAATCGTATCAACTAGATCGTTGTGATACATATTCGTCTAGGAACTAAAGATTGCATCTCGAAAGTGAGAGTGTTTTCTAAGAAAGAGGGGGAAGACATCAAACAAGAGAGGGAGAGAGCGGTTGGAGAGAGAGATTTTGGGTTAACACGAATGTGCATGCATTCCTGTTCCTAATTAAATGTATAAGCTTTAGGAACACACATGTGTTATTTTCATTTCAATTTTTTTAGGAACACATGGGCATTTCCAAACACATGTTTTTTAGGAACATGGTTGCATTCATAAATAATATGAGTTGGCAAGTGTGCGTGGTGATTCGATGAGTACCGAGGCAGTAGGATTAAGAACCTGTGTGAGTTACTAGGAACATGCACATGTTCTTGCATACACAAGTTCCTATGCACCCCAAGGCCACTTTTTCGTCCATCAACTTCATGCACTCCCCTTATTGCTTGGAACATCATTTTTTAAACTGGGTGGGATTATTGAGAAGGCTAGGGAGAATGTAACATAATTTTTATTATCATCAAGCTTATGCATTAAGGATTATGCTTTAACATCCCACTCTTTCATGCATTTTTGCATGGTTTTGATAAATAAAGTGAGCAATCAATACCTCTATAAAAATAACATACTTGGTGGTTTTCATGAGTGATTTCCATTTAATTTTGTGTTTCTATGGATGTTGGGAAGCTCTAAATCATAAACATATTAACTTGAATAATAAGCAATGGGTGCAGTTATGCTAGATTATCATGTTTCTAGAGGTCTATAATGCAAGTAGGGTATTTTCATTGCTTTTATAATGTTTTGATATAATTATCACCCTTCAACAAAGGTCTCAAGATCTACTACAATTTCTTCTTTTCTAATGAGATCTAAAATGAACATGACTTCCATGGTTAAGAAGGATTGGGGTATGCTCAAAATATAAACATAAAATAAAGTTCTCATGCATCATATGGATACATCGATTACATCCTCTCTGTGTTCACAAAAATGTTTGATTTTGTGATTATGTATAAAGTTTTATATTGTCATTTTTAACACTTTGAAATTCTCCAAAGAAAACATGGCTCAATGGTTATGAGTTATTATTATTATTAATGAAACATGTATAACCCATCAAAATGTTATATTTGAAATTAAAAAGTATGCTTATTGTTACTTTCTATTGAAATTTCAACTTATCTATCTGGTTGTTCGTTAAATTTTAACATTTTAAATAATTGGATTGACAATATTTTATTTAGATTTTTTTTTGAAGTGTGTACCTAGATTACTTTAGTCATTTCAAGTACAACTTCTTTTTCAACTTCTCATCATGGAAGTGTTGAATGAATATATACCCTTCAAATTGAAATTAAGAGTAGCCCTTCAAATTTAATCCCTTACCAATTATTACATTCAAGTTCAATGCATCCATGGTGGAAAAAATTACCTTCTCCATCTCATCAATGCAATGTTAAATGATGAAGTATTATTTGTTATAGAAAATCACAATTTCACAACCATGGAAGCTGATGGATGTTATACAAAACCTTACAGTATCGATTGCATAATGATAGATCCTAGATAGACTATAATCCTTCTCATGATATTCGATCAACCTGTGGGAAAATATATTGCGACGACCAAACCTTACGTAATTGCAAGTGTTCCCTTCAACAAGACCATAGCTACAAAAATCATAGAATACAACCTTGCATAATCCTTGAAGCTAAAAATTATTATGACAGTTCTTCCAGCTATGAGAGACACATACTATGCAATCAAAATTTCCAAAATCTTGTGAAGTCTCAAATCCTGAGAGTATCCTTCAAATGTCCCAAAGAAAATCGATCATCATCTATTTTTCGTAGTCAGTCTGAATCTCCAAAAATTTCATGCTAATAGTATTTACAAAGGATACTTTGGAGGCATATTATTTGCATCCATCAATAACCTGTCCTTTTCTCATCCAAAGACAACTCTACTTCAGGCTGCATACTACAACATCACTAGAGTTTTCTTATACTATGAGAGACACATACTATGCAATCAAAATTTCCAAAAGCTTTTGAAGTCTCAACTCTTGAGAATATCCTTCAAATGTCCCAAAGAAAATCGATCATCATCTATTTTTCGTAGTTGGTTTGAATATCCAAAAATGTTGTGCTAGTAGTATTTACAAAGGATACTTTGGAGGCATATTATTTGCATCCATCAATAACCCGTCTTTTTCTCATCCAAATACAACTCTACTTCAGACTGCACACTACAATATCACTAGAGTTTTCTCTAAATATTTTCCAAGCAAACCACCCCATGAATACAATTACACAAACCCCATACTGAAAGTGTCGAATATGAATCCCAACTTCAACACTCGAGTTGTAATGATTCCTTACAATGCAAATGTAGATCTAATTTTGCAAGGCAAAAACATCATGGGATTTGATAATCATCCAATTCATATACATGGATTCAATGTCTACATATGGGGCAAGGATTTAGAATTTATGATGAAAATACATATCCTACTTCATTCAATCTAGTGGATCCTCCTCTAGATCACAATTGGGGTCCCAACTAGGATGGGAAACATATGGAATTTTTTTTATAATATTAATAACATTTTTTTCTCTAGTTCACTACCAAGCCATATACTAATATATATACGAGAAACTCGTGTTTATCCTAATAAAGGATTTATATCTAGGTAGTCATGAAGATCTCCAATGACTGACTTTGTTTTTCTTTGTTTTGTGCAGGTATCTAGTACATGCATTGTCATTTGGAAATACACATTATTTGGTGTTTATCCATGGATTTTCTGGTAGAAAATGTTGAAGAAGTGTCCTTTGTTGACTTGATATTTACCAAGACATCTTCCATGATGATATGATGTCTAGCTTGTCGAATTAAGACTAAGGATAGCAAATTCTTCTTAAACGTGGGTACAAACCACACATTGGAAATCCATTTTTCACCAATTTGAGGAAGAAAGACTTTGACTGAACATTTTCCTTGGGGAATATGAGTTGTGTCATTAGCTAAATAAATTGGATTTGGCTAGATATCCCGGTAATTCCAAAAGTAATCCCTTCGAAAAGTCATATGTTGAGTTGCTCCTGTGTCCAATATCCAATCATTTTCAAATGAATTTCTAAGAAGATTATGCGTAAAAATTGATGTTGTTGAATCAACCTTCTGTGCTGCATTCAAAACATATTGATATTGTTCATCTTGAAAACCCCGATCCTCTGCATATTGAGCTGATGAAGTAGAATTTGAATTTGATCTAAAATTTGAAGTTTTCTTAAATTTGGCAACTGATAATTACTTGTTAAGCAATCATATGCATAATGCCTTTTTCTCAAACATCTTTTGCATTTCATTTGACTTAACTTTCGGTCTCTTCCATATTGTGCATTACAATTGGGAGGATTTTGATTACTTTGAAAATTTTGTTGATTATAATTACTTCATTCTCTACCTTGAATACAACCTATACCACGACCTTGATTAGAAGACTAATTCTGATAATTCCTAAAATTTATTTTACCTCTTCCTTTAGAACTTTCATCTCTATTTGAACTAGAGAAAATAAGATACTCTCTAGATTGTTTTTGTTTACCAAATGACTTACAAAAGTCACAGTTGATAATTTATTAATGATTTGCAAAGTTTCAATAAAGTGTTTATAAGAAGGAGGTAAGCCATTTATCAAAATAGAGATTGAAAAAAAATGTCTTCAAGTTTAGGAAAACCACCTTTGATGATGTATTGATGTATGTTTCTTATCCTAGAGATATGCTCTAACACATCATCACCATCAACTAATCTTTGCCTAAGTAACTTCATTTGTAAATCAACTTGTTGAGATGTAGGGTCAAAGGGCTTGTGAAATTGGTTCCAAGCAGACCAAACAAAAGTAGAATTCTCAATATGAACAAACAAATTTTCAGCTATAGAAGATCAAAGTAAAGCAAAAGTCTTTTCATTTTATAATCCTCATTGAGCTATGGTGCATCAATAGGCCTGGTAGAAAGAGTATCACCATCACAAATATAACACCGTAACTCATTATATATCAATGTGTTTTGCATATGAGGTTTCCACGATTTTTAATTCTTGGTACCATCCAATTTCTCTGAATCAATGAACAAATTGATTAACTTTCACATTTTTACAAATAATAAATTTCCTTGAAAAATGTGAAATTTTCAAGCTATTCACACCATAAAACTGAAACACAAAGTACCAAAAAAACATTTAGGCACTCTACACAAAAATAATATTGTTTAAAAGTTTAACCTTCATTTTTTAAAAGTTTCATAAAAAAAGATTTTGAAATAGTTTTGCACTAATATATTGACTTCAAAATTACAATTGATTCCTTAACATAAAACTTATAAAATAGCCAAGTGAGTTAACTCAAGTGGATGAATGTCGTTATTTGCTTGAATGAAGTTCCGAGTCAACCAAGAACGTGTATAAGACTTCTTTATCATTCCAATTTTTTAACATAGAATAATACCTTTAAGAAAATCATACTTTAAAATATCTTTCATAACATATTTCTCATAAAGCCATACTTTAAAATATATGCTTTATGAAATGCTTTATATCTTACTTAAATGGTGGTTTTTTTTTTAATTGTGCATAGTTTGTTTTTAATAAATACAAAATTTTTAATTTCTTAGAACAAAAAGGCCATTTTAATATTTACTTAGGTGCATCACAAGTGAAAAAATTCAGATCTTAGGCCATTTCAATATTTGCTTAGGTGTATACTGCGAGCCAATTGCTCAAGGCCAYAGTTCAGATCTCTGATCAGAATGCCCTTGCTGTATGAGCTCTTCGATCTGATCATGATGCCCTTGTTGTATGATAACTGTATCAATGTCTTATGTTTGATCTGATCATGATGCCCTTGTTGTATGATAACTGTATCAATGTCTTAGCCAACCATTGAGAGAATTTTTTGTTTTTTCAATCTATCACCCATTTTTTTTCAACACTTTTCAACTTGGTTTTATATCAAGTTGAAGAAGTGTAGTCAGATACATAATTTTATTAAATAAAGAAAATAGAGTTAGAAAGAAAAGAGTAAGCATAAAGTCAACATACTTCACATAGATTTGCGTTATATAAATCAGCTCTTTTCCATGTGAGTATGTTGGCCTTATGCCCTTATTTCTTTTTGTAACTTAGTTTTCTTTATTAGATAAAGTTATTTGTATGATGACACTTTTTCAACATAGTATCAAAGCCAAATTGAATGGAATTAAAAGGAAATTAGTGATGGATTGAGAAAGCAAAGAAGTCTCGACAATATCAACGAAAAACTTTTCGAGCTTAAGGACAGATAGTTTTGGAACTACTGTACATTATCATACTAGTACAGTGTTCTATGATGAGATACTAGTAGACTGCTCTATGATGAGACACTCAATTTTGTATTYACTATTACCCTTTTTATATGAGATAATGCATTTGTTGTGAATTCAATAATGTAACGTTTAGTTTATAATTGCAGAAAATTTTAAAAATCAAATTATTGTTTTTTTTAGATCTTCATTTTATTTTGGATTAGAAAAATAGAGTTACTTCAGTTGATTATAGTTTTAGATTTTATTGTTAATTAAATTCTTAGAGCTACTTCAGTTGATTATAGTTCTAGATTTGCAATTATGTAAAGTTTGTAATTTTCAAGATTATAGTTAATTTCATATAAATATGCATTTTTAAATTTTTAAATGATAGTTCTAGATTTGCAATCATGTTAAAGTTTGTAATTCTCAAGATTATAGTTAATCTGATACGAATATGCATTTTTAAACAAAGTCTTAAAACATATTTTTGATGAATAATTAAGAGAGTCCATGTTGTAAAAATTGCTTCAGATCTCTTTATAAATTTGGCACAAATAGATTGCAGGTGTCTCTCCGACTATAATGAAATAGTCATTAATTGCTGCAAATATTTTTACATTGATCATCGCAATGTAAATGGTTGTCATAATTAAGGCTAAATTTACATTTACATCGATCAACCCAATGTAAATGGTTGTCATAATTAAGACTAAATTTACATATTTCTCACTTCGTTTTTGAATGCATTTTACAGAGCCCATATTTAAGGGTTGTGATGGAGATTGGAAAGTAGAAGGAAGAGAAAATGTAGTACTCCATGACAAAGAGTTAATGGACTTAGATGAGAAAACAAATTTCATATTATCGTGTTTGTTTTAAATCTAATTAAACTTATCTCATTAATGAGAGGCTTCGTGCGTATTGTATGTTGAGACTTGTAGAGCTAAGTGCAAGTCATCTATAGTGCTTTGTGCGTAGACTGTGGAAGGCTTTGTGTTGTAACTCAAGGAAGGAGGATCTAGCGAGGTGCGTAGATCTCCTGTCCTCCGCGGAGTTGATTTTGAGGATTTGTGAATGTAAGAAGATTGACCGAAGATAATAAAGAAGACAAAGAGTTGGTGGACGTAGCCCCAGGGCAGGGGTGAACCACATATATCCTGTGTTGTGAATGCTTTGTGCTTTTTGGTTGTTCTTTTGTTTATGTGATTCAATGCTTAGTGCGATGTTAGATGATAGATGAATCTAATATGATAGCGTAGTGCCGAATAATGTGAAGGAATGCTAGATCTAATTTATGTCGGTATGCTTAGTGCTTGAGTCTATTGAATCTATGTGACTACTGCGTAGATCTTCTGTTAGGGTTTTGTTGTGCTGTAAAATAAGATTGAATATTGATGAATCATAATTTCTAAGTGCTCTGTTAAGGTATTACAATCACAGATCTATGTCCCAGCTAAGGTTGCAGACACTGGAGTCCTACAACCACCCATACATCTATCTCGGGTGAGACTTCATCTTCTTCGCAAGTGTTGCCGAAAGGGCCGGTAGTTAGGGTTTTGTTGGTGCATTGTTGTAGCATTGAACCGCGGGTCTGCCCATGTTCCAACAAATTTTTCCGTTGCTGGGATCTGAAATTGTGATTGCTGGGAACTGAGAAAGAAGAAGTTATGTGCAAATATCTGACCTGAAACTGTGATTGTTGGGAACTGAGAAAGAAGAATCTATGTGCGAAGATCTGACCTGAAACTGTGAAAGCTCCGTGCGTAGATCTGTCGCCCTAGTGCACAATACTCTACTTGGATTGTGAAGCTTTGTGCCAAGAAGAAGAGTGAGATATGAAGAAAAGAGGTAAGATCTGAAAGCTTTGTGCTCTGGTAAAGGTAAGAATAGTGAATTTTTTTTAGATATGGAAGCTTTGTGCTCTGCTGAAAGTAAGATTAGTGGAAATTTTTGTTTCAAGAGTATGGATCTAGGCATGTTTGATAAATTATGTCCTAGCCTGAAAACTAGGGCACAATTAGATGAAAGACGGTTTGATATGAGTAGATCTGATAGAAATAATGAAAGATATGTTATTCCTATGCATAGAAAGAATGTTTCGACTAACAAATGGATGCAGGATCCTAGAAAGATTTTTTTGCAGGTTAGCTACAATGATCCTAGTGCGTAGTACAGGAAGGGCTGGGGATCATTTAAAAGAAAGAGAGGATTGACTATTTGTTACATTTGCAGAAGACCAGGACATCTTGCTAAGGAATGCTTTGGAAGAAGACCTATTTGTCTTTGTTGTAAAGCTATGGATCATGAAGTTCTGGATTTCCCTAGAATGATTGCTAAGGTTGAAAGAATGAATATGAGATAAGAAAACCCTGAGGAAGGTCAAGAAACTAAGATCATGGTAGAACCCCAAAAAGAATCAGAGACTGTACTATTGCAAATGAAAGAAACCATGAATGATCATAGAGATATCAACTTATCAGAGATATTCAAAGAAAAAGAATGCATAGAAACAAGAATAGGAGACTTCGAGATTGACTATATTTTGGATGAGGAAACACAGGTGAATATCATGATAGAAAGAACTTGGGAAATTTTAGGGAAGCCTACTATGATTCCTTCACTGGGAGGAATAGGATTGTTTAGAGGAAAGCTAATAACCCTGTGTGGAAGACTTACCCAGATATCTATGAGTGCTCATGGAACTTCGACAGAGGAATATTTTGAGGTTGTTAAATTTATTGAGAACAACGCTCGATTTACTATGTTACTAGGAAAAACCTGGATCGAGAAGGATCAGACCCGAAGGAAGGAAGAAGAAGACCTAGAATAGAAAAAGAAAGACCTAAGAGACTTCATGACCAAGAGAATCGTGGACTTATTGAAAGAACAAGAAGATCATCCGAAACTACTGAGGGCCAGACATCGGGATGTTGAAATTGAAAGAACACAGGAGGACTTGAGATACCTATATGTACAAGAGAGTAGAGCACGTACACCAGACAGAGAAGAAGTATTGCCCTTGAACCCTGGTAAAGACCATCAACAACGTGAAGTTACTATGCCAAGAGAAGATAAGAATCAGAATGGAAAGAGGAATATCGAGACAAAGATCACCGGGAAAAGGCTAGAAAGCTCAGTAAGAAGAAAGAAAAGATAGAAAAATTACAAACAACAACAGAAAGAATTGCGCAGAAGGAAGGATTCCAGAATTTGAACTTCGTCAGGATATCGGTACAACACACCATGGCACTTCTCCATGACGAAGTAATATGACTGTTGGACACATTATAACCGTTAGCCCAAACGATTAGAACAACAATTATGGCCATGAAGCTCGCCATCAGACCGTTGGGGTCACGTTGTAATGGACATAACTGCATTAATGAAGGCTKCTCACCCGTTGGAAAGATCTGTTACCTAGTTGTCTACTTAGTTCGTCGAGCCTTGCACCGAGAACAATTTTTCCACCCGTGATTATCTGAGCTCTCAGATCAGTTTATTTCGCGCAGTGATCATCGAGCTATCGCCATCCGTTCTGTTGCATCGAATAGTTGCTCTTCAACCCAAGATATTCAACCAAGAGCGTGTATGTCCGAAGAACTTAGCACGGTCGAAGAATCTGTGAAGGAGATACTTGTCGACCTCATGACTGAAAGAGTAATGTATGTGGGTGTAAAAGCTTCATCGACGAGAGGAGTGCAAGCCTCCCCGTCGACTGCTCACGGATCTAGACCATCCCTAGCTGCGACTAAGAAAAGAACCAAGCATAGAGATGACTTGGGGAATGTGAAGTTATTGTCGTCCATCCTACCCGATTACATCCCACCCCTGGCCGGTGTAGTAATTTGTGACAATGTCCCGAGGGACTTGAACTACACCGTCATCACTGCGTATCTCCCGAAGGGGATACACGCAGTCAGACCACAGCTAGAGAGGATTTTGGCATTGAAAATCAATGACTATAACCCGGGAGGCCGTAAGAGATATGGCATGCTTGCGCCTCACAAATATCTAACCAAGACAAAGGGAAAGAAGACGAAAATCATCCCCCAGTCGTGGATGATGAACCTCGCGCAGTCCACCCTTTTGAATGTAATGAAGATTCCACATTTTGGAAGGCACCAGGAGGTTAACGCCTGCATTAAGCTCCTACTGTCGTGCTTCCACGGTGGCTATCTGTGGTTGGACAGACAGATCACTGTCGATCTAGCACTGATCCATAGGATCACCAGACTAAGCATGCAGGGACCAGACCTACAAGAGTTCTACCCAGGAAAAGCTGCAGACCATGCCTTGGCACAAACGATTAAAGAAACATACGACGATGTTGAGAAGGGGATGCGAGGCTACAAGGTAGCCTCCATTAAGAATGGCGCAGTGCACCTAGCATGCCAATTAATTGCAGGAAAACTAGTAAGAAAGAAAAGACCCACGCAGGTCACGGGGATTGTCATTAACCTCGCTGGGAAATGCGTAGAAGGCCTACAGATGAACTGGGTGAAGTACCTAGTTCACCAGCTCAAACTAGATTGGCACGAAGCTCAGGATCAGGGCTATGAGTTTCACTTCAGCTGGTTCCTGATCCTCATCACGTTTACTTCTTGGGAGATGCCAGAAGGTGCAACCTTCCCTGACATCGATCCATTCGAGTTGCTTGCT
>ML777930.1:32643-45528 GCA_009831015.1 Picea engelmannii | reverse complement strand
GGTACATGCATTGTCATTTGGAAATACACACGACTTGGGGTTTATCCATGGCTTTTCTGGTAGAAAATGGAACTGGTCCTGCCCAGTCTATACTTCCTCCTCCTCTTGATCTGCCTCCCTGCTAATTAAAGTCTATTCATACTGCTGTTTTAGAACACTGCAAAGTCTGTAAATCTATCCCTATTCTATGAAACATATATGCATATGGCATAGAGTCTTCTCGTTCACAAAGCGATTGCTTTGTCTATGCTGTCTTCCTTTTTCAGAGGGATCTTTCTGATAACTTATGAACAGCGAAAGCTGTATTTTTCTTCATTCAGTGCATGCGGTTGAGATCTGTTCAGTGATTCGAACTTTAAAAAATGGAGGTCATCCTAATGTAAGTGGTCACCATAAACAAGATTTAATTGAAAAATGGAAATGTAAATGTATCTACATTTCCAAATGTGTATGAATTGATGTTTTAACATTGTTATAGTACCAAACACTTTGAAAATGCCCTGCCTTATGTAGTGGGCGTGTTTCATGCGCTAAGATGTCAATTGAATATTTATATAACTACGTGTATTGTAGAATAAAAAATGATCTTAAATTAACTATTGCAACCATGAATATAATAAAATTTATTTTTTAATTGAAAATTATGATATTTAGTATTGTTGTACATTATGAAGTGAACTCATAATTTCCTCTAAATTTATATAGAGGATTTTAAATAAAAACATAAATAATACAAGAAATTAAAATATATATATATATATATATATATATATATATATTAAAATAACCTAAAATTTAGATTATAATATTAATTATAATGATCTAAAGACTTTGAACACTTTAACACTGATCAAAATTTTAATTCTCAATTTTTTAAATTTAAAATTTATTGATGATGATGATTTTAAATTCATTATTGCAAAGACGAATACAAGAGAATATTTTTTTAATTGAAAATGATGATATTTAATATCATGTACATTATGAAGTGAACTCATAATTTCCTCTATATTTATATAAACAATTTAAATAAAATATAAATAATACATATAAACAATTTAAATAAAATATAAATAATACAAGAAATTAAAAAAAAAAAACAAATTTTACTCTTACCAATTTTGTGACGACGCAACCATAAGAAACCCAAGAACGCCATGAACACTAAGTACTCACACAATGAAAACACTCAACACTACGAGAACCTCTTAGAGTAAAACACGGAGCAGAGAAACAAAACCACAAAGTGTGAAATGAGACAAACACATGACAGGTAGGAAGGGTTAAGGCTTCAACCCAAAACCCTAACACTTGGAACAACAAGGGCCCTACGTGTGTACATCCTCATGACAAACATCTGGAGAAATCTCGTCTCGAGATGGTAACTACAAGTGGCACATGCAAATCGCAGGACATGCTGGCTAAACGGCGAGAAGTTAGTGAAAAATTCAATTAAGGATAGTACCCATACGGGTTTAATAACCTCGTAGAACGTTGTGACAACTCTGTGTATTCCAAATGTTACCCATTGTACAATACGACATAGTTAGTATTAACAGATATAAAATCCCATATTAATGTTGTGTATTAAGAGCCAACGTCCAAATAAACCGAAAATTAATACATGTGTGAAAAGTAATGTGTGATGTGACAAGGATATACCTTGGGGTGACAATTTATATAAGGATGATTAGCAAGGATCACATAATACAAGCTTCAAACACTACGATAACCAGGAACTTGTATCGAATATCAACGTTAACCATAAGAGGGTTTGACAATTAAATAATCATGACATATATATATATATATATATATATCATCAAACTTGTCCCCAAGTCGAAATAGGAATAACCTTAGAATATGGAAACTTAGCATATATGTATATAGGTTATCAAATTAGTAAGTCTTATGGAATAGGACTTAGGATAATCTCAAAAATTATTGTTAAGTATGGAGTTGCTCAACTCAAAATTAGTATATAACAATTATAACTTAGGTGGCGAGAAGTTATGGAGGAAGGTAAGTAAAACAAGTTGTTATGATTGAATAAATGATATAATATTTTTTCATTTATTTTTCAGAATTTTAGGTTTGTGACATAATGGTATCAAAGTTGTAGGTTACATCACTTAACCTTTTTATGGGCTTTATCACAGCAAAAACCTAACATGAAAAAAAACTCAGAAAAAATGCCTTAGCGCCAAAGGAAAGTTGTGGCTTCAACTAAACAAGACCTAGACTGCTTGCGGCTAGGGTTTCCGCAGAGCTCCCTCATCTCTCCTTAATCTTCTCAACCTTTTTGCTTCAGATCAACCTGCTTGTTGCAACCCCATAGAAATATATATAAGAGTAATTACCTCTCTCTCCGGATGCGGTGACAGCTAGAAACCATGCAGATTGAATAGTTAATAGCCCTCATTGTCACCTCCTCCTTCAGTCTACTCGATATGAGAAACATTCATTTGATAGGATCGAAGGTGTGCCTGCACATAGGGTTTGGTTTAATGGAGCACTCAATGCTACAACAACAACAATCCTAGACTAGTATAAGTTGCACAAGACCTGTCAACTCGACCCTTCTGGCACTTCACCTTGCCAATTCAGCTAATATTCAAGAGGTAAGAAAAGGAAATTGCTATTTTTCTTTGGTTTTATCTCTGGCTTCTTACGTCTGCCCTAACTCTTTCTCCTCCTACTATTCTACTACGCTGTTGGTTTCCAATCTCGCCCCACCCTCCCCCATTCCAAGAGATAGAGGAAATCCTAAGCCCAGGTCGACCTACTACAATTTTGTGGCCCGACAATGCAGGCTTGGCTCCTCCTCTCCTCCCTTTACACCTAACATTTATATTGCTAGCCACAACGGCCCTTCTGAGATGCCTTCTCCATCCTCTGCTCAAAGTTGGTTGGAAGAAACTCCTCCCATGGCTTATATTGAAGAAGAGCATCATTCAATCCCATTGCAAGCCCCTCCGACCTCCCTCCTATTCATGACCTCCGAAATTTAAGTATCACCCCGCAATTATGGACAACCTACACAAGAAATTGACTCCGCTTTGGAAATGGAAACTTGCATAGTAGAAGAAGAAATCCCTCCAACTGAGAAAAATAAGGATACCCATCTAATCAGTCAACCCCCACTAGTTATAGCTCCAGAGCCAGAGACGATCAACATTTGTTGCCTCTCACGGGGTCATTTAGACCTTATCTTCGCTATGCGACATGCAGGATATGGCAGAACAACTTCATCGCCATACCATCCTCAGTCGTCACTTGGATATGTTGTTTGAATCCCTCTCGGGCGAGCCAGAAAAACAAAGATGTCCAACCTGTTGTCAGCAATATGTCTTTGTTCCTACTCAGCCTCAACCTCCTAGCGACGGTGGCACTACGAGTTCGCCTATTGTTTAATTTCATATTTCTTCTCTATTACTATGCATTTTTGTTGAAGGTGATCATAACAAAGGTTCTAGAATTGTTTTGTCTTATGTTTCCCGTTTTCTCAGACTTTAGCAAAAAACAAGAAAACAAGACATTTGTCCCTATGTTTTGGTTTCCATATGTATGGCACAATAGGTGGTCTATTTTGCCATGTATAATAATCTGAGGACATTCTAAGACAATAAAATATTTATTAAAAAAAAAAAAAGAGTAATTACTTCTCTTTATTACAACAAATTTAGCCTTTAGTTTTTAATATAGGTCGACGTACTTGACATAAAGAGAAATAACTACTATTTCCAACGATACATTGATTGGTGTTTTGTTAGAAAATAGTATAATGATTATTTTGTAGATGATATGTATTTTTTTAAATGTGATAATTATGAATATAATTTGAATTTTAGTTAATATGATATGATGGTGTTTTAAACGGTAACTTTTATAAAATTTTATAGTTATAATATAATTTAAAAATTTGTTATATTATAATATTGATATTTTTGTATTTTCAAATTTATATATTTAAGGTTATTAGTTTTTTTAATTATTACGGTTCAGATTGTTTTTGTAAATTATTGTATTTTTCCTTATTTACTTGAAATATTAATGCAAACATATTTAATAGAAATTGGTAGTGGTGGGTGTTACATTTAGTATAGGTATTAGTGTGTTTACTTTTATTTTGGTATTTCATATTGTCTTTGCATAGCATTGTATAACATACATGGATTATTGTAACAAGCATTCCCAATGTATTTTCTTATTGAGATATTTGAAGATCTAATAACCTTTAGAGTTGGAGATATAAAATTCATTTTTTTTAATCCGTAGTAATTTTTATAAAAGAAATTTTTTTGTATAGAATATTCTCAAAGAAACATTTTTTTCAAATGTTTAATATATAAAAAATATTTATTAATATAGTTAATAATAATCAATAACATTTTTCCTTTTTTTATATAATGTAAAATATTTTTATTTTTTTTTCTATTTTAATTTTAATATCATTATATACAGTGTGAGTGGGTCTAATGGTTAAGAACATGTGTTTCCTCCTAAGAGGTCACATGTTCAAATCCATAGGGGGATAGGGTATGTATACCTCTATAGATTTTACCAGTAAAATGGTTGGGTGGAGGAGCTCTCATACACCAATCTTTTGTCTTTTTTCTAAAATGGAGTGGAGTCACTTGAGACTTGGAGTACTCACCATCACATTTTTTGAATTTTTTCTCTTTAAATAATTTGAGCATTCTGTTAGAGCGACTCGCCATTGGAAGCGTTTATATGGTGATAGAACCACACATAAAAATATTACCGTTAAAAATATAAACACATTTATCTATGAAGGATTTTCTCTAAATCAACTAGGGTTGGCACTGTATGTTTCATTGCTTGACAGGAAAGAGGAAAGATGGTTGATATCTACTTGATGGATAGATTGGTGAGTCTATGATTGGATCACAGAGTGCATCCAATTCCATCAAATTCATGGTACCTGAGATTGAATAGTGGTCCAGATTATTGTTAAAGAGATCGCAACTCATGGCAGAGGGAGAAGGCTACTATGAAACTAAGAGTCGATTTTTCTAAATGAGATAATATTGCATATTCCAATGATTTTATTACAATGATGAGTTATTTCATATATATATAACATATTGTGACCATCCATTAAAGGATGGGTCCCTTGGATAATAAATAACTACTTATTTATTATATAAATTTATACTAAACTACTTTTCACATTATGAATACCGACCGTAGTTACAATTTCAGCACTCCCTCTTAACTAGAGAGGTATTCATAACATCTGCAACATCGGGAGAAACCTACCATATGATATGGGAGAATGTCTTCCTAATGTTTTCCAAACATAAACATTTCCTCTCAATGAGGGAGACATTTTTCATCATGCCAAAGCTTGTCTCTGAAGTATACAAACTTCACTCTAGACTCATGAAACTTGTCTGTCGGTCTTGGAGATGTCTCTCTCCCACCTGAATCAAAAGGAAACTCCCTTTGTGGCTCTCCCTCTGAGCCAATTGACTCTCTCTGAGATCATGCTCACTCTGGGTCTACATCTTTGATCACTTCGAGTCCATATTATTCCTTGTTATGATCAAGGAAGGACTACGCCTAGGCCCATTTATCACAAGTACACCCTTGTGATAAATTTGTCCTATCTCCATTGGTCTGCAGCGCGATCTAGGAGAAGGTTCACCCGATGCTTACTAGGGCCATTCACCTGTGTTTATACACATCATGTAGTTGGTATCCACAAGACTTAATCTAGCTCATCCTACAAGGGGTGGCCAGTCCCTTGGGGTTGATCAAGCTAAGTCATCTTGAACCATATTTGACATATTTGAGGCATGTCAGGATGAAGTCCACATTCCCTCCTATTAGTCCATACAAGATCCTCCTGGGAGAATATCTCATGATGCTACCTCAAACATCAACACTCCCTCTTAGCTAGGGAGGTATCTTTTTATGATGTCTTCATCTAGTAGTCCACCGGTTTCTCTGCAATCAACTAGTAGCACACAACTACTACCATGTCATCGTAGGTTGAATCATCTGTCACAGTCTCTGCGATCAAGCAACACACAGCTGCTCCAAGTGATAAGGTAATCTCCATGGCAATCAACTAGTAGCGCATAGCTACTACAATGTCATCCAATAGAAAACGACTGTGTTGATCCGTAATAATACACAACTATTGTTCAGTGGTACACAACCACTGCTAGTAGCACACAACTATTGTCCAGTGACACACAGTCACTGCCAGTGGTACAAAACCATTGTAGTAGTACACAACTATTTTCCAGAGACACACAGTCTGCGCTAGTGGTATACAACCACCATAGTAGCATACAACTACTGGCAAGAGACACACAATCTCTGCCATAATATCATGACTACACACGTGTCCCGTAGTTGTCACGTACTCAACGAAGTGTCACATGACTATCTTAGCCACACCCTATCTTCATAATCTAGGCATGATGTGAGTCATCTACATCATATCTAAGTTGTACTAGCATAATGTGACTCAGGCATATGCATCATCTCTAAGTTGTACTAGCATGATGTTAATGCATCATATCTAAGTTGTACTAGCATGATGTGGAGTATCATCTACAACATCTCTAAGTCATACTAGCATGATGTGATTGCATCATATCTAAGTTGCACTGGCATGATGTAGATCAATGCCTCTACATCATCTCTAAGATGTACTAGCATGGTGTCAATGCACCATCTCTAAGTTGTGTTGGCATGATGCGAGTCATCTGCATCATCTCTAAGTTGTACTTGCATGATGTTACTGCATCATATCTAAGTTGTACTAGCATGATGTGACTTAGGCATATGCATCATCTCTAAGTTGTACTAGCATGATGCGTCTCAAGACACCTGTATCATATCTAAGTTGTACTAGCATGATGTTGAAGCATCATATCTAATCTTTACTAGCATGATACATATCAACACTCCCTCTCAACCAAGGGAGAAATCTCCACAAGTCCCAACTTGTCCCCGAAGTACACAAACTTCCCTTTGGACAAGTGCTTCATTAGAATATCCTCTATTTTCTCATCGGTGGAGATATAGTGGAGTTTTACTTCTCCCTTCTGGACTCGATCACAGATATAATAATACTTGAGCTCAATGTGCCTTGACCTGTCATGGAACATCAGTTTCTCTGAAAGCTTCACACATCTTTGATTGTCACAAAATATCACAGTCGAATCTGGCACCTAATCAAATAGTCTAGAAATCAACTTACTGAACCATATTGCTTCCGTACAAGCATCACATGCTACAATGTACTCTGCCTCTGCAATGTTGAGTTTGCTTCAGGGTGGCCTACTGCTGATATTTGGAGTAGCAGTGCCTATGGCTGGTAGGTTCATCCTTTGTATGCATCTAGTTGGTTATATTATAAACAGATAAGTGTTCTTTGTTGTTTATTATGATTATTCCGCTGTGTAAACGATATATGAATGATATGTTATGTTTTGTTAAGTTTGTATGCATTCATGATTTTATAAATGTTGTAGATGCAGGGGTAAATCAACATGTTGTTGGCTATAGATTTTATGGGCATGTTTCCCCTTGGTTTTGTGTTATATGTATGGTGCGTTTTTAGATTTGTTTTCAACACACTAAGTTGGTTTCCCCACTGAGGTGTTGAGTACATTACATTGAGATAACAAGAGTTAGATTTATCTTTAATTTTTTTAAATAGTTGTTTGAGAGTTTCATGAGACTTGAAAATGATTTTTTTATTAAGATTTTACATAAACTATTAATGATATATGGTACATGATAGAAAATATAAATTGAGTATTTGTTGTAGGAGTTTCTGGAAATATTGTATAGAAGTTCCATAAAGGTTGGATATTAACAATCTCTTACAACAATTATGACTAATTGTGAAAACATACACACTTATAATATAAATGAAGTGTTTTACATTCTAAGATTTAAATACCATTTAACCATAATTTTATAAAATTTAATTAAATAAATAATTAGACTAAATAAATAAATAAATTTAAATATTAAAACCAAATATTTAAAAGTATGATAAAAATTAGTAATTAAACTAACATAAGAGAGGTAAAAAAATTATAGTAAAATATAAGAAATAATTAAAAGAAAATTTATAAATGTAATATTTTCATAATAATGTAGTCAAAGCTGGTAATAACTCACAAACTCTAAATTCGATTAATGAACTCTAAGTAACAACGATGATTATTATTATTGGTATTTTTTTAAAATACAATTTATAACAATATAAAATCATATTTTTAAATTTGTTAATACAAAATATGTAAAATTTAAATTAAATACATAATATAATTTATTTTTATTTTTATTTAATTAAAAAAAATTTTAACCTATCAACATATTTTCTTTTAAGGAAGATAGTTTATTTTATTCACTTAATTGTCGTGGATATTTATAATTTTTTTATTGGATATTTATAATTTTGGAAGTGGTGAGCGGATTTGTTGAATTATTAAACAAATTTAAAAATACAAGGCATGTCTACCATTCTGAATATCCTGTAACATAGAGTGTAAAAAAACATTGCACAAATTCACCGTTGTATCGTAACTAGGTAAATGATGTCTTTATAACAGCTCGGAAGTTAATGGATGAAATCAGAGCTATTCATTTATTGTGACGACTAAGAATATTCTAGACATATTTAATCTCGTTCATAAAATATTTATTAAAAACTAAAAACCTATTAAATGTGCCCATTGTCAATAGATGTACTTCGGCAAACATAACATCCTGAGTTACGTCCAGGAACTATGACATTTATGTGACATCAATTAATCAAACATAGAATCTTAGGATTATGTCTGACACATTTCTATCACACGTCATTGTATAAATGAGTTGTCATTTCTATTACACGTCATTGTATAAATTCACCCTTACATCGTAACAAACATAGAATCCTAAGGATGATATTGTATTTTGTGTCTGACATTTCTGTTACGGTGAGAGTTCAACCAATCAATTTGAGTTTTTGGTAACGTTTAAGTTACCGTTGGATGGTAAAAGCGCTCTCGATCCAATGTAAAATTTTGAATTTATTGGCTAGCATATGGCTTAGGGTTGCATTTTGGAATCTTGTCATTATTGTATGAATCTGCTCTTTCCTTTCGGTTTGTTCTTATGGTCCTCTCTCTGCTCTTCCTGAAGGAAATTAATTAATGGGATCTGAGGGTTAAATTATCTTCTTCATCATTTCATTTTGTTGCATTTTAATCTCTGAGAGTGTAGAAGTAGTCATGTGGTGTGGAGGAGTGCTTCTCTTTGGATATCTGAGGATTATATTATCTTCTCTATCATTTCCTTTTGTTGCACTCTGATGTCTGCCAGTGTAGAGGTAGTCATGTGGTGTGGAGGAGCGCTCCTCTTTATTGGTTTGTTTATGTTTGTTTTGCTATATAGTAATGTTTTGTCTCTCTGTGTATTTGTTCGTTCTGTCTGTCTGTGTATTGGTTAGTTTATATTTTTTTTACTATATAGTAATTTTTTCCTGCCTAGGTATTGGTTTGTTTTGTTTGTCTGTGTATTGGTTTGTTCTGTCTGTTTATGTCTATGTTGCTTTGTTATGTTTCACTCTCTGTGAAACTGACAGATATACAATGGAGGCCATCAACTGCAACCGTAACTTATCAACTACAACGACTTTCTTGTAAAGAGTTTAAGCTTAGAAGAAAAGAGGACTTCACCGTTTACATCAGCGGAATTATTTTTTTCTCACAACAAGAGGTATGTCAACTGTATCAGATCTACAGTCAGTCGGTGCAATTTCTCGGAATTTTTGGGTCTTAAATATATTTAAGAATTTAGATTTTTTTGACTATATTTATTTCAATAATGGGTTTTCATAGTTTTTTTTTTTCATATAAAGGCAAGAAGCATAGTGCAACAAGGAGAGAAGCGTATCTTGATAGAGAACTCCAATGTACCAAAGGTACTCAATGATTGATTAGGTTTCGTTCTAACAGTATCTGTCTTCCTAATATTACATATAATGTTTTATTATTATTAGGAAATTAACTATAAATATAAATAGATTACATTTCATTTCCTTGGCCCTTTCCCATCTACGCTAGTGTGGCGAGGCGTGCTGACGCTTATTTCCCAAGAAATTATGCCCTCATTTGTTCAACTAGTGAGTCAGCTAGGTTGTTTGTTGTTACTGATGAGATGAAGGTCATGGTTGGGTTTCTTCTTTTTAGACTGAATCTATTCATGGAAACAATAATATTCTGAAATTTGTTCCACCTTCAATGTTTAAGGTTTAGTTTCCACAATGCAGGATCCTTTGTTATGTATAAACTCAACTATGTAGGTTTTTTCTTGTTAGTGATGAGATGAAGGACATGGTTGAGTGTTCTTTTTATATTGAATCTATTCATGGAGATAATAATATTCTGGAATTTCTTCCATCTTCGGCATTTAGGGTTTAGTTTCTACAGTGCAGGATCTATTTGTTATGTGATGAGATGAAGGACATGGTTGGGTGTTCTTCTTTTTGGACTGAATCTATTCATGGAGATATTAATATTCTGAAATTTCTTCCAACTTCAGCGTTTAGGGTTTAGTTTCCACAGGATCCTTTGTTATGTATAAACTCATCTCGTTGTTATGTATAAACTCATCTCTGGGTGATATTCAATATGCATTCTATCTATCTTTAGAGACATAAACCCAACAATTAAAATTGCTAAGGTTGTGTGGTGGCTGGCACGTAGGTTATGTGATATGCATTTCTGCGTACACCAAAGGATTATTAAGGTTGCATGGTGGCTATCACGTGGGTTTTTTGATATTGATTAAGCATGTATATAATTGACAGTGGGTGACATGGAGTTCGAGGGGCAATGTGATTTATGGTGTTAATTGTGATTTTAGTTTGGCATTTAGTATTAGCAAGTGGATTTAAAAGTATTGAAATTTTTAATTTAATTGATTTTTGTTTTGATTTAATTTGATGTCATTGTATTTGATTTTTTTGGTTATTTTATAAGAATGATTTATATGATTTCATGGTTGTAACTTCTATAATAAAATAGTTGTAAGATTTTTTAAACTTTTCCTTCCTCTTTTTTATTTGATTGATTTTATTATATGTATTCTTAATGGTTAGGGTAAGTTGTAAGATCCCTTAAGCTTAGCTTTTCTTTTCATGATTTGATTGATTTTATTAGATCCATTTTCAATGGTAGATTAATTTGTTTATTTAAATTACATTTATGATTTCTAAATTTTTTATGTTGATTATTTATTATATAAACTAAAGAATTAAAAAGTTTTAATTTTTTAAGATAGTGGGAGAAGTATAATTGAAAATAGGTGGCTTAAACATTCCAATCATGGCTAAGAGGTAGATTAATCTACCTTCTCATCCATTCCTTTCTTAAAATAATTATAGTTTAATTTAATGTTAAGTTTTGGATAAAGTTTTCAATATGATATACATTTAATTTTAAATTTTTTTCAATTATTAAAATTATTTTAATGATCAAATTAGTCACATATTAGTAAATTAGGATTTGGTTGTATTTTTAATGATGTCAAATTGATCTTTAAAATTTATTTATAATCTCATAGTTAACAAAAAAGTAAATTTGTTTATAATTCCAATTTTAACTAAAATGAGCATACCAACAACAATTCTAATGTGTAGTGTTTATCCCCAGGTCCATGTTGTAAATAATATCTTCTTCTTCCACTTCACAATTAATGTACTTTGTACATACTAAAGCCATGGACAATATTTTAGATTTAATTTTTAGGTCTAATTGGAATAAGACTTTTACATTGCAAGTAAGTGGAATATTTTATGTTAAAATAAATACTCCACTATGAATAATTACGTAATTTCTTTTTATCAAAGTATAAATCATTTTTAATATAAATAGATATGAAGAATAATCATTATTATTTTATGAAATAAATTTAGTTTTTCTTTTTTAATTTTGATGGTTTATATATATATATATATATATATATATATATATATATATATATATATATATATATAAAAGAGGGTAATTACCTCTCTTTCTTACATCAAATTTACCTTTCACTTTTAATATAAGTGGATGCACTTTACATAAAGAAAAATTACTATTATTTCCAACAATAAATCAATTAATGTTTTGTTAGAAAATAGTATTATGATTATTTTGTAGATGATATGTTTTTTTTAAATATGATAATTATAAATATAATTTGAATTTTAGTTGATATGATATCATGATAGGATAACTTTTATAAAATGTTATAATTATAATTATAATTTATAATTTTGTTATATTATAATATTGATATTTTTGTATTTTCAAATTTGTATATTTAAGATTATTATTTTTTAATTATTATAATTTAAAATGTTTTTGTAAATTATTGTTTTTATTTTATTCACTTGAAATATTAATGCAAACAAATTTAATAGAAATTGGTAGTGATGGGTGTTACATTTAGCATAAATATTATTGTGTTTACTTTTATTTTGATACTTCATATTGTCTTTACATAACATACATGGATTATTACACAACATTTTCTTTTATAAAATAAAATAAAATATTTTTATATTTTAATTTTAATATCATTATATTATATTATATGAAATTTAAAAATCAAAATTAAATAAATAAATAAATTATTTAAAAAAAAAAAATCAAATTTAATGTATATCATTAAATAACAAATTAGTATATATCATTAAATTATAAAGCAAGATAATTATAATAACGAAATTTTCAAAAGATTTAGTATATATCATTAAATTATAAACCAAGATAATTATAATAGAGAAATTTTCAAAAGATTAAATAAAGTTTATATACATATTCCTTTGGAGCCGTTGGAGCACAGGATAAGCTT
>ML777930.1:13032-30960 GCA_009831015.1 Picea engelmannii | reverse complement strand
GTTGTCTTGTTTTAAGGTTCCATGTTTTCGATTTGTAATATCAGATTCAAAATCTGAATCTGTTTGGAGGGTAACTGTGATTTCAACTTTTAAAAAAAACATGGAAATACATTTCCATGCTTTGTTTGTGATGAGGGTGTTTGTTGCAACGTTATGAAACTACAAGAGTAAAAAACCGTTGACATGTTTTAGTAGATGCTTCGCGATGTCTTCTGATCTGAACCAAAGATATACCAACTACATCCCTATTAAGTTCGATGGCTTCTTGCCATGCATTTTCTTGTTTCTTTTCTTTCTCTCTTCTTGTCTTTGTCTGTTGGAAGAGTTAATGTCTACCTACCACCGACGTTTTTATTGTCTTTCAGACAGTTTCTCAATCGACTTAATCACCGACATTCCAGTCTTTTCAAGAATTTTCTGGATCCTTCCATAACCTCTATAAAAACGAGAAAACTGTAACCATTTCATCCAGCAATAAATCGGTTTCTGTATGTGACCATTTCATCAAGCAATAAATCGGTTTCTTTGTGTTATTCTCTCTTTTCCTTTGTTTATGCCCACATCATCGTGGTATCAGAGCGAGGTTAGCAGTGTGAGCAGTGAGTGTCGTGAGAGTTGAACGTTGTGCATTGAGCTGCCAGGGGTGTCGTGTGGTGTGACCCTGCTATCGTGAGGAGCCCGCAGCTTGCAAGGAGGGCCGCATAGAGCTGAAGTGCGACTATTGGGGTTTGCAAAAGTTGGATTTGGTCACTGCGTGAGAGTGGCGGGATCGGTTGAATAATAAGGCGAGCGGTGGTCAAGTAAAGGCGTGGCTTTGCATTCTGGTGAGTGTTGCTGAGTCCACGCGCTGGAGAGGCCGAACCCACGGAGTTTTGAAGCCAGCCAATTTCTAGCTTTATGCTGAAGCGCATTAGTCGCAGCGCCCTCCAGTTTTGATTGGGACGAGGTCAGGTGTTCGAATCTTTTGCCCCGGTGTTTCCACCTTAAGCCTTCTTCTGCCAAGAATTTGTCGAGAGAAGCTATGGCGGCTCTCAATCTCTAGTTGTTGAATGTCTGAAGAACATGGAAGAGGTCGTGTATGATGCAATTGCAATGATGAGGTTTTTCTGAGTGGATCGATAGTCTGGACGATTTTATCTGCATTGCGATAATATACCAAGAAGCGTCTGTTCGCTTTCATTCATTAGGTATTGAGGTTGCTTCTGCTTCAAATTTGATGCGCGGTCAACTTTACAAAGGAGAACAATTAACGCTGAGGCTGCGTGGCGGAGCTGGGAAGGAAGAAATTCCAAGAAGAGTTGTAAAGAGCACTCACCCTTCTTTACTATATATAATCTCTCGTCTATTTTGCTTAAAAGTTTTTTTTTGGGGCTTGATATTTTCTGGGAAAAATTATGATAATTGGGCATTTAGAATGAATTTAGCATTTGATTCATATGAGCTATGAGATATAGTAATGAATGGTTATAAGAAAAAATTATGATAATTGGGCATTTAGAATGAAATTAGTATTTGACTCATATGAGCTATGAGATATAATAATAAATGGTTATACTGAACCGCATGAACCGCAAGATGAGTCTATTTTGAGTGTTGATGAAAAGAAAAAGCTTGATAAAAATAGGCAAAAGAATCAAAAGGCTTTGCAGATAATTGGACAAGCTTTGGATGATTCTATTGTTGGAAGGATTAAACCAGCGACTAGCCAAGCAAGCATGAGACATTCTAGAGACAGCATATCAAGGCACTAGTAAGGTAAAAATTGCCAAACTCCAAGCACTTAGAAGGGAGTTTGAAAACTTGCAAGTGAAAGATTTTGATTCAATAGATCAGTTTACATATCGTGTTACGGAGTTGGTTAATCAAATAATACAAAATGGTGATGAGCTAGCAGATCATAAGGTTGTAGAAAAGGTTTTAAAAAGTTTGCCTAGAAAATTTGATGCAATTGTTGTGGTAATTGAAGAATCTAAAGATTTGACCACATATTCTATGGATGAGTTGGTTGGCTCCTTGAAAAATTATGAAGACATGTTGAACAGAAATGACAATAACTCATTGGAGCATGCATTCAAAACACAAATGACATTTGCAAGAGGAGTAGTTTTGAGACAATGTTTATTACATGTGATGTAGTCCAAGAAAATGCAAGTAACATTTGATTTCTTGATAGTGGTTGTAGTAACCACATGATTGGAAATAAAGGGTTGTTTGAGGATTTGAATACATCATTTAAAGCACAAATTGAATTGGTTAATGATAATATTGTAGAAGTTATGGGAAAAGGTGCAATCAATGTAATAACAAATAGTGGAAAGAAAACTATTCCTGATGTTTATTTTGTGCCTGGTCTGAAGCATAATCTCATAAGTGTGGGACAACTTACTCAAAAGGGTTATAAAGTTTATTTTGAGAATAATGTATGCACTATACTTGATATTCCTCCTAGTAAAATGGTGATTGCAAAGATTAAAATGACAGACAACATAATGTTCCCACTTCACATGAAAAGTGAAATGATGGAAAAGATTGGAGCAAGTTTCAAGGCATCAAGTCAAGATCAAGCATGGATATGGTACTTGAGGTATGACCATCTAAACTTCAAAGGATCTCGTCTATTGCAAATAAATGAAATGGTAAGAGGTTTACCACCTATTCAAGCACCAATAAGTTCATGCAAATGTTGTATTTTGGGCAAGCAACATAGGAAAAGCTTTCCAAAAGAGATGGCATACAGAGTTTGGGCACCTTTAGCAATTGTGCACGCAGATTTATGTGGTCCAATGCAAACACCATCATTAGGGGGGAGCATATATTTTCTAACATTCAATGATGATTATAGTAGAAAAACATGGGTTTATTTCATTAAACACAAATTTGAAACATTTGACAAGTTTAAGGAATTCAAGGCATTGGTTGAGAAACAAAATGGTCTATCCATTAAGATATTAAGATCAGATAGAGGAGGAGAATACAAGTCAAATGAGTTTTTGGAGTATTGCAGGTATCATGGAATAAAGAAGCAGTTCAGTACAAGCTATACACCTCAACAAAATGGTGTTGTAGAATGGAAGAATCATACAATAATGGAGATGGCAAGAAGCATGTTGAAAGGAAAGAATATATCTAATGAATATTGGGTTGAAGCAGTAGTTTGTGCAGTTTATATATTGAACAAGAATCCAACAAAGATTGTGAGGGACATGATTCCTCGACAAGCATGGAGTGGTAAGCATCATAGTGTTTCTCATTTTAAAGTATTTGGTTGCATTGCATATGCACATGTACCTAAACAAACAAGAGTAAATTGGATGATAAAAGTGAAAAATGCATTTTCATTGGTTATGATGAACAATCTAAGGCATACAAGTTATTTAATCCTATAACCAAGAAAGTCATTGTAAGTAGAGACGTTGTATTCAAAGAGGAAGAATCATGGGATGGCAATATAGACAAGACAATTACAGGTACAAGAATACTATATGAAGAACAAGGAGAAAAAGGTCATGGAGAACAATCAAATGAGCAAGGAGGAATACCATCAAGAATTCCACAAGAAGAAAACTCACAAAGGCAAGTTGAGCAAGGAGAAACATAAGTCCACAAGTATGTTATGACTCAAATCCTACACTTGAATCATTAAGATCAAGGTTAAGAGGCAAAAAGACTAGAAGCTTACAAGAAATATATGATCAAGGAGATAGGATAGATTTGCAATCCAATTTTTCTCTATTTACTCAAGATCCTATATACTCTGAAGATGAAATTAAGGAAGAACATTGGATTAATGCAATGAATGAAGAAATGGAATCTATTAAGAAAAATGATACATGGGATCTAATTGATTTACCTAAGGAGAAAGAATGCATAGGTGTGAAATGGGTGTATAAAACTAAATATAAGGCAAATGAAAAGTTGACAAATATAAGGCAAGATTAGTAGCTAAAGGATTTGCACAAGAATATGGAGTTGATTACAATGAAACATTTTCACCTGTAGCAAGACTTGACACAATTAGGATGGTACTAGCTATTGCAACTCAACATAATTGGAAAGTTTATCAAATGGATGTCAAATCGGCCTTCTTGAATGGATATTTAGAAGAAGAAGTCTATGTGCAGCAACCACCAGGATATGAAGTAAAAGGACAAGAAGACAAGGTTTACATGTTAAAGAAGGTACTTTATGGATTGAAGAAAGCACCAAAGGCTTGGTATAGCAGAATAGATTCATACATGATAAAAAAATGAATTCATAAGAAGCACTAGTGAGCCTACATTATACACCAAAGTCAATGAACAAGGTAGGATCTTGATTGTTTGCATATATGTTGATGATTTGATCTATACAGGTAATCTCTCTATTGATATGTTTAAATCAACAATGAAGAAGGAGATTGAGATGACAGACTTGGGGTTAATGAAATATTTTCTTGGTATTGAAGTCACACAAAATGATAAAGGCATTTTCATCTGTCAAAGTAAATATGCAAAAGATGTTTTAAAAAGGTTTAAAATGATAAATTGAAGTCAAGTTTCTACACCTGTGGCAATTGGCACAAAACTAAGTAGAGAACAAAATGAGATGGATTTTGATTCAACCATATTCAGAAAATTGGTTGGAAGTTTGATGTATCTCACCGCAACTAGGCCAGATATAATGTATGGAGTCAGTCTGATTTCTAGATTCATGGACACACCAAAGAATTCACATTGGGAAGTAGGAATAAGGTTATTAAGGTACATTGTAGGGACTATGAATCATGGCATATTGTATTCCACTTCAAATAATTTGCACTTGGTTGGATACACAGATAGTGATTTTGCAGGAAGCATTGATGACAGAAAGAGCACATCTAGATATGCATTTCATCTTGGAACAGGAGTTGTGGCATGGGCATCAAAGAAGAAACCAATATTGACAATCTCATCAGTAGAAGGCAAGTATGTAGCAGGTACATCAGTAGCATGTCAAGCAGTTTGGATGTGAAGAATATTGAAGGATCTAATGCATAATCAAGAGGAGCCTACTACAATCTATTGTGACAACAATTCCACCATTTCACTATCAAAGAATCATGTTTTTCACAAGAGGACGAAGCATATTGACAATAGATATCACATCTTTCGAGAACTTGCCAACAATGGAGAACTCATCCTACAACATTGCAGATCAAGGGAGCAACTTGCAGACATCTTTACAAAGGCTTTAGCACAAGACCAATTTGAGTATTTGAGAGAAGAATTGGGCATTGAAAATATTGATGTAATTAGTAGTAAAAATTAGGGGGGAGTGTTGGAAGAGTTAATTTATACCCACCACCAACGCTTCCACCATCTTCCAGACAATTCCTCCACCGGCGCTTCCATCGTCTTCCAGACAGTTCCTCCACCAACTTAATCACCGACACTCCAGTCGCTTCGAGAATTCTCTATATCTTTGGGATCCTTCCATGACCTCTATAAAAACGAGGCAGTTGTAATCATTTCATCAAGCAATAAATCAGTTTTTGTGTGTTATTTTCTCTGTTCCTTTGTTTTTTCCCACATCATTGCCTATGTCATAGACTCTGGTTTCTCTAGTCAAATGCTCCATGTCTTATCAAGGTGTGTCTGGTTTCCCAATCAAACACCTAAAAGTGTGTTTGGTTTGCTTAGTAAAACGCCCCTTTATGCGTCTGGTTGGAAAGTCTATTAAACTAACACATCTCCATCGTATAAATAACCTTTCAACACCATGATTCAGAAACACCTCTATTTTTATCAATGGAAAAAAAGCCATCAACATACTGATTCAAACACACCTCTATTTTATCAATGGAGATTGAAGGAAAACTATGTATCTGCTTCTACTATTTTAAAAGTGATTTGCTCTCTGGATGATACAAAGAAGGGCTCTATAATAATGGTGAATGCGAGTAGAGTTAAGTAAATATTGTTATTGATGTTACATATCTATGGGATATCATATCATGTATAGTATATATTAGAGTGTATGAAGGATTAAAAAGAAGTTTATATTCATAATTACTCATGTCTCCACGTGGAACCATTTCTTGATGGAGGGTACAACAAGAAAACCAATATGTTAGTTAGTTAGTTATGGGTCATCTTCGAGGAAAAGTAATTTGTTTTAGAAAAGAGTTAGTGCGGCTTTTAGAAGAGGGTACCCCAAGAATATTGTTATTGTTTTAGAAGTGGGTTAGTGCGGCTTTTCGATATCAACCAAAGATATATCAGTTACATTCATTTTAATTGGAGACATATGTTTCATTTGGAAAGTTCATTTCATGGTAATAACAATTTCAAAGAGTTCTCAATTTAAAGAAACATAAAGGCTTTACTTCTCTTATAGGATTTTCTATTACAACTTTAACAATAAGTGATCTGCGATCTATTTGACCTCTTTTTGAATCACATAGATGGATTCAAAGAGACGTTCTAAAATAATGGTGAGTGTGAGTTGGACAGGGAGGGACTTCAAACATTTGGGGATTTTTCCAAGTTTCACTTTTCTTACGAACTCATTTTAAGGAGTTTGCTTGGAATTTAAAAATTTATAAAGAAAACCATTATTGTGTATGTTGGGAAATACTTATTTATTACCTTATGAGGAAAATGTTTCATATCTTTGGGAGTGGGAATATAAGGCTTATTATTTAATTATAAAAATTGTTCAAGTAATATTTCTTTGATTTACACGGGAAATATGTGAAAATGGCAAGCCTCAATTGACACTCAAATCCCTATATGGTCTTTTTTTTATTGTTTTTTATTAGATTAAAACATATTTTTATTTTTTTCATTATTTTTTAGATTTTTTGTTGGCCTTTGAACATCAAATACCATTTTTTACTATTTTGCTCAAACATTCAGGCAATCACACTATGTCATCTCCACCTTGGGTTGTTGTCCTCTCAGTGTAGATAAATAAATAGGAATAGATTTAATAACAACAATTCTCAAGGATTATTGTATATCAATTCCCACATAATTAATAACTACCTACAACCCATCCCATGTATCACTTTGCATATTTCTCATACTTTACCATAATTACAACTTATTTCGATAATATTCACATATAAATGTGCTCAAGAAGAAAAAAAAAAATTGCTAAAAAGATTTATTTTCTCACCTTTCCAAGAGGATTTCATCATTTCACATCAAAATTTTAAATTTTAACCAAATTACAATTCATAATTCCAATAATCAATACTTCAATAGATGAAATATGCTTACCAATACATAAATGCATTATTAAATGTATATTGATTTGATCTTTCTTTCCCCTCTTTTCTATACACAGTGACTTGAACTCAATTTGATTATAATAGTAATTCATTTTAAATTATAATTATATATATATATATATATATATATATATATATCCAAGGAATCATCTTTTCAAACTTCTTTTTCAATTTTATTATACTTTGTATGAATCATCTTTTGAAACATCTTTTATTATGTGTGGAAATGTTTTCGTTTGACATTTCTTTTTATGACAAAAGAACGACAGAACACACTCACTATGAAAGGTGAAGGTTTTATATAACTAATTAATTATATTAACACGACTAATATTTCATTAAGTCAATGAAACCAACATAACACTATCCACATCATTATGAATTTTTTTAGTAGTACATGTCTAAAAAGGATGATGATGGCACGTCATAAGATAGAGAAGAGTTGATTGTAGGTTGAGTAGTTTTTTTTTTTTTTCCAATTGAAAACTCACTCAAATTATATTACTGAAAATATAATTTTTTTACATCTTCAAGACCATAACAGATGATCATAGCAGAACTAGTCCATAAACCATGCTCAAAAAATACTATTACATCCCCAAAAGAAACCAGAAAGTACCAAATCTAGCACGTAGGCTGTAAAATGAGAAGCAAAACAGGGGTAAAAACCCCAACAAACAGCAGAAAAGAAACTGAAACCATAATTCGCACGCCCCCAAAGGACCTCAAAGTGTTTATCCAACACTGCATGCCTCCAAAGGACCTCAAAGTGTTAAAAAGTACATCGCATGCCCCCCTGTGTGGACCTCAAATCTCTAGTCCAAAACCTCTTCTAGCCAGGGCGGAAGAGAACAAGAGGGACCAGAAAAACCAAAGAGAGGACAAAACCCCCATTGCAACAAAACTCGAGAGTCTCCACCAAAATTCTCCAAACATCGTTCATGTGGTAACGGTTGTGGTAATGCATAGAGATGTTCGATCCCGAACAGGCGGCAGCCACCACAGGTTTCATTTCCCCACCTTCTGGAGGGCCCTAGATCGCCCAACAGCGTCGCAAAGCACTGCCACACTGCAAGCCTTCTAGGAAACGACCCTCCGCCCCCACCGCTGAACCCTCGCTTGCCTTGCACCTATCGCGTCGCTCCAACGATTATGCTCGCCCTAGTAGCTCACGTCCTTTCCCACACAATCCCAATCCCTCGCCCTCACCAGCATCCACCCTCACCCTGGAAGTAGCCCACACCCACACTCTCACTCACCCATCCATGTTACAGGGATGCAGCTAGCAAGCCCTAGCCGCAGAGCCCCAAAGCTTCCTCGCCCGAAAATCACTTAAACACCAGTAGGTTGAGTAGTTGATAGGGAAATCGAGACTAAAACACATTTATCACSGTTCATTAGGTTACACATAGAATTATGGGAAATAGAGCTCAAACCTTCMMTGGAGTGGAAAATGGAGGCAAAGAGATATAACATTTAGATTTATTTTTCATTTTTCGATTTTTTTCATTTCTACGAAACCCACTCCCATGTAAAATTGGAAAAAATAGATTTCATCTCCAAGTCGACTCATTTTCATAATTATTTTTTTCTTATTTTTTTTTTTAATTATTTTAAACAATAACTAAATGAAACCCTTCTCAAATAAGGGAATGGTTCATGGAACTCTCATTTGGGAATGGGGTCATGGTACTCTCATTTCTATTGGATGGGATTGTTTTTATGGTGGTTAAATATTTTTTTTGTAAATGAAACCATTTTCAAACAAGTGTGAATGTAGTGCCAATGTCCCTTCTTTTTAGTGCATAGATTTGAATTCATACATAAGTTTGAATTACATTAGTGCATGTTAGCATCTTGAATATGCGTATACCAATACCAAAATTGCATTAGCCTATGGTCTTAAAACTAATGTTAAAGGTGAAATGATGTGGCATTACTTATCAAAATTACTTAAAATATATTCATAATAGTAATAAAAATTATACTAAAACCGACAAATGTTGTTAGCCTGAGTGGGCCTAATGGTTAAGAACATGTGTTTCCTCCTAAGAGGTCACGAGTTCAAATCCGAGAGGGGGGTAGGGTATGTATACCTCCGTAGACTTTACCAGTCAAATCATTGGGCGGAGGGGGCCCTGACCTTAATAATATATTATTATTATTATATAAGGAAACAAATTTCTCTTAAACAAGTAGTCAACCAATTATTATTTATTATTATTAACTTATGAAATTAAAATAGATTGAGTACCTGATATATGAATGGTGCAACTTGAGGGACTGAGTGTAGTGAAGGGGGTACATTCCTTGGGTTGTGCGAAGAGAGAGTTGATGGATTGGAATTGTTGCAGTAGTAGAGCTTGGGATTGGGTTGCCGAGTGTGGAGAGTGGACAGCTACAGGGCTAGATCTCCTTGTGGATTCATAGCCTTAGCTTGGGGGTGGCCTATTGCTGAGATTTGGAGTAGTAGTGTCTATGACTGGTAGGTTCATCATTTGTATGCATCTAGTTGGTTATATTACAAACAAATAAATTTTGTTTGTTGTTTATTATTATTATTTCATTGTGTCAATGATATATGAATTCTATGTTATGTTTTGTTAAGTTTGCATACATTCATGATTTTATAAATGTTGTAGATGCAAGGGTAAATCGACATGTTGTTGGCTATAAATTTTATGGGCATGTTTCCCCTTGGTTTTATGTTATATGTATGGGGTGTTTTTAGATTTGTTTACAACAGACTAAGTTGTTTTCGTGAGTGACTAACTCGGCATGGGTGTTGGGTACATTACATTGAGATAACAAGAGTTAGATTTATCTTTAATGTTTTTAAATAGTTGTTTGAGAGTTTCATGAGACTTGAAAATGATTTTTTATTAAGATAGATAAACTATTAATGATATATCCTAAATGTGAGGGAGAGAAATTTAGTACATGATGGAAAATATAAATTGAGTATTTGTTGTAGGAGCTTGTGGAAATATTGTATAGAAGTTCCACAAAAGTTGGAGGTTAACAAGCTCTTACAACAATTATGACTAATTGTGAAAACATACAAACTCATAATATAAATTGAGTGTTTTACATTCTAAGATTTAAATACCATTTAACCATTATTTTATAAAATTTAAAAATAATAATAATTAAACTAAATAAAAATTCTTAAATTTAAATATTAAAATCAATTATTTAAAAGTATAATAAAATTTAGTAACTAAACTACCATAAAAAAAAAAAAAAAATTAAATAATTAAATATAAAAAATAATTAAAGGAAAATTTATGGATGTAGTATTTTCATAATAATATGGTCAAAATCTGGTAATAACTCACAAATTCTAAATTCATCTAATTGACTCTAACTAACAACCATGATTATTATTATTATATATGATTTTTTAAAACACAATTTATTACACAATATAAAATCATATTTTTAAATTTATTAATACAAAATATGTAAATTAAATATATAATATAATTTATTTATATTTATATTTAATTAAAAAATTCACATATACAACCTATCAAACACTTCACCATATTTTTTCTGCGGAAGATAGTTTATTTTAGTTTATTTTATTCACTTAATTGTAGTAGATATTTATAATTTTTTATTGGATATTTATAATTTAAAAATATAAGGCATGTTGACCATTTTGAATACCCTGTAACATAAAGTGAAAAAAACATTGCACAAATTCACCTTTGTATAGTAATAAGCATAGCATCCTAGGATTCGTCTGAAAACTCTGACATTTCTGTGCCAAGAGATCAATTAATCAAACATAGAATCTTAGGATGATGTGAAAACTCTGACATTTCTATTACACATCTTTCTATAAATTCACAGTTGGATCGTAATAAACATAGAATCCTAGGGATGATATTGTATTTTATGTCTGACATTTCTGTTACGGTTAGAGGTCAACTAATCAATTTGAGATTTTGGGTAACATTTAAGTTATCTCTGGATGGTAAAAGCTGTCTAGATCGTAAAATGTTGAATTTATTGGATAGCATATGGCTTTGGGTTGCATTTTGGAATCTTAGAAATTAATCTAAATTTTGGAAATTAATGCAAGGGTTTAGAAATTAACCAAGGATTAAAAAAATCCTATTTTTATATAATTTCTAAATTTTTTATGTTGATTATTTATTACATAAATTAAGAAATTAAAAAGTTTTAGTTGGTGGGAAAAGTAGAAAATAGTTGGCTTAAACACTCCAGTCATGGCTAACATGTAGATTAATCTACCTTCTCATCTCTTCCTTTCTTAAAATAATTATAGCTCAATTTAATGTTAGATTTTGGATAACGTTTCCAATATAATATACATTTAATTTTAAACAATTTTCAATTATTAAAATTATTTTAATGATCAAATTAGTCACATATTAATAAATTAAGATTTGGTTGTAATTCTATTGATATCAAATTGATCTTTAAAATTTATTTATAATCTCAAAGTTAACAAAAAGTAAATTTGTTTATAATCTCAACTTTAACTAAAATGATCTTAACAACAACACTTCTAATGTGTTGATTCTAACAATATCACTTCTAATGTGTAGTGTTTATCCTGTAAATAAAATCTTCTCTTCCACTTCACAACACAATTAATGTACTTACCAGCAACCTGGAATCCTCACCATTTCACATGATATAGGATATTTTCAAACCAGTTTTCATCTTAAATTCATCTTGCATTTAAACATAGTTATTATGAAATAACTATGACTTAATCTTCAACACATTAATTAAATAATAAGCTTCCATAGCTAGGCATTTTCCCTGGTTGATGAGCAATTTCATTTTATATTGCCCATTCCTTCCACCTTCACGCCGCTTCGTAGCATAGAAAACAGACGGGTAACCTTTAACTCCGGGGTCATCATCACCACTATTTGAACTGAGACTTTGATTTCATAGGTTACATCAGTCATAATTTATGATACATACATAATAAAATCTTTCAAAATCTTAATTTTTTAAGAGCACGGAATAAATTTAAAAATGTTTCAGAGGCGTAGTAATTATTTCACATTGTGGAATCTTATAAGATTCAAATATAATATTATTTTATTATAATACTTTTAAAATGATTGTTTAGAAATTTTCATTCAATCAATTATTATAATTAAATATAGTTTATCATATTTTTGAAGAATAATAAAAAAGATTTTTTAAATATATAATATAATGATTATTAAAAGTTACCATTTTGTTTAATAAGGAATTTGATTATTTTTAAATATGATATATTTATTTTGTTTTTATAAATTGAATTTATTTTTAGTTATTGTGATATTTTCTTAAAATATATGATAAAAATGTTAAAAAAAAAGTTTAAGATTAAAAGATATTATTTAATAAGACAACAATTAAATCTTCATTAATATCTATTAATATCACTAAAATATTTGAAATAAGAAGGATTATTTTCCTATTTCTTATGAAATGCTTTTTTAAAATTTACAAAATGTAACTATATTTCTTTCTCTCCAATCAAAAATTACAATTTCTTTATTTAAAAACAAAAAAAAAATAAAAACCATTTTATATTAGAAAATATAAATATGTTTACACTATATATGTATAACATTCAATCACAACTATTATGTTTACCATAAACATAATACATATTATAGAGAAAATGTAGGTTCAAGTATAGATATGTAAGTTTAAATTAAATACAAAACAAATATATTTTGTATGTGCTTCTTGCTTGGTTTTAAGATGAACAATTTTTTTTAATTATATGGATATATGATGATAGATGAATTTATTAGAATATTTTAGAGAAATACTACCCAATTTACAATTCTAGACACTATCTAATTATTCATTTTTCAATTACTTATTTTTTGCATTTTTTCCATTTAGGTGGGTGCCACTTTGGGTGATAATTGGGGTGGTTAAGTGACACCTTTTATTTTGGGGGTGGTTAATAATTAAGTGAAAAGGTTGGCCTTATATCCACGATTGAAACTTCTCAAATTGAAGAGGATAAAAAATCTCATAGTAATTAAAGAGTCTTCAATCGCAATTTGTTAAATGAAAAATCAATACATCTCTCAGAACACGATCATCTTCAGACCGATGGTATTTTTATTAAGTGTGTTATTCTCTCAGCTATGAAATCCCTTAATTCTTGTTTTTTCTGTTCTAGAGCTTCCTCGTCTTCTTTCCTTTGGATCTGATCTTTCTTAATCCATGGTTTTCCTAACATAAGTTCAAAAGGACCATTGTTCTCAGCAAACTTAATGACCTCAAATGCTTCTTATGTCGATGTTCCATGAGCAATCATAGGTACATGGGCAAGTCTTCCACATAGGGTTATCAGCTTTACTTTAAACAATATTATTCCTCTTGTTAGTCCCTAAAGTTGCACTTGACTGTGAGAGGGCAAGCTAGGGCATCATTCGTTTATTGCAAAGTGTTTATAAGGTTTTATGATTTGGTTTTTTTAGTAGGGTGGTTGAAAACTAGCTCAAGGTTACAACATAACATGAAAATCAAGATTAGAACATAGCATATCCCATTGACTGAATAATAAGTGGACACATAGATGGATTAAACCAATTAAGAAAAAGGAAGATGAAGTCTTCAATTTGTCAACTTCACATGAATTCTCGTCTCAAAATGTCATAAAGAAACAAGACTATCAGCTTGATATCAAAACTTGAAAAATTATATCTACAGTAAAATTTTCACTGTATAAATTAACAGTCAAGAATCAAAAAGCATTGCAATCTGAATAATGAATTCAAGCATGAAAAAAGAAATAACAGAGTAGAAAAAGAGGGTCTAACCATCCATATGCCTTTGTTATTAAGTGTCAAATTGAACATAAATGCCTTTTACAATGAGCTTCACAAAAAGGTCCCCTAAATCTCCAACTTTTCGACCATCACATAGTATTTCCTCTGTCTATTTAAACTATATATAAAACTTCCAGATCTTATCATCTAGTATAGCTTTAATGACTAGATTTGAATAGTATCTATCTACTAAGGTAGTTCACTCAAAAAGAGCTTCTACAATCCCAAAATAGATCAAAGCTCAACAGCTTGATATTGTATGATATTGTCAGCATTTACATTTGATTCTACAAAATAGGAATTAGTTTCATTTAGTCAAACAGATTGAGGTCTTAGCATCTCACTGACCAAAAATGAGTAGGCTTTGCCATATTTCCTGGAAAACATTTAAATCATGATTGTAGCAAATCTCCATGTAACCTTTAGGATATAATCACAGCAGTAGATTTAGCATTTTTCTGTGTGAGCTTTGTGGTAAGCACGGCATTGTGCCAATAGAGTCTGAAGTTTATCTCCCTGAGTTCTTTGAACAATTCCCTTTGCTCTTTCTTCTTCTTTTTAAAACCTTGAATCTTTTCTTGCTGGCGAGCATTCCATTGTTCTATTTGCGCCTTTTCTTTCTTTAATTGTCTTACTATTTTCTGAAATTTCTTGATCCTTTCTTTATCAGTTATGATTTTAACTCTGAATCCTGAGCATTCTTCAAAAGGTACATGTTCATTCAGGTTTAAGGAAACTTTGGGTTCTTTTTCTTTAACTTGGTACTTTGAGACTAATCCCGAGCTATGTTATTCATCAGAACTTGTTGAATCTATAGCTTCAGGCACATCTGATATGCAATCTGAGTCTTCAAAGTAATCATGTTTATCCTCAGGGGTTTCATTGATACCTTTATCCATCTCTTTATCTTTTGTTAATCTAGTTGAAGCTCTCATTACAGGTCCTGTAGATGATGAAATCATTTTTTTACCTTTGTTGACTGGTTTCTTAGGAAATGAAGTTCTTTTTGCCCTTTTCCTGGTACCTGCTTCAGCATTCTCAGAGTCATCTTCTATAACTATGACGTTTTCTTCTTTGATTGATGGATTAAACATGGCCTTTGACTTCAGTCTATACTTGTCGGTGACCCTAGTAGAATTCCTTCTAGGTTTTTGTAATACAGACACACCTTCAACCCCTTTCCCTTTGACTGCAGCACCCCTTTTACTAGTTGATGGCGATTCATGCTTGACTCTAGTTTGAGTATCAAAATCTTTATCTGAATCATTTTCCCCTTTAACATCTTCTTCAGAAAACGTTTCAATTTCTGGATCCCACCTAGGTCTTTTACTTCTGCTATTCCTCGTCACCCTGATATCAGGCATCTCCTCTTTCATAGGGGTTTCATCGATTGAAATATCTCAGCTTTGTGTAACAGTCTTTCTCCCTTTGCCTTTCTTCTATTTATTGGACTGTGTGTTAGGGTTTAAAGATTGCGTGAGCCAACTCCAGGGCTTCTATAATTCGCTCAAAGCAGACATAACTAAAGTTTTAATTAGGACTTGATGAAACAAACTGCTCTTAGCATTGGTGGAAAGTGACTGCACTCTCTTTGACATATTTTTCAAGCTTTTGAGTAGAAAATAAGAGAGATTTAAAGGGTAATCACCATTTAAATGCATTAGTATCCTAATGTGGTAGATATAGACCAATGAGAATCTACCTTCGCAGGTGATATACCTATGGATCATGATCAAAGCAGTGTGTTATTCGGGTCGAATACAGCTATGAGGTACTCCCATTTTCCAATTCGGATTTTGCTTATCTAGAAGCAGGAATTGGTTTACAAACTTTGTAACCACATGCTCTTTCTTCCACCATCTTTCTCCTCTAACCACCAACCTGCAAGCCTTTACAATTGTCTTCTCTGTCACTAACATCAGCATCTTATCGATCTCCACCTCGTGACCATCAAAATTCAGAGCGAACTCCATGGAGACCTGCTCATCGTAACCTTGAAAAGTGGTAAGGAATTCAAACCACCCAACGTCTCTAAACCTTTGAGCCATCTGAGGATAGGCTTCAAGAAGTTCGACACCCTCTGGTTCTATTCTGACTAACTATCCACTCCTCTTTGGCACCATCAAAACACAATTATGTAACTAGTGCCCTCGGGTTCCAAATTTGCCACTTGCAATATGTTAGTGTATATCGTTCCTTTGAGCGAATACCTGTGCCTAAATTCAGCAAAATCAAACATGTATAATATAATGATCATTGAGAATTGGGTGATTTAAAATGAGCCCTGCGCGAGTACACAGCAATCGGATTATGAAACGGTTTGAATCGGTAAATGATTACAAGCTTTTGTGGACACATGCGAACTCTCAATCCACGATTTGTTTCATCATAATGAAATCTGGATGGCAGGTGCATATCAAGGCATGATTATTTTGACGCTACGGGAATAGCCTTATTCTTGTAGCGCTATTAATGACTTAGCAAAATTTGAAAGTTTGAAATTCAAACAGGCACATAAGGTGACACCTCGTCTTAAAACCATGTCTTTCAAAATCAAACTTAAATAAACTATCCAAAAACTGTAATGCAAACCATAAGACACTAAAAACAAAGATCGAAATCAACTGGAAACAGAAAATGAAGTGTAGGTAAGAAGGGTTTAGGATAAGGGTTTCTCACTAAACCAAGACAAAATTAGAGACTGACACCTCCCAATGAAGGAACCATAGCAGTATTTCCTAAGATTTCCCAAGTACTTTCTGTCATGATATTAACTTGTGTTCCTGCATCCAATACACAGTCTATGTCGAAGTCTCCTATTCTTATTTCTATGCACTCTTTCCCTTTTAAGATCTATGGTAAACTGATGCCTCTATGATCATTCAGTATTTCTTTCATCTGCAATAATATAGTCTCTGATTCTTTTTTGCTCTTTAGCATATTCTTAGTCTCTTGGCCTTCCTCAGGGTTTTCTTATCTCATGTTCATCTTTTCAACTTTAACAATCATTCTAGGGAAATCCAAAGCTTCATGTCCAGTAGCTTTACAACAAAGACAAATAGGGTTTCTACCAGGGCATTCCTTAGCAAGATGTCCCGGTCTTCTGCAACTATAACAAATATTTAATCATCTCTTTCTCTTAAACGATCATCAATCTTTCATGTACTGCGCACTGGGATCATAGTGATGAACCTGCAAAAAAATCTTTCTAGGATCCTACATCCACTTGTTAGTCCAACAATCATTTCTATGCATAGGAATAACATATCTTTCACTATTTCTATCAGATCTATTCATATGAAATCTTCTTTCTTCGATTTGTGCCCTAGTTTTCAGACTAGGACCAAATCTATCAAACATACTTAGATCCATTCTTTCGAAACAAAAATTTCCACTTATCTTACCTTTATCAGAGCACAAAGCTTTAAGATCTTACCTTTTTTCTTTAAATCGGGCTTCTCTTCTTAGAACAGAGCTTCACAAGTCAAGTAGTGTACTGCGCACTGGGGCAACAAATCTACGCACAGAGCTTTCTCTTTTCTTTAGTTCCCAACAATCACAGTTTCAGGTCCCAGCAACGGAACCATTTGTTGGCACAGGGGCAGACCCAAGGTTCAACACTTCAAAAGCGCACCTACAAAACCCTAACTACCAACCCTTTCGGCAACACCTACGAAGCAGATGAAGTCTCACCAGAGGTAGAGGCAGGGGGCATATAGAGTAAGATAGAGGCATATAGAGTAGGATAGAGGTAGAGAGTGAGAGGGAGAGAAAACGAGGGGCCTGGAGAGAGAGAGGGGGGTGAGAGAAATAGGGGCATAGAAGGAGGAAGGGAGAGAGGGGTAT
>ML777929.1:1524403-1541800 GCA_009831015.1 Picea engelmannii | reverse complement strand
AAATATTTTGATGTTTATTCTTTCAAGCCTAGTAAATTCATACTCACTCTTCTCATTGAGTTGGGTGGTAAGACTATTTTGATTTAAGTAGAGGTGGTTTATGCTTTTCTTAATTAGAATCTTTTAATTGGTAAAATTTATATGGATTCCATGACAGATGTCATGTCATAGGTATTCAAATTAATAAAGTTCCTCCACTAAGAGAAAGTGGTCACAAATGACCAGCTTTTGTTTTACATTCTTGACCCAACTCTCATTCAATAATAAATGTTCCTTTCATAGATGGTTCCATTGTACAATTTAAAAGTGTGGGTGTTGATATGTTCAAAGACTCATCCCTTATGGGTACCTTCACCCTTCCTTTTCTCGTGAATGATATAACCTAAACTCATGTGTATGTGATCTCCTTAATCACCCATGGGTGTGCTATATCTTTCCAAAACTCATACTTTACAGACAACTATTTGTGGTCATGTTTAGTTCCTATTTAGTTTTCTTATTTTAGAGAGGTCCAGGAGTTCCCTGATGAATCATCCAGTCTCAAGTTGGAGGTAGGATACATAGGCATCGTTATGACTATGTTTATAATGGAGAACACCTTTCAATCCATTCAAATGAATACATTATTCCATTATTAGAATCCCTTCCCACAAGAAGATTATATCATTGTTATTCATCAATTTGGGCCTTTAGTCCCCCTGAATTGAACAACCTGTTGGAAACAATTATTCCTTCCGATGAGACTATTTTGGAGGCAATGACTAATATAGAGAGATTGTGGGAGGATATGAATCATAGGTCTTATTTCCTCACCAAGTTGGACATGTTGATTTTTGTTGGGGAGAAGATAGTTTTACCTAGAGAATTCAATTGATACCTGTTAGCAATCAAAATGTACTGAAAAAATTTAATCATGATCCTATGGCGAGGAATACTATAGAATCTGAAAACTACTACTCTGGGAAAAATGGTGCATTAAGAAGACATTTTGGTCTGTCTCATATAACATATTCAACACATCCTAACGAGGTTCTTTAGGTTGGAACTTTTCCCTGTTCAAACCATTCACTTTATGTTTCTAATTTAGGCTTTCCTGCATACTTGAAGGGAGAGCAAGCAGCAAGGAACAACTGCTCCTTTGATAAGACAATTTCAAGGAATGCCCTTAGTTGGAAAACATTCTTTCTTGTCTGTTGTCAGAGCCTCTTCCAGCACCACTATAGCAGGAATGCCAAATTATATTTATCTTCATCGTGGATTGACAAATCTATGGGCGTTTTTGGTTTTGAAGGGATGTTTCCAGTGTTTCTGAAAAGCCAGCAGGTGCACATATGACAATTTTCTATGATGGATTAGTAATGTATATGATGATGTTCCTACATACAAGGCTCAAACAATTATGTTTTTGGCTAGCAATGGAAATTTTTTGTCTGGAAAGAAAGCCACTCCCCCATCTCAAAGCCCAACAATGTCAATCTCAATAGCAACCAATGGTCATGCTAGGAAAGCCACACCTATTTTCCCAAGACTATCAAATGCACTATCTCCAAAAACTCCACAAATACATTCCCAAAACTCACACACAATTGTTCAAACTAGTCAATCTACTACAACAATCTCAAGTGCTAGAGATTCACAGACTAACCAAATTAATGGGGCTTCTAGAAATCTGCACGAAACTCCAAAGGTGAATTCTACAGTGTCTACTCCAGCTCCAATTATGCCAAGAGTACCACAAGCGCGTAAAGCATCGTTTGTTCGATTTCTTGAAAAATGCTTGATGAACTGGTAGCAGAAACCATGTTTCTCGAAGATGGAATGATAGGCTCCATGTTGGATAGATCAAGTACGGGGAATAAAAGTAGTGTTGACTTATGTGTTGAGGTCAACAATACCACCTCTGCAGCAACAGTAGACAAGAGGCATAGCAAGAAACTCAAAATATTTCAGGAACAAAGAGATGATACCGATCCATTATGGGAATCTGATTTTACATATCTTGGAGTTCAGGGTTTTGCTGAGGTTCCTCACACAGTAAAGATAGCAATTTCTTTGGATTATGTAGTACCCACTTTTACGTTCCTGCTAACAAAAAAGTTGTCGGGGATTGTATATCCTTGACGAATTAAAGGCAATGTTTTTGAACATTGTCAATGATGATTATTGTAAACCAAGAACTAGTAATAAGAGATCAAATTCTTTCTTAAATGGAAAGGTCGATGGAAAGAATTGGAAGGGAACGACTTCCTCATATCGTGAATTTGACCAATATTTCTTAATGAGTGGGTTCCATTCCGAAGTAGCTTCTTTAGGCAGTGTTAATGATACTTCATGCATAGGGGGTGATGGTGTAAATAGCCTTCAAGAGCTAAAGAAGGTGTTCATGAACATAGTTGATCCAGATTTTTATGCATTTGCATGCAACAAAATGACATTTAGTATATCATCAAACCCAAACAAAGAAATCATTCGATGATTATTCTCATGGAGTGATAATTCTCAGTCCTACTCATTCCTCTACATTGCCTTTGGATGGATACAAGTCACAGCGTAACGAGTTTATGCCAAGGTCAGAAGAGAAGGCCTCTTGTTTCGGCAAGGATCAACATGAGAAACCATGGCTAACAAAAGTTTGGAAGAATGAGATTAAATAATTTGAGCTACAACTCACATGAGAAACAGTCAGTTCAATTCACTTCAATTTTTCAATCATCACAATTGTATTATTCATTGTTAACTTCGCAGTTTTCTTCCAAAAAGCAGCTTGTAACATGAATTTATATGTATCCTAGAGAGATTAATTGAGATAGTTTTGAGTTCATTTAATTCGAATTTAGGTGTGCTAAACCCGTCATCAAGAAATGGAGTTCAAAATCCAATTGCAAACATGGTTTCTAGATGGAGAGCATCACTACAAAGGTTGTTGTTGATTCGGGATTTTAGGGATTTGCCACTAGAGAATATCGAGTTCCAAAATAGAAAGAAAACCAATCCAACATTCAAGGAATAAGTGACAGAGTCTATATTGAGCATAAATCATTTCCAGATTGTGTGCATCCAGCTAAGGATTCGATACACTTTTCCAGTCAAATTTTCTAGCAAGAAGATCAAATGCATAGATGGCAAGGGATTCATTAGTCGAAGGCAAAACTCCATATTTTATGCATTCAATTAAGCAACTACAGAATTCAGCAAGATTAATTTTATCCAGATTCGAAGGACTTATACCACTAGTTCCAGATTCTTTACAATTAGTTCAAGATTATTGTTTATTGTTTTAGTTTAATAATAATTTTTAATTCCTAAAAACTAGGAACAATTCGAAGATTGTTGAGACTATTTAGTCTATTATTTTCAATGTAACAAAGGGGGGGTTTGATTATGGAGAGACTTTGAAGACTAAAAAAGATTTTTTGTATCAAGACTTTGAATGCATATTTGAATCTGAGATATTTTCACTGTATTTGAGTAGACTTCCATTTCTCTTCATCTTCCACTGTGTTTGTGATTGAATGTTGAGTTCATATATTCTTATGTTTATTTGATGATTGATAGAAGTATTTCTTTCACTGCATTGATAGGCAAAGAATCAAAGATACCCTTCCTACTGTAATTAACCATTCATATGTGCTTTTAGTGTATATGATTATGTTGGTAAGGTAGCATTCTCCATCCATTTGCAAATTCTTAAGTTATCTGATCAGTACAGTGAAGGCCTTGTTTGTTAGAGTGTTTTCATATTTGTCTTGGAGGAATGAGTTTTTGACAGTCAATCAATTTGATCCACCTTTTAAAACCCTTTTCATTGATATATTTCTTAAGTTACCAAGCTCACTTGAAATACAACCTAGAGTGACTCTTGGAGAGATAACAAATTGGCATCATTGTCGGGGAGAGAAGAAAGAAGAAGGCTTCCCTGGGAGACGACATAGTTCCAATCTTTGATGATAGACAAAGGTTGGGAATCATATTGGTTGTAATCTTCTATATGGTGACTCCATGAAGGAAAAATTCAGTGGCAACTCCACAATCTTCAAATTTCAAAGGCATTTGTTGCTCTTTTGGCTCGGAGGTTTTCACCTCTCAATTTTTCTACATTTCTTGGTTTCCAACATCCAGTACCTCATTTGACAGAATGGGGATATTTTGCAGAACACCTCATCAAGTTCCATGAGTGCATGGATCCACTAGATCTACAGTATGAGGATGTTTGTATGAAGATGTTCATGCATTCACTGGATGGTGATGCTCGTCAATGGTATTTCTCATTACCTCCTTCTAGTATTTCATCTTTGAAAGAGTTTCACAGAGTATTCAATGAGCATTGCAAAAGGTACTTTTCAGATGAGTTTTTATTTGAAAATTGTTGTGAGGAATATGAATTGCATAATGAGATTGAAGTTATAGATAGAGAAGAATTTCTCCCTCACAATATTCATCAGCTCTCTAATGATCTTCATGATGATGTGTTTTCCCATAAACATGGACTAGAAATGGATGATGAAGAAGTTGAAGGTTCTGCTATTACCATTATTTATGATTTTTATAAATCTGAGAATTTGGATTCTTTAGCTACAAAACACAATGATCAGTTGTCTTTTGATCAAATGCCAATGGAAATTAGTAAGGGAAACCCTCAATTTTTAGATTTGCAGACAAAGGGAAATTGCAGCAGCCATGAGGAACTGGATTTGCAAAGATCATCCATTTTAAAGGTGGAACAATAGGAAGACTGTAAGTATGAGTCAAATTTGACACAACATTTGACAATTTGTTCGGATCTTTATATAAATAAGGATATAGATCATATTGGTGTTCATATTATAAGTCATTTTGAGCAAGAAGTAGATAATGATTGCCTAGGTAACTCCATAATTAAAGATAATCACAATCATAATTTTTTAAATTCTATTATGCAATCATCATATGAACATTTTGGTGAAGAGGGAATTGTCATTTGTGATGATCAAACGTTTCTCTTGAAAGATCAAGGAAGACATCTGTTTTCAAGCAAAGGGGAAGACATACATGAGTAGTCAATTGTTTTGAATAATTATGAGTGTGATCTCGGTTTTGAAGATCCAATGGCATCCTTATTAGAGTCATATCCTTCAGACTCTCTTAGGTTTTCAGATTTTATCATATCACTAGTATTTGTTAGTGAGTGTGATCTCCTAAAAGAGTTTTATGGTCATTGTTATGCTTTTATTATTATCTTCTAATCAATGGCATAAAAATAAACCTTTCAGTCATGAGTTTACTTGTATGGTTACATTGGAAACATGAATTCACTTGAGAGAGTACTAATAAAGTTGATTAGTATAGAAATGTACATGAATAAGCTCAATAGTTGAGCATTTGTTTTATGTTTTTTGTTTTTAGTTGGTTTGCAGTATGAAGGTTTTTAGTTTTCAATGAATAAGCAGAGTTGTTTTCAGTATATCAGGGTATGACATAAGTGAATATCAAATCTTGAAGGTTTGCATATAATTGGTTGCACAGTTCATATGACTCCATAACCCAATGGACTAGGCATTTATTGAGTTCAAGATTTATATTTTTGAAGAATGATTTGATCTAAATAAGCAGAGGAGGCTACAGGTTTCAAATTGAACGAAAAGGCACATGGTATGCTAGGTTCTTGGAGCCTCACAGGGAGGTCACCATCCCAGTTGGAGCCAAATGTTAGCACTCAAAATGTACTAAAAAACTTTAATCATGATCCTATGGCGAGGAATACTATAGAATCTGGAAACTACTACTCTGCGCAAAATGGTGCATTGAGTAGAAATTTTGGTCTGTCTCATATAACATATTCAGCACATCCTTTTGATGAACATGGTTCTTCAGGTTATAACATGCAGAAGGTTGGAAATTTTCCCCGTTCAAACCATTCACTTTATGTTTCTAATTTAGGCTCTCTTGCATACTTCAAGGGAGAGCAAGCAACAAGAACAATTGCTCCTTTGATAAGACAATTTTAAGGAAAGCCATTAGCTGGAAAACATTATTTCTTGCATGTTGTCGGAGCCTCTACCAACACCACTATACTAGGAATGCCAAATTATATTTATATTCATTGTGGATTGACAAATCTGTGGGCGTTTTTTTGTTTTGAAGGGTTGTTTCTAGTGTTTCTGAAAAGCCAACATGTGCACAACTGGCAATTTTCTATGCTGGCTCAATAAATGTATATGATGATGTTCTTGATCTCAGTAGAAACCAATGGTCATTCTAGGAAAGCCACACCTATTGTCCCAAGACTACAAATGCACTATCTCCAACAAATCCACAAGTACATTCCCAAAAATCACATGCAATTCTTCAAACTAGCCAATCTACTATAGCAATCTCAAGTGTTGGAGATTCATAGACTAACCAAAATAATGGGGCTTCTAGAAATTTGCATGAAAATCCAAAGGTGAATGTTGCAGTGTCTACTCCAGCTCCAATTATGCCAGAAGTACCACAAGCGCATAAAGCATCGCTTGTTCAATTTCTTGAAAATCGCTTGATGCGCTGGTAGCAGAAACCTTGTTTCCCGAAGATGGAATGATAGGCTCCATGTTGGACAAATCAATTCCAGGCAGGGATGATTTTAGGGGCTAAATTTCGCTCATGGGCTAATTTTCAATGGTTTTCCCAAAAAAATATACGTTATTCTAAAAATGATTCGCCCAAATTCTATAGGATAAAATTATTTTACCTTAAAAATCGCCAAAATTTTATGCAAGCTATATAAAATCCTTAGAAATATGAATATTTTTACAAAAATATCGCCAAACATCTTATAGTTGGAATATGAAGGATTAGTAATATTCACCAAGGTTTCTACATTTTAAAACAAATTTCCATCCTTAAAATCATCTCTGGCTCTAGGGAATAAAAGTAGTGTTGATTTATATGGTGAGGTCAGCAATACCACCTCTGCAACAACAATAGATAAGAGGCATAGCAAGAAACTCAAAATATGTCAGGAACAGAGAGATGATACCGATCCATTATGGGAATCTAATTTTACATATCATTGGAGTTTAGGGTTTTGTTGAGGTTCCTCACACAGTAAAGATAGCAGTTTCTTTGGATTATGTAGTACCCATTTTTATGTTCCTGTTAACAAAAAAGTTGTCAAGGACGGTATATCCTTGATGAATTAAAGGCAATGTTTTTGAACATTGTCAATGATGATTATTGTAATCCAAGCACCAGTAATAAGAGATCAAATTCTTGCTTGAACGAAAAGGTCGATGGAAAGCACTGGAAGGGAACGACTTCCTCATCTCGTGAATTTGACCAAGATTTCTTAATGAGTGGGTTCCATTATCAAGTAGCTTCTTTAGGCAGTGGTAATGACACTTCTTGCATGTGGGGTGATGGTGTAGATAGCCTTCAAGAGATAAAGCAAGTGTTCATGAACATAGTTGATCCAGAGTTTTATGCATCTGTGTGTAGCAAAATGATATTTAGTATATCATCAAACCAAAACAAATAAATCATTCGATGATTCTTCTCATGGAGAGATACCTCTCAGTCCTAATCGTTGCTCTACACCGCCTGTGGATGGATACAAGTCACAACGTAACGATTTTATGCCAAGGTTAGAAGAGAAGGCCTATTGTCTCGACAAGGATCAACATGAGAAGCCATGGCCAGCAAAAGTTGAGAAGAATGAGATTAAATAATTTCATCTACAACTCACATGAGAAATAGTCAGTTCAATTCACTTCAATTTTTCAATCAGCACAATTGTATTATTCATTGTTAACTTTGCAGTTTTCTTCCAGAAAGCAGCTTGTAACATGAATTTATGTGTATCCTAGAGAGATTAATTGAGACATTTTTGAGTTCATTTAATTTGAATTTACGTGTGATAAACCCATCATCAAGAAATGGAGTTGAAAATCCAATTGCAAACATGGTTGCTAGATGGCGAGCATCACTACAAAGGTTGTTGTTGATTCAGGAATTTAGGGATTTGCCAATAGAGAATATCGAGTCCCAAAATAGAAAGAAAATCAATCCAACATTCAAGGAATAAGTGACAAAGTCTATATTGAACATAGATCATTTCCATATTTTGTGCATCTAGCTAAGGATTCAATCCACTTTTCCAGTCAATTTTTCCAGCAAGAAGATCAAATGCATAGATGGCAGGGGATTCATCAGTCGAAGGAAAAACTCCATATTTTATGCATTCAATTAAGCAGCTACAGAATTCAGCAAGATTAATTTTATCCATATTTGAAGGACTTATACCAGTAGTTCCAGATTCTTTGCAATTAGTTAAAGATTATTGTTTATTGTTTTAGTTTAATAATAAATTTTAATTCCTAAAAACTAGGAACAATTCGAAGATTGTTGAGACTATTTAGTCTATTATTTTCAATGTAACAAAGGGGGGGTTCGATTATGGGGAGACTTTGAAGACTAAGAAAATATTTTTTGTATCAAGACTTTGAATGCATATTTGAATCTGAGATATTTTCACTGTATTTGAGTAGACTTTCATTTCTCTTCATCTTCCACCTTGTTTGTGAGTGAATGTTCAGTTCATATATTCTTATGTTTATTTGATGATCGATAGAAGTCTTTCTTTCACTGCATTGATATGAAAATAATCAAAAATACCCTTCCTACTGTAATTAACCATTCATATGTTCTTTTAGTGTATTGGTATGGTAGCATTATCCATCCATTTGCAAATCCTTAAGTTATTTGATCGGTACAGTGAAGGCCTTGTTTTTTAGAGTGTTTTCATATTTGTCTTGGAGGAATGAGTTTTTGACATTCAATCAATTTGATCCACCTTTTAAAACCCTTTTCATTGATCTATTTCTTAATTTACCAAGCTCACTTGAAATACAACCTAGAGTGACTCTTGGAGATATAATAGTACCAACCTCCCATATTAAGCACTGAGGTGTATGCAAAGAGAAATATGGTGAATATTTCTAAAACAAATATAAATTGATATTTCTTCTAAGCCCAAAATTGTTAAAACCATTATGATAGGAGTTGATTATTTTCCTAAAGAGATTAAGATTTATAACACTCTTTTCAAAGAGTATTCCAACATTTTTTCATATGAGGAGATGTTAGGCATTAACCCTTATATGATCAAACATATGATTCCAAAGTATGATATTGATATACCTATTTGACAAAGATGACGACTAATGAACTCTAAGAAAGTGGTTGTTATCAAGGAAAAAGTAGAGAAGATTCTAAAAGAAAGTTCTATCTACTACACTCCCCCAATTGAATGGGTTTCAAACCTACTTCATGTAGATAAGAAGCAGGGGATGACTCGCATCTGCACCAATTTTAAGTATCTAAATAAGGATTTTCCTAAGGATAATTATCCTATTCCTTTCATCAATTAGATATCTATGAATGTGTTGAAAATGAGATATTTTCCTTCATGGATGGATTTTCTCGTTACAATCATATTCAAATACACCCTCAAGATTAGCACAAGAATTCCTTTATCTATTCTTGGGGCATGTTCACTTCTAGGAAGATGTCATTTGGTCTAAAACATTTTGAGGCTACATTCTAGTGGGACATATAATATTCCCTCCATGACATCAAGCACATTGTAGAAGCTTACTTGGATGATTTAGCGACCTGTTCGAAGAAAGGAGTTAATCATCCAACTCATTTATGTGTTATTTTTTATAGATGTTGGTATTATTGGATCTGTCTAAATCGACATAAATGTATTTTCTATGTGGAGTCTAGGAGGTTGCTTGGGTTCATCATATCTAAGGATGAGATTATCGTAGGCCCATTACAATTGTGGAAATAGTTTATTTTCTACCCACGCATACAATCTGTTAGTTTCAAAAGCCTTTGGAGGAAGGAAAAAAATTTGTGAATTTTTGTTGTTGACTATGTCAAAATTACAAAAAGTTTCATGCCCTTTTTAAAGAAGGGAGTTCCATTTGTTTGGGATAAGTAAGAGTAATGATCATTCGAGGCTTTAAAAAATGCCCTTGTATCAGCCCCATTACTTATTCATCCATACTACAATAAAGACGTCCTCTTGTACCTAGCAGTGATTGAATCAACCATTAGGATTGTCTTGGTTCAATAATATGGATTATGATAAGATCATGTGATCTATTACTAGAGTAAAGGAATTTTTTAATTTTAGTTGAGGTACACACATTTGGAAAAGTTGGTATCATTAGTAATACATAATGTCTAGTGACTTCAACAGTACATACTTCTTAAACACACAACAATTATTGCAGATTCCAACCCCATGCAACACATCTTAATCCAGTAGATAACTCTGGGAAAGTATGTTAATTGGATTGTTATATTACAGGATTTCGATTTGGAATTTGCAATGTCAAAATCCAAGAACTCCTTGTCTTTTTTTATCTTATATTGGAGTTACCCTAGTACAATGAGGGATCAATTATGAATAACTCCTTGCTAGATGAAAAAATATTCCTTATTTATTTTAGTGACTGTAATGTGTTGATGTTTGGACAACATCGGAAGACATTCTCTTAGAATAATAATTAATAATATGATTATTGATTATTAAATATCATATAAAATAAATTAAATGATAATAATAAATAGACATGGATTATTCAAGGGACACATCCTTTCATGGATGGTCAACATATGTTCTCTATATATGGAACACTCATCATTGTAATAATATAGCGATCATATCTCATATGAAGAAAAACAACATGGTATCAGAGCAGAACTGGGCTGACTCCCTCGGGGAAGGGCCCAGGTATATATATATATATATATATATATATATATATATATATATATATATCAACTTGCAAAAGCAAATATGTGATGGATTTTTTTAAGACACTACTGAGATGGACTCTTGACGGTGGAGTCGTTGCAGCAGCGAAGCAGTCAATTAACCTTGACAATGAACGTGTTGCATGAATAGTGGACCTGTCTTCCTGTGTATGGACAATGAGTTCAAAAAGGTTGTCTTCCTACGTATGGACAGTGAGTTCAGCAAGGTTGTCTTCAAACGTATGGACAGTGAGTTCAGCAAGGTTTTCTTCCTACGTATGGACAGAGAGTTCAACAAGGTTGTCTTCAAACGTATGGACATTGAGTTCAGCAAGGCTTATAGTTGAATCTCGATTGAATCTGAGCATTGTTTTTTTTGGTGAAATTTAATCCATCATCGAGGTTTTCTGGTGAAATATCATCCATGAAGCTTACCTGGTCCTTAGAAAGGCCACAAGTGCATTGAATAAATAACTAGGAATTATCCCATTGTTTAGATCTTTGAAAAAAATTGAAATGGTTCATTGAGATATTTATGTGTAGCAAGATAATTTTGATTTTTATTGGTTTAGTTGTTGGAGTTCGATAATATCGTTTTCGCCATCGAGAGAAAATCCAAGTCTAAGCCTGAAGGTTCTAGAACAGTACAAAATTGTAAATCTGGATTGGCTTGTGCGTGGCTAAGAGTAGATACTCGTGCTCTGAATGATAAGGCTCGTATTGACTCCATGGATTTTTCCTCACTTAATTTAATTATAGACATATAAATGGTGCTCCAAAGAAATTTATACTTCTTTGATATTTGAAAGTGCGAATTCTTGTGCCATTTCACTTCTTTTCACTTTTGGAATGAAGGATTCTGGAACGTGTGCAAGACCATTGTTCAAGACTTCAGTGATAGAAACTGTTATTACCTTTGCTTTGATGGAATACCCTGTGCCTCCAATCGCCTAACCAAGGCCAGAGTATCCACAAGATAAGCTCACTTACCATTTTCCTTAATAAACTGTGATATCACTCATGTGTCGAGTCTTTGTGCTCCATCATTCAAGTTTCCAGTGCATAGGAGCAAGAAAAACATAAATAAAATAAGGTTAAAATTGACCATTAAAGACACATATAACTGAATAGAATGTTTAGGGTTTTTGAAGTACCTGTGAGACAAGTCGGTTCAGATTTATGTATGTGGGAAATTCAATGTCCAAAGAACGATGACAAATGTCGTAAATAATTTCATTATCGAGGAGAATGGCCACATCGATGTGTTCCAGGAGAGAGTGGAAGAGCCAGTTCCACAGAGAGCAGTCCTAGAGGAGGGCAGTTGCTGACAAAGTAGAGAAGTTACTCTCATTCTTAGTGCTTAGCAGTTACAGAGTCCCAAAGGGAGTAGTTGCAAAATCCCAGAGGGAGTAGTTGCAGAGAGAGTGGAGGACCTACTCTCAAAGAAAAGAGCCAAATAGTGCTTTGTAGTAATCACCCTAATCCATCTTGTGATTTAAGAAGAATAAGTCGTAGCAGAGCAAGTGTACCAGTATGTTACAGTTGGATATGTCTCAATAGATGAAGAAACATTGTGGAGATATATAGTTCTGACTAGACAAAGAGTGCAATTGACAGAAATCACGCTAGAGGGTGTTACCTTAGCTTGATATCAGATAGGATTCATGGAATCAGACTTCTATAACACTCAATACTGCAGAGGTAGAATATATCGTAGCCAATTACGCAAGTCATGGAAGAAGTGAGGCTTCAGAGGCTTCTCGTAGGATTTAATCTGATACATGGTGCAAATGAAGCAGCCAGGCTTTAGCACATAGATGAGAAAGATGGTGTAGACTTCATCTTAACATGCCTCAGATGGTCACATGAATGAACCAAGACATTGATTTCACAAGGAAACCTTGATATGTCTTGTGAGACATTGAGTCCATGAGGGAACCTTGATATGTATTAGACATTGGTTTCATGAGGAAATGTTTATATGTCAAATAAGGTCCAAGATGACATTCCCTTTTAGAGGGAGACAATTGAGCCAATTGATCCCATTGATCCTGTAGCTCTAGTTAATGTTTCTAGAGATATTGCAGTAGGTCGGAAGATACTTGTATGGGCTCATCAAGCTCTGTAGGAGGAAGAAGGACATGCATCTTCTCATGGTACCTTCCAAGAGAAAGGGACCTTAGAGATATTCATGTTATGCCACATCATTCATTTTTTAGCCTTCTTGTTATGAGGAGGAGACTATTGATCCAGTATGGAGAGATGTCATGATGGAGGAGTATCAATCCATCATGAAGAATGATGTGTGGGATATTGTTCTGAGAATTGAGGGGAAGTCTGTAGTGACTTCCAAATGGATCTACAAGATCAAACACACAGTTGACGGGAGAATCGAGAGGCACAAAACAAGATTTATTGCTAGAGGATTCTCTCAGGTGGAGGGAATAGATTATGAGGAGACATTTTTTCTTGTTGCTCGATACACTTCTATCTGGATGATTATTTCCCCTGCAACATCCATGGGTTAGAGAGTACATCGGATGGATGTAAAGACAACCTTTCTCAATGGAGATATTGAGGAAGAAGTATACATCGAGCAGCCATATGGTTTCGTGATACATGAAAAGGAGTCTCATGTGTACAGGTTAATGATGGCCTTGTATGGACTCAAGCAACCACCTCTAGCTTGGTATGCAAGGATTGATGGACACGTGATGATTTTTGTTCTTCATCAAAAAAATTGTCGATCCTGGATTGTACTACAAGACTGTTAATGGTGAGTCCCTGATTATGGTCCTCTACGTTGATGATTTATTCCTCACCGATATAGAGAGCCTTATTGTTGAATGCAAGTATGCATTGGCCTCTAAGTTTGAGATGAAGGAACTTTGTATGATGCACTACTTCTTGGGACTAGACGTGTGGCAGAGAACTGATGAGATCTTCATGAGTCAGAGGAAGTACACAGTTGAGATATTGAAGAAGTTTGGGATACTAAACTTGAAGCTCGTGGCTACACCAATGGTGATGAATCTGAAGAAACGAAGTGTGTCTTCTTCCGATTCTTATGAAATTGATCTGACTCTATACAAACATCTGATTGGATAATTGATGTATCTAATTAACACCAGACCAAATATTTTCTATGCAGTGAGTGCACTTAGCCAGTTTATAATTCAGTCAAGATAGACACACTATATTGATGTGAAGCATGTGTTGAGATACTTGCGAGGCATAGTTGGACATGGCCTAAGATATACTTCCAATATTGATATGATATGGTAGGAATATATTATCTCTAATTGGGCAGGGAGCACAGTGGAAAAAAATGGCACCTTCGGGTGTTGCTTCACCTTGGGATCTTCCATGGTTTTGTGGTGTAGCAGGAAATGAACTTATGTGGCTTTGAGCATAGCGGAATAAGAGTACATTGCATTAAGTATGATAGTTTTTGAAGCAATGTGGCTTTGCAAGCTCCTTGCAGATTTATCCGAACATGTGTTGGATTCCACCATAATTCATTATGGTAGCCAAACTTGTGTGAAGATCCATTGTTTCATGACAAATCGAACCATGTTGAGATAAAGTACCATTACATCTTAGACATGGTGCAGAGGAAAGAAGTATTGGTGCAGTACCTTCCTATAGATGAGCATGTTGTTGATGTTCTTACCAAACCAGGATGAAGTTCAAGTACTTTTGTGATAGACTTGGCGTGGCAGAGAATGTCTCCCTCATTGAGAGGGAGTGTTGATGTTTGCAGCTTCCTGAGACATTCTCCAGATCGTACTCCTTTGTGACTGATTTGATTTGATCTGTGATGACACTTATCCAAGAAGGGATAAGTGGGGAACTTATCCAATAAGGGATAAGTGTGTTTGGGCTTATATACCAACGTCCCTTATGGAGAGAACATGAGGACACGTCCCATGAGGATAACACATGAGGACATGTCAAGGGAGTTGACCCTTGAAAACATACACTATGGGAGTTGACCCTAGTGTTTCTAGAGGGTGTAGCCTCTAGAAGTTCACATGGGAGTGCCATGTGTGACAAACTTTCTCCATATCGTACTCCTCTGTAAATTGAGTTGAGTTGATCTATGAAGATATTTATTAGAGAAGGGATATGTGGGACACTTATTCGAGATGGGATAAGTGCATTTGAGCTTATATCCCAACATCCCATGTGGAGAGAACATGAGGACATGTCAAGGGAGTTGACCCTTGACGTCACACACTATGGGGAGTTGACCCTAATTATTCCTAGAGGGAGTAACCTCTAGAATTCCACATGGGAGTGTCATGCGTGACAAACCTTTTTCTACTATGGTGGTTTTGTACCAATGGCGGAGACTATGTGTCTCTGGACAGTAGTTGTGTACTACTATGGAAAAATACCACCCTAGATAAGAGGGAGTGTTGATGTTTCAACATCGGGCAGAACTTCTTCTAGATTGGGTTGCAGACCAAGGGAAATATGATACATTTATCATGAAGGTGAACTTGTGGTAAATGGGACCATGCGTAGTCCTTCCTTGATCATGACAAGGAATAATATGGACTCAAGGTGCTTGAAGTGTTTTTTCCACATGTCAGTTAGCATCAGGTCGACATTCACTCATAGGTGTGTACATGTGGTGAAAGATCCTGGCATGGTATTTGTCCTAGGCATGGTGATTTGAAAAGGAATGATAAAGAATCAAGATGCTATATGTTATTGCATGCGGACCTAGAGTGAGCCTGATCTTAGAGTGAGCTTGATCTCAGAGAGAGTCAATTGGCTCAAAAGGGACAGTCGCATAAGGATTTTTCTCCTCGATTCAGGTGGGAGAGAGACGTCTCCCAAGAATGTCAAGAAAGTTTCATGAGTCTAGGGTGAAGTTTGTATACTTCAGAGACAAGCTTGGCATGATGAAAAATGTCTCCCTTGTTGAGAGGGAGTGTTGATGTTTTGACAACATCGGAATACATTCTCTTAGAATAATAATTAATAATATGATTATTGATTATTAAATATCATATATAATAAAGTAAATGATAATAATAAATATTTATTGATTATTCAAGGGACGCATCCTTTCATGGATGATCACCATATGTTCCCTATATATGGAACACTCCTCATTGTAATAATATATCAATCATATCTCATATGAATAAAAACAACATAACGTACCCAGCCTCCAATTTAAGTCCCATCACTATAAAAATGACTTAGCCTACTAACACGAAAAATTAAAAGAAATTCCCCATACTTATAAAATAACCAAGGGGAAGCATGCCCATAATTTAACATGCATTTAAAAACATATATTAAAATGTGAAGGCAATTGTTCAAGCAAAAAAACAACACATAACATTCATATAAAACATTTACACAAGTGAATAATCATACTAAAAAAAACAGATAACTTATCTATTTATAAATATAACCAACTGGCTACATACGAAGGATGAACCTCCCAACCATAGGATTTTTTTCTCATTTTCTCTCAACAATAGGCCACCCCTGAGCTAATGCTATGATTCCAAAAGTAGATCTAACCCTCTTGGTTGTCCACTCTCCAAACTCAACAACCCAAAACCCAAGTTCTAAACTCCAGTAGCAGTTCCAATCCACTAGCTCTCTTCTCCACAACTTGCACAATCCAAGAAATTTACCCCCTTCACTACTCTCATTCTATTTGTATGTACCATTCATTTATCAAGGATTCCAATGCACTCGGTTGGCTAGGAAATATATCAGTTGGTGACTCTAGGAACTCTCAACTGTTATAGGAGTGTTCACAACAACCTTACAAGGCTCTTGAACCATTTCCTCAATAGGAAAATGCACTATAGGATTACAACCCATTTTACAAGAACATAGGCCACATTTCCAACACAAAACACAACCAAAAAATGGTTTCCTTCAATTATACCATGGCTAGCGCTCTTCCCAACACTTAAATCCTCTCTTCTTGTCCAAAAATTGCATGTAATATCTCCTTTCCATACAAATTTCCCTTCTTCTCCCTTGTTGCTTGACTCTAATTCTTCCCAAATATTATTGTACTTCATCCTCATGCTCCCAATAACTATGGTATGTGGCTCCTCACACCCACCCTCTTACATAAAATCAATGATTGGCTTTGGGAACACTCAACAACACAAAAAAAGGTTATACACAATGTTAATAATTTCAATAATGTGGGTTTGGATTAATACCCATGAGAATTTCCCCCTTGGACCCCTCTCTCTTGTGGAATCATGTTACCCCATCATTTTCATCCCTCTTGTATCATAGCTAGCGATTAATATTTCAATAATCATTTCAATGTACATAATACATAGTGACAAACTTTTCAATTACTTTCTAATTAATTAGCGAGAAACTGAAAAGTGTACAATTAATTATCAATCTGAGGTTGTACATTACTTATGAACTGGCATGCACCTTATATGCAATTTGTATTGTTGTTTTGCTAAGGGGTTGTTGTTGATTAAGGTTGGTTGTCATTGATGTCAACCCTTGAAGAAAGACCCGTAGCACAAAGGTTTGGGTAATGGACCCAATAGTGTTTGATGTAAATATGACTCATTATTGTTTTTTCATGGTTGATAAGAAGTAAAT
>ML777929.1:1476221-1517463 GCA_009831015.1 Picea engelmannii | reverse complement strand
CTTCAGAAATTAGTTTAACCACTGAAAGGTAGATCATGGAGAGTACCAACTCGTATAAAAATGGAATACCACAGTTTGATGGACAGAAGTATGTTTTTTGGAGCATAAGGATGAAGACATATATACAGGCACAGGGATTTCAATTTTTTCAATCAATTGTAGATGGATACACAACATCAGCAGTTCCACCAAAAAATGACAAAGCAGTGAAACTCGGTGAGAATAATTCCAAAGCCAAAAATTCACTTTTGAATGGTCTCAGTGATACAGTATTCACCAAAGTTGCACATTGTAAATCTGCTAAAGAGATTTGGGACAAGCTTCGAAATATTTATGAAGGATATTCAAAAGTCAAAGCAACAAAGCTTCAAAATTACAGAGGTCGGTTCGAACAACTAAAAATGAAGTAAGATGAATATATCACAGCCTACTTCTTACGATTCGATGAAACAGTGAATGCAATCATAGGATTGGGAGAAGAAATCAAAGAATCTGTAATTTTTCAAAAGGTACTAAGATCTCTTCCTATGAGATTCAACCCTAAAATATCAGCACTAGAAGAAAGATCGGATCTAAACTCAATAATCATGGATGAACTGCATGGAATCTTCACAACATATGAGATGAGAACTGAACAGGAAAATCCAGATGTAAAAGAAGAAGCCTTCAAAGCATCCAAAAGATCAAAGAAAAAGAAAACGGAACAAGAAGAATATAGCAACAACAACGACGTCTCGGAAGATGATGAAGAAGTGGCCAACTTCATCAAAAGACTGATCATTTAGTTCTTCTATAGCAGAGACCTTCGGATTGAACCTATCTGGGAGAGATCTCAAGATTTTGTGAATTAAAGAAGGTTCTTGAATTGTTTCACCAAGTGCTTTCATTGCATTTAGCATTTCTTCTATTCTCAGAAAGTATTTTCCAACAGTTTCATCTTCCTTCATCTTCAACTGTTCAAACTGTATTTTGTAGGTTTGAAGCTTGGCGTCCTTTACCTTCTCATTACCTTCATAACTACTAATGAGTTTGTCCCACATTTCTTTGGCAGTTCCTAGGTGCATAACTTTTATGAATTCCACTTCTGCAAGTCCACTCAAGATAGCATTCATAGCCTTAAAGTTGAAGCTAAATTCTAGCTTGTCATCCTTATTAGCTAGTACAACTAGCTTTACATAACCAGTATCTACCACATCCCAGACATATGCACCTAAATCCATTATGTAGGTTCTCATTCTAACTTTCCAGAAGGAAATTTTTTTCCATTGAACATAGGGGCCTTATTGGTTGAATTTCCTTCATGGCTTGACATGCTTAAGCTCTAGGATCTCCCCTTAGGAAAAAGGGGTCGTCTCTGGTACCAATTGTTGGAAAACTGAGAGGGGGGTGGGTGAATCAGTTGTTTACCAATATTGAAAAATTATACTTATTTTTAATTCTTTACAAAGCACTCAATGACAATCATAATGATGCAGGGCAATAAGCAATAGCATATTCAACATCAGTCACACATATGAGATACACAGAGACAGATTTTCTTGAGGAAACCCATACAGGGTAAAAACCTCTTCTTCTTTATATGATAAGTAATATTTACATTCTTTACATTATCATACATATGAGCACCTACTCATTGTGAGGCTACAACCTCTGTTTTTGCAAGCTGCAACTTGCTGAGAGCACCAACTCTTTGTTTTCTCTAGCACCAACTAGAAGGAAGCACCAACTCCCTGGTTTCTCTAGCACCAACTAGAAGGAAGAATCAACTCCCTGTGTTCAAGAACCCACTTGAACCTCTAAGGACACCAGTCCTCCCTAGCACCTCCCAACCACCCTAAAATATAAATTCTTTGTTACTAACACTTATTACAGCGAGATAAAGTTCTTCTATGGCTTACCAGCCTTGTCATTGTTCTGTTACACTGCTCTTCTATGTTTCCATCGGTGTCTTCTGCACACCTCTTGCACTTTCTATTCTTCTGCCTTTTATTCTCTCTATGCCATGCCCCTTCAATGCATCATTCATCTTTTGTGCATTACTGCTACTGCGCTCTGCCTCCTTCCTCACACCTCAATCACACCCAACAGCAACAACACCCATCTCTTCTTTGTTCTCCATTCTTATAGTCTCTGTACCTTCTGCATACGTTATCCGTAATGCTTTTGCATGTCTTCACAGTGAGTGCTCTGTCTTATCATCATTACGACTTCTTATCTTCTCTGGCAGTTTCACTCATGCATTCATCATCATTGGGTGTTCTGTCTAGATTTCTCAGCTTCTCTGGAAGTTGAGACTCATTATCTTCTCTGTCTTAGATGAGCTTATCCTTTCTGTTTTCAGCTACAGACTTCATTCCACTTCCATCTGTCAATCGCTTGTATCAATAGTCCTCATTCCACTGGAAGATTCCTTGAGACTCTTCATCTTCTCTGGCGATCACACTGAGGTCTCTTTGAGTCCTCTGGCAGAGACCATCATATGTTTTCTAGCTATTACACTGAGAAGCGCAACAATAGCCCTGTGATCTTATTCAACTTCACCTGCACCGTTGGATTGAATTCATAGAATCTTGTGTTTATTTCGCCATTTCGCACTTCATCATTTCGGGATCCCCGTGGTGGAGGAATTTAGTACTCTCCATTTCTCAACCCCTGAAACTTCGAAAAGGAGCTTAACTCCTTCCCCCAGCTTCTGCCCATGTGACCAAGGGTTGTGACCTCTTGTTGAGCCTAACCGTGTTTCGCATTTCAGCTTTTCAGCAATTCAGCATTCCTATGATGAAGGGTCTTAAGCCTTGACCCCTCCATCTCCCAGTAACCGAAATCCCGAAAGGGAGTCGGATCAACGGTCTACAATCTCCCTTTGATCAATGATTCATATTAGATCGTGATTTCGCATTTCACGATTTCGGCGTTTTTCCCTTTCAAGTCATCGAGACTCACAATGGTCCCTTTCGGCATTTCGGAGTTCAGGACATTGTGATGGTGGAGTGTTTTCTTGCTATGTAGAACCCTGAAATAGAAAGTTTCGATGTGATGTGGGCCTGCTGACGTCACACGTGGATTGACACGTGTCGAATAGCTGCCACGTGTCACTCTGATTCGTGACTTACATGTGCCTGAAATGTTGAATCAACTTGACACTTGTCATTGCCTGATTGTGCCACGTGTCCTTAGCTGACGTGGTTTGTTGACGTGTCTATTTTGGAATTTCACATTTCGGCACTTCGGGACTCCTTATGATGAGAGTATATGACTTCTCCATCTCCCGGTAACCGAAATCCCAATATGATGTGCCTGCTTCTGGATTTTCGGTGTTTCTCTTTTCAGCACTTCGGGACTCCTGATGTTGAGAGTCTCTGACTTCTCCATCTCCCGGTATCCGAAATCCCGGTATCCATTACTTCGAGTGATGCGCCTGTTTCAGGTTTTTGGGATTTCGCATTTCGGCACTTTGGGACTCCTGATGTTGAGAGTTCTTGACCTCTCCATCTCTCGGTATCCGAAATCCTGATAGAGCGTCTTTTTCACTTCACAATTTCTCATTTCGATTTTTTGCGACTCTGGGTTTCCTGACGATGAAGAGTCTTGACTCTTCCAACTCCCAGTACCCGAAATTCTTCATTTAAATGCCTATTTTTAGGATTTTGGGATTCCATATTTTGGGATTCCGGAACTCCTGTGTTGAAGGGTCTCACCACTCAATTTCCCAGTATCCGAAACTCCGAAGTGAAGTCGGACCAACACTTCTGATCTTGCCTGTTTTAGGATTTTGAGGGCCCGCTTCTCCTAGCACTTTAACAAATGTGCAGGTTCTCCTGGATCCGACGATCACTGTTGCTTCTCCGCCCACTCTCACTCATCTTCCTTACTTAGAATAATTTCAAAGTGTCAAAGGCCTCGACCTTTGATCCTCCTGAGATCCTGAGTACGCCATCTCTCTTGAGCTTACTTTGTTCCTGTTTTGCCATCGATGCACACTCTGATCTTGCCATCAATGAAAAGAATACTCTACCTGTAAAACATGCCAACAAGTTGGATAACCCTCATGAGTCTTATAGAATCCCCCAAGAGTCAAAGTGCTTTGCAAAAATAAATTATTTTAAATGAAGAATCCCTAAGATAAGGAAAGTGTAAGGCTACAGGAAGATATAAATAAGAGACAAAGATCACTCATAAAAACACACTTGTACATATTGTATATCTATTTTCTTGTGTAAATCTTCTTGTAAATACTTGTGGATACATATGAAGTGGTGAACGTATGAGGTAACACGAAGGGTTGACAATGAAATTCTCGGATTCATAGAAAACCCTATTTTCTGAGGCATACGTGGGTTGTCTGTGTATAGGGTGTGTATACATTGAAGGTATACGCGAGTTGGTTGTGTATAGGGTGAGTATGTACGTGGGATTACTGTGTATAGGGTGAGTACATGTTGATAAAGCCATGAAAATTGAGAATATGAAGGTGCAGAGGTTCTAGATTCTGAGATCAAGCTCCCAAGAAGGTCTAAAGTGCTCAAATACATCGATCCATCCATTGGTTCAAAAGGTGTGTCTTATTTCTATGAATAGTTGGATTTTGATGTATTCATGAGGAATGACAATGGAGATTTGAGGATTCTCCCTAGAGAGACTAGTGGCTACATGGGATATTCTTTATAAGTTAGATCTACATAAATACAGTGTTGGTATATTTATCATTGATACTTCTTGTTGAGGCACATCTTGTATTTCTTGGCATATGGCTGAGTTTTTATGGTACATGGTTGAGATCTTGTATTTATTGATGTATTGAGAAATTGAATATCAGAAAGGGGTTGATGACTAAGATCATGTGAGGGATATTATACTTGTTCATGATTACACATACCTATATGGCACATGACTAGAGAGAGAGATACTTGCCTTTAGTAGAGGTTATGTATGAGGATGCATGCACAGGATACAGTTACAGTCTAGATACAGTGACAGGTTATAGATCTATGTGAAAGAAGTTACAGAGGGTCAAAAATTTTCAAGTGAAAGAAAACCCTAGTTTCAGATAGAATATGTGGGTTTCATAACAGATAGAGCGCATACATACGTGGGATGCATCACTACAGGTCGTGTATCTGTTGTATTTTTGTGGATACATGTTCAGTTCAGGTACAGTTTGATTACAAGGCAGTTGTACAGATTGGATACAGGGCAGTGGTACAGGTTGATACAGTTGTACAACAGTATATCTCACAGTGACAGGTTGATAATGGTTCCATCATTCTACTTCTACTTCAGGGCGGTCAAACGGGGCAAGGATAGGTGGTTGTAGCCACCTTCCGGTTGTAGCCTCCTTCTCGTTGTAGCCATAGAATTGGGGATTTGGAGCTTCCCTTAGGTTGTAGCCTGACAAACCAGGGGGTTGGAGCCTCCTTTCAATTGCAGCTGGAAAACAAAGGAAGTTGGTGCTTCCAATGAATGTAATTCTTCAAGATATATAAGAAAAAGCATTCTGTGGTTTTCTCCCGATTTGGGTTTCCACGTAAAACACTGGTGTATTGTGTATGTGTGTGATTGTTTATTTCTTATTGCTCATTATTGGATAATAATTCTACATGGATATAACTTTTGAAGAAAAAGGATTATAATTACGTCATTACTGATTCACACCCCCTCTCAGTAATCCAACGCTTACCCAAGTTGTGGAAGTAATTTTCCTTTCTGGAATAGAATCATGTGGTTCTTGTAGCCCTAGGTATGGTGCATCAGTTGAGTCATCTCCATAAATATTTTATGGTGCAACCTCATCTTATTCTTGTTCTTCTCTATCATAATTTTGTGAGTGGGTAGGTAGTCCCCCCTAGAGAACCTCCTACTAGTTCTTATGTAACAGTAGGGGCCTCTGGTTCTACTTCTTTCTTCTCTTCTGGAGTAGCATCATTTGATTCATCAAGTGTACTACCACTTGTTGATTCAGCAAGTGGCACTATTTCCTTTTTGTTTTCCTCAATTATTCTTATTGGTGTATCAATGAGAACTTCCAAATCCTCTTTGTATGTTGTGTTTCCAAATTTCTCTATATTCTCCATGTGTGACTCTTAAATCCTGGGAGAGTGTGTTGGAGGAGTTCTTTTTGTGATTTTTGGTGAAACAATATAATATTCTTCCTCTTGTTTCTCTTTTCTTTGATTTGGGTCTTCTACATCTATTGCAATTTTTTCTTTAGAAGGGCTCCCCATTGGTTTTGGTGGGTCATTGGCAGATTTAACCTCTAACTCTTCTTCACCCAAATATGATGTCAAGAGAGGGATAAGGAATTTGCCAAGAGTTCCTTGGTCTGGTTCTTATGTGTCATCCAAGGCCTTATCGGCCTCCAGGTTAATGTCCTCCTATGGTTCTGTTGAGGGGTCCTAAATCCATTTAATTCAATTGCAGAAACCAAACCCGCCATCGAGGCCCAATTAGACTATGCATCATTTGATAGTGGAATGGTTCTCCAAATTTGTCAATCCGGAAAAATTATCGATGGGATTTATGTAGTGATTGACAAGATATCTTCTTATGAAAGTTTCTCCTTCGGTTTAAACTTTCTCTTTTGGTATTTCATTATTAGTTGGGTCTGATAAAAAGATGAGTGTTGATATAAACCAGCTGGGTAAAAAGGAAATCTTAACTACTGAAGAAAGGTTGATCTTGGGATAACCCTTGTGCTCAAGCATGCAGACAAAGATTTTCACACATGTGAAAATCCTAGTACTAATACATCAACTTGTTGGTATTTCAATTATTGATTGAGATACAATTATCGAAAGAAAACATACATGCAATAAAATGATGGCAAGAAAAATAGTTTCCTTAGCTATAATCATTAATCACACATTAACACAATGATTTTCTTTCCATCATTAAGAATAAGAACTACAGAAAAATATTGAATCAACTAAATTATCAATAGATTCAGAAACTCTTACTCATTACAGCATCCATTCATGGAACAAAGTCAGAAGTAATTCCTCCTCAAATCCAATCACACATGCTTTTGATGAAAAACATAATTTTGTCTCTGGTCCTAAACAAGACTTCTCAATTAAGGTAGTTCCAAAATAGTTCTTTACAATTCCAAAAATGAGGGTCTTTGCCAAAACCATCGACCTTTTCTAAAATGTCGATCCTCTTATTTATAACAAACCATTAACTAAAAATAACTATCAAAAGTGCAAGCTAAGTAAAACAAAACATCGCCACATGTTGCTTCCATATCTCTGTCTTCTAAGAGTCATCAAATGGTTTCACGAAAGTGGATGACTCTTCTCATACTCTAACCATTTGATGAAGAGTTCCTTGCATGTGTTGGCATACGAGAATCTGTGTTGGTCCATCGGGGCTGAAAGAATCTCCTTTACTTATTTTTCATGTGCCTGATACTTAACTATTTTGACACTTAACTGATGTAATATTGTTCGAGCCTTAATCGGGTTCTCCATGAACTGTTGTACTTGAACTGGTGCAATGTTCACCACCTTTGATATCTTTACAGTCCATGTTGAGTCTTGTTCTGCATGTTGTTTGACTATGTCATGAAAGTTAACAAAGTCCTCGGATGAGTTGAATTCTGGGAGACCAATGTCTTTCATATCCCAATTGATCTTGACCCAGATCCTTTCACAATCAGCCCATTTTTCTTGAATCTCCCGCTAAGGTTCTTGGGCCGTATTCACCTAGTATCCAACCACCTTCCTTATCCGATCTATGTTGTTGTCCCTTAGCACCCGAATGCCATGATCTTCGACGTCTCAGCCCTTTTGAACCACGCTGATGTAATCAACTATTTCCACTACTTGGTGGGCCTTCTTGTACCATCTTTCCACGTCTTTGTAGGCTGCTAGCGCCATAAGGGTGTCTTCTTGGAAGTCAGTTATCCCTACAATGAAAAGGTGTCATTCATTCATGAATTTTCCATAGGAGTCTTGGAATTCACTTCTCAAAAACACAATGTCTTGTGTAGAGTCTTGATAGTATTTTTCCAAATGGCATAGATGCTCCAACTCCTTTAGCACAATAGAAAACACCTCTTCATATTTCCTTTTTCTATCCAAAGTGGCATTTTTTTATCACCATCCCTGCATCGATAAGCTCGGACATCTTGGTGTGCTCTGTGCTGATCAATTTTTCCTTTGTGGTTATGAGGATCGAATTGTCCAGCGTAAGCCTCCTCTTCTTAGTGGTTCTCTTCATGATGGCTTTCCTCTTTTAGTTGTAGGATATTGATTGTATATCAGTGACCTCATCAACATGCTCGTGGATTTGTTGTTCTCCACTAGTTAGAGTATATTTCAAGCTCCTGACTGTGTATATTTGTTCTAGTTTGGATTCCTGAACCTCTTTTATATGTCCCAATGGATCGACCTCTAGTTTTTTCTTATCGGCTGGTAAGGTAATGAAAAAAAACTAAGGAATCAGGGGTAGGTTCAGTACTTACTTGATAATCATTCGTTGAAATGTTGATTTCCTGTTTTGGGATTTCTTCTTCATGTCCACCTAATCCTAGCTCATCCCTCGATTTTTCCATTAGGGTTCCCCGTATGTCGAATGGATTAGTGTCTAAGGCACTTTCTACCTCATGCTCACTCTGCGGATGGCCCTGAACTGGAGCATCAGGACCCAGGGTAGACATTTTTTCAAGTTCTTTCTCCTCTGTAATCTACACTGGAGTCACTAGGGACACCTCTAAACTCTCCCTATCATCGTAGATGGCTATCAAATCGAACAAGGGATTAGGTACACTTTTAATCCCCGATGCCCTCTCTATCTTGGACTGGGTTGAAATTTCCCCTGGTGATATGATCTGTGGTGGTGGAACTTCAAGGTTTTCCCGTGACCCGGTGATTTCTTCAAGCCGCATCGGCTCTGGGTTGCTTGGTTCTCCTCAGCTTTTGATATGGTCATCAATAGGAATCCTCGTCATTTCTATTAGATCATGGCCATTTTGCAATTGATCAATGATTCTTTGTGCCCCTTCTGGCAAGAGTAATCCCCTTCTCTGTTCCTCTTTTGACTCGTCCTCTCTGATTTCTTCCCTAGCTCTGAGGGCCTCTTGAGTTGACTGCTCTATTGTTACCACCTGTTCATCCATGCTCATGGATTTGAACCTAGTCATATTTGGGTTGGATATTCTTTGTACCACCTCATCCCTGTCCTCAGTGCACTCTGTGAAAATTTCATCCTCAAATTTATCATGAGTGTACATCCAACAAGATGATACCTGTGAAGCATGTTGGAGGAAAAGGCCTTTAGGGTCATCCTTTCGGAATCTTCCTGTCGGGAAACTGAATTCAAGTTGGATCAACCCTTCTTGTTTGGCTTGAGCAGTATCCTTTACCAGATAAAATCCCACATGAAAATTGTAGGGTATGAACGCTCACTTCTTGTCCTTAACTAATGTGGTGTTATAGCCCTGGTGTTATATCTCACTTCTTGTCCTCAGGCTTAGGTGATGTAGAGACTGGTTAAGAATTTAACTAGTTTTTTTTTTATCAAATTCTCTTCTATCCTTGTGTTTGAAATTCCCCCGATTCGTGAATCTGGGCCTACCTGTGGGGTTTCAACCTTTATCCCACCTTTGTTCATTTTAACCATGACCCACACCCCCTTTTGACAAGAATCGAGTAAATCATTCACTAGCACTAGGCCTTTTAGTTATCATCATTCACTCATTGTGGTGTTGCTCCACTGCTAGCGATCATCCATAGACCCGGTGGAGTCACCCTGACGTCACAGACCTTTCTCCACTACCAATGAGTTTCCATAGCCCCGGTGGAGTTATCTGCATACCCTCTCCTACTTTTCACTCATTTGATATAGTTGATTTATTCTCGGCAAAGATGCCCTGAGTGAGTGGGAGAGGAGGACGTTTGTTATCTGCAAGATGAGATGGTTAAGGTGAAATTTTGCTAGCTCTGTCTTGAGGTACATGTGGTCCTTTCCAGCTTACCATCTTTCCCTTTATGTTTTACCAAATCACCAGGTAGACACTTGATCAGTTGCCAAGGTTTTTTATTCACAAAAGTTAGATACAGAACTCCTTTAAGACAACCGCAGTTTCACCCAATGTTTCTTTTGTTGCATGTAAGAATGATTCAAGGACAAAATTTTATATACCATATGAATTAAGGTCAACCAATGCCTTGTGGAACACAACTTCAAATCGTAAAAAATAATACAAAAAGAAAACAAAAATAAAGGATCTGCAATCAGCCTACTTAAAAAATAAAATATCACGAAAACACACACACATTTTTTTTTAAGAGAAATATTGTTTTAGGGCTTGGCCATTCACCATGAGGGCATCAAGTTACCCCCTCAGATTTTGCAACTGATACGAGCAAGTCCCAATTTTCTTGGCTACCTAAAAAGGTTTGAGCCATATATTCTAAAACTTTGAATGTTTTCCCTTCGACTCATTCTCTTTGTCCCATTTCAGGACTAAGTCTCCTACTTAAAAATTATTCTCTTTGGATTTATGCTTGTCAAACCATATTTTAACTATCTGTTGATGAGCAATGAAATTTTATTTTTCTTTCTCCCTTTCTTATTCTAGCATGAGGAGGGTATCAATTCTTTGTTGAATAACCGATGAGGGTTGTCCTCTAGAACCCTGAGCAAGCTGAAGAGATGGAAGATATAGTCCGTTTGGGAGAATGTCTTCTTGTCCATATTCCAGAAAGTATGGGGAATTCTCTATATATTCCTTGGGTGTTAACCTATCGGCCCATAAGGCATTATGGAGTGAATTATGCCAATTCCTCTGATTAACTGTAATTGTTTTCTTCAATATCCTCACTAGGTTCTTATTCATTGATTCTGCCACTCCATTCCCCTGTGGATAGTATTTTGCAAAGTATCTGATTATGATTCCTTTGTCAAGAGAAAACTCTATTAATAGGGTGGAAGAAAAGTAAGTGGAATTATCAAAAACAAGAATGGAAGGCATACTGAACCTTGTGATCAATTGTTGTTCTATGAATTGGATTACCACCTTTTCGTTTACATGAGTCATACTGATGACCTCAACCCATTTCGTGAAATAGTCCATAGCAGTCAGTATGTATTTATGTTGTTTTGAAGAACTCGGTGTAATTTATCCTATGACATCTAACCCCCATTGCTCGAATGTTCTGGAGATGGCCACAGGTTGGAGAGGGGCAACTGCTCTCTTTTCCATGCCCACACTCATTTGACAAGTTTTACAGTTTCTAGCATATGTATGAGTGTCTCTAAAGAGAGTAGGCCAATAATAGTCGACTCTTAGTATCTTGTGAGCGGTGGTATTCCCTGCAAAGTGTCCACCTGCAGGACCATCATGGAGCTCCTTCAGAACCTTTTTTGCATCTTCGCATTCAAGACATCTTAAAATTACCCCATCATAATTAACGTGGAAGAGCACCGAATTTATGATGTGATATTGTGTCAATTTGAGTATGAGAGCTCTCATTTCCTTAGGGTTTAGGTTTTCTGGGAAAGTCTCATGATGCAGGAGATATGTTAGTTTCCCATACCAAGACTCCTTCCCTAGGGGAACATATGAAGAATCACTACACCATAATGCCAATTCATTCTCCCACCTGGGGTCTTCATTTACTTGGTCTTGGGCTTCAGCGGCTAGTTTACACAATCCTTGTCCTTCAACCAGTTTGGTAGGTTTTATATCTAGATCAAATTCTTGGACCACTTCCATAAAGTTTCCTCTTCTTTCCCCCATCTCTTGTTGAGTGAATAGGGATCAGAATGCAAGATGAGGCACAATGACTTTGGTGTGGTTTTTTAGGATGTAATATCTGAAATGTTTAACTGCCTTGTACACCGCATAAACTTATTTGTCTATAGCAGGATAATTTAGTTCGGCCCCTTGGATATTAGTGTTCATGAATGAGACTGGCGCCTCATTTTTGTCATCATCCTTCTGAGTCAATACTGCAGATAACGATTGGTCGGAGGCAAAATTATAGAGGAAAAAATCTCTGCTAAAGTCGGGACTTCGCAACACTAGAGCTTGATATATTGTAGTCTTAATATTGCTGAAAGCACTTTTTCGTTCGTCATCCCACTTAAATTCAGCATCTTTGTGGATCATTTTTTGTAAGGGTTTGATAGTTTCAGCAAAATCGGGGGTGAAATTCCTCACAAAATTGATTTTCCCAAAGAAGGATTGCATAGCCTTTTTGTTGTGGGGTAAGGGGAGTTGAGCTATTTCCCTAATTCATTCTAGTTCTATGTGAATTCCTACTTGAGATATAATATGACCTAGTAGTTTCCCTTCCTCGACACCAAAAATAGTTTTCTTAGAGTTTAAATATATATCGTATTTCCTACACCTTTCGAAAATTTGAGTTAGGTGTTGGATGTGATCTTCTATATTCTTTGAATATACAGTCACGTCATCCCAATAAAATACTACACATTTGTTGATTAGTCCCTGAAAAGCTACATCCATGGCCATTTGGAAGGTTTCCCCTGCATTGATTAACCCAAAGGGCATTCGTTTATAAGCAAAGGTTCCCCACTTGGTTCAGAACGCAGTTTTCAATCAATCTTCCTCTGAAACTAGAACTTGGTTATAACCTGAAAAATCATCCAACAGGGAAAAAACCTCAGAACCAAACACGGTCTGCAAGAGTTGCTCCATCAGTGGGACTGGGTAGTTTTCATTTTTAAATGCTCTGTTAAGGTTTCTGAAATCCACACACAGACAGATCTCCCCAGACGTTTTCCTGACAGGAACCAAATTTTCTACCCAGACAGAGTGTCTAACCTGAAAGATAATTTTAGCATCTAGTAATTTATTTAAATCCTGACACATGATGGGCTCCAAAGATGGGTGGTACTTCCAGAGCTTCTGTTGGAAGGGTTTTACTCTAGGCTTTAACGATATTATGTGTTGAATGATACGATTTTCATAAGTCTTCATATCTTGGTAGGACCATGCAAAAACATCTTGATATTCTCTGAAAATTTTGAGATATACCTTCCTTTCTTCTTTAAGCATTGTCTTGCCTAGATTTATATTTTTAGGGTTTTCCAAGGTTCCTAGGTTTATAGTATCGTACAGGGGACCATAGCTCCCTTTCTTTTTGTTTGTTGACCCTTTAAATCTTTCCCTTAATTCAAAGAGGTTCTCCAAATTGGCTACCCCTTTCGGTATCATGTGAAACCTTGGTTTTTCATTAGAGTGATATGTTTCACCTCTTTGTTCATGGGGATTGGTTTCTACTAGTTTCTCTTGGAATATTTCATCATCAATATCCAGGTCTTTAAAATTTTCCTGATTGGTTAAGAAGTTTATGATTTGTTCATCTCCTTCAAAGACCTTCCAATTAGAGATATTGTTGGGCATTGATGGTTTATAGAGTAGCTACATAGTCAACCATGAGGCTTCATAGTCTTATAAAGGGGATAGCCTCGAGGCAGCAGTGGCCAGGGAATCAGCAAGAGTATTCTTTGTTATGGGGATCGTTGTAATGTTGAAGTCTTCAAAATGTTCTATTATCTTGTGCACTTCCCGTTGATAATTCCTCAGGTGGGAAGAGTTGCAATGTATATAATTCCTTAATTGCCTCACAATGATTTCGGAGTCTCCGAAAACCTTTAGTTATTTAACGTTTAAGTCTATGGCTTTATTTATCCCTTTCACTAAAGCTTTGTACTCAACGGTGTTATTAGTGCATTCAAATTCTAATATGCAGGACAACAAATTTCATTTACCGTTATGATCAATGAGGATACACCCCACTCCTAATCCTTCTTGCAACTTAGACCCATCAAAGTACAAGGTCCAAACTCGTGAGCTAGAACCATCAGCTTCTCCTTTCCTAGTAACTTCTTTCTCTCCACTTATTTTCTCTGTGATTTCCAACAAAGGTTCTTTACAGAAGAGGGTTTCTTCCTCCATCGTCGGTAATTTTTCTTGAAAAGTCATTTCAGAGTTTTGAGTAAGAGGAACATCACATGAGAGAGGGGATAAATTACTGAAATTGGAGTCACAGGAGTAGTTTCCTAGCATGGGGAAATTTTCCGAAGAGGGTTCGTTCGGGGATTCTAAATTGGTAACAATATGTTTGAGATACCTTTCTCTATCGATCCTAATCATGTTTGTGTTTCCCTTTAATGGAAACCAAAGGTGATCCCAGTCTGTGCTAAAGTATCCATTCAACTTCTCGGACCAATCTCGACTAAGTAGCAGTCCATAAGCTTCTGGTATATCTACTACAATGATAGCAATTACTTGAACAAATTTCGGGTGTGTCACTATTCTGATCATAACATCCTTGAGTTATCCCATAACCTTCATCTAGGTTATGTCCATTTGTATCACATGTTTATCACTTTTGAGAGGGACTGTGTTTAATTTCTTGCAGATGGATAATGGCATAACATTAGAGGATGCCCCTAAGTCAACCAAACAATTATGGAGGTTTTTGTTGAAGACTTCAAATGTCAAGAGGAAAGGTAGGACAAAAGGATTTCCCTTTTTATCTTCAGAGAAAGCGTTTACAGTTGGTTTATTTCTTAGATCCATGGGGGATGGATTTTCTCCTTGGGAAGTGCTTGTTATAGGAGTTTCTAATGACTTCAAGGCTTGTAACAAAAAGTCCTTTTGCGTTTGCACATCCAAGACCTACTTCACGTTTTCACATCCAAGACATAAACGGGTGGTTCTTGAACCTCAAATAGATCATCGAAAGGCATTGGCAAGTCAAGGTCCCACAGCAACATGGTTGTTTCTTCCGATGGGTCAACTTCTTCCTGATCACCAATATTCATCATTGAGTCACTTGATTGTTCAGTAAGGGAAAAATAATCTAGGAACCGATTGGCCATCAAATCCATGGCATCCACCCATTGTGGAAAGTTTCTTTCAGAATGTTTCTCTTGGTGATAGGTACAGAAAGAGTCAGATGATACATTTCCCAAGTCAATGTTTAAGTTGGTTGGGGGAGGTTCAATTGCTTTGAATGGTGGGTTTATTTTAAAAAAGGGTTTATAGGGCCGTTGGCCTTAGTTTCCTTCCCCTGCACTTATTTTCATGTCTATGATTTCGTTTGAAAACTTCTTTATCATCTATTGTAGGTCCTCTATGACTCGACTTCCCTTTTAGGGCCCTTGTTCTGCTTGTTTCCCTGGGGGTCTAGTCAAAAAGATTCCTCTCCTGGGTAGAAGTTGAGCTTCCTTCTTAACTAGTGAGACCTGAACCTCTTTACATCCCTTCATTTGGAATTCAATTTTTTTGGCTTCTTCGAAATTCTCAGCTAGAGTTGTTTTTGCAACCCTTTTTACAAACATGGAAATAGAAGCAGGGAGATCGTTAGCATATACTTCAATTGAAACTCCTGAGTGGGTTTAGCTTCGGGTTGGAATTTGTTCAGGATAGTGGTGAATCGTTGATTGAAGTCTTTAACATTTTATTTTGAACTCATGGTGGCGGTGAACAACTTAGCCATCAAAGCTCCTGTAGTGGTTTCTTCCTTGAATTTGTCTAAAAAATCCTTTTGAAACTTCGTCCAACTAGTTATGGACCCTACAGGAAAGTTAAAATACCACGTAGAGGCCGAATTCTCAAAGGTATAAGGTAAAATTCTACATACTACATCTTCATGTTGGACATTCATCAGCCTAATATCTAGTATAAACTTTTTTATATGATCTTCATGCAATCCATAGGTTTCAAAGTCAAATTTAGGGAGTAACTTTTTTGTATGTCGGGGATGGTTATGACCTCGTCCAGGGATTTCCATAGCATATCTATCCAACCAAGGTTGATTATTTTGAATTGGGTTTCCCCTTTATTCATTATGATCATTGTTATCCTCCATGTCGTCTGACTTCGAAGCTGAGCAATCCGTGTTAAACCCTTCCTTATCATATTCAAAATCGTCGGGCTCAGAGCAGTTACCAGCTGGTGTTTTGGGGATTAGATTGAGGGGATGTTCGATATCAGTGAGGGAGAAATCTATTAGATCCTCTACAGTGTGAACAAACACCTGGTCAGAGGTGTCGACCATTGGTCTACTTACTTGTTTTCTATGAGGAATTAACGGAGCTAAGGGTAGTGCTCCAATTTGTCTTGTGTAATCTCTTGTGATTCTTCTGAACTAGTTCAACTCCTCGTGGGGAATATCGTAAGGTATTTCAGGGAATAAATGTTCTTCCTCTTACTGGGGTGATTTACTCATTTCAGGAGTACTCAGTGTGTGTGGGTTGTCTTGATAATGACTAGCCATGCATGTGGGTTGTTTTGAATATATAGGCTATGTGAAATATTATATTAAAAATATTGTTATCCATTCATTCATTCGACCCTCCTTCTAGAACCAATTCTATTGAGGTGTCCTAAATCCATTTAACTCAACAGCAGGAACCAAACCCGCCACCGAGGCCCAATTAGAATCTATAACATATGATAGTGGAATGGTTCTCCATATCTATCGATCCGGCCAAATTATCGATGGGATTTATGTAGTGATTGACATGATACCTTCTTATAAAAATTTCTCCTTCAGTTTAAACGTTCTCTTTTTGTATTTCTTTATTAGATGGGTCTGATAAAAAGATGTGAGTTGATATAAACCAGGTGGGTAAAGGGGAAATCTTAACTACTGAAGAAAGGATGATCTTGGGATAACCCTTGTGCTCAAGCATGTAGACAAATATTTTGACACCTGTGACAAGCATAGTTCTAATACATCAACTTGTTGGTATTTCAATTATTGACTAAGATACAATTATCGAAAGAAAACATACATTCAATAAAATGATGGCAAGAAAAATAGTTTCCTTAGCTCTAATCATTAATCACACATTAACACAACGATTTTATTTCCATCATTAAGAACACGAACTACAGAAAAATATAGAATCAACTAACTTATCAATGGATTCAAAAACTCTTACTCATTACAACATCCATTCATGAAACAAATTCAGAATTAATTTCTCCTCAAATCCAATCACACATGCCTTTGATGAAAAATAGAAGTTTTTCTTTGGTCCTAAACAAGACTTCTCAATTAAGGTAGTTTTGAAATAGTTCTTTACAATTCCAAAAATGCGGGTCTTTTCCAAAACCATCGACCTTTTATAAAAGGTCGATCCTCTTATCTATAACAAACCATTAACTAAAAATAACTATCAAAAGTGAAATCTAAGTAAAACAAAAACAAAACATCGTCACATGGTGCTTCCATCTCTTTGTCTTCTAAGAGTCATCAAATGGTTTCCCTGAAGTGGATGACTCTTCTCATACTCTCACCATTTGACGAAGAGTTCCTCGCATGTATTGTCATAAGGGAATATGCGTTGGTCCATCGGGTCTGAAAGAATATCCTTTACTTCTACTTTATGTGCCTGATACTTGACTATTTTGACACTTAACTGTTGTAATATTGTTCGATCCTTGATAAAGTGCTCCATGAACTGTTGTACTTGACCTGGCGCCATGTTCACCACCTTTTCTATCTCTACAATCCATGTCGAGTATTGTTCTGCATGTTGCTTGACTATGTCATGCAATTCGAAAAAGTCCTCGGGTAAGTCAAATTCTAGGAGACCGATGTCTTTCATCTCTCGATTGATCTTGACCCAACTCCTTTCGCAATCGCCCCATTTTTCTTAAATCTCTCGTTGATGTTCTTGGGCCATATTCACCCAGTATTTGGCCACCCTCCTTATTTGATCTATGTTGGTGTCTGAGCGTCTACGTCGGATGCGCAAGGGGGTTAGAGGGGGTTAGATGGAGGGGTGCAGGGGGGAAAATCCCCCCGCATGAGGGTTCGAGGGCAGCGCCCTCGAGAAAAAAAATTCTACTTCGAGAAATGTGTCACATATTTAGGTGGTTTTTCATCACATGGATTTTGTCGATCGTTTTCTATTTTTGATTAAGGAATTAGGGTTGTGGACTAATCCAGGTCATTGGGTTAGGGTTTTGGATGCTGCTGGCTCCTATATGTATATTGTATTGTAAACAATGTAACACATATGAATGAATATAGAATATGTTGGTTTTTCCAGTTTGGGTTTCCAGGGGAAAACTATTTGTGTAATGTTTGTATTTGTCATTATATATTTTTTGTTCTTTTACTAAATATATGTTTACAGTAGATATTGTACAAGGTTAGTATTTAATGTTGTCCCTTAGCACTTGAATGTCGTGCTCTTCGGCATCTCAGCCCTTTTGAACTGCGCTGATGTAATAAATTCTTTCCACTGCTTGGTTGGCCTTCTCATACCATATTTCCACGTCTTTGCAGGTCGCTAGTGACATAAGGGTGTCTTCTTGGATTTCAACTATTCCTGCAGTGAAAAGGTGTAGTTCATTCATGAATTTACCATAGGCGTCTTGGAACTCACTTCTCAAAAATAGTGTGGCTTGTGTAGAGTCATGATAGTATTTCATGAAATGGAACAGATGATCCAACTCCTTTAGCACAACGACCATCTCATCTTCATATTTCCTTTCTCTATATAGGGTGGCATATGTGATCACCATCCTTGAGCCGATAAGCTCGGACGTCTCGACATGCTCTGTGATGATCAATTTTTCCTTTGTGGTGATGAGGATCGAACTGTCCAGCGTAAGCCTCCTCTTCTTAGTGGTTCTCTTCATGATGTCTTTCCTCTTTCGGTCATAGGATATTGCTTGTATATCGGAAACCTCATCAACATGCTCGAGGATTTGTTTTTCTCCCCAAGTTAGAGTATTTCCCATGATCTCGACTGTGTATATTTGTTCTAGGTTGGGTTGCTAAACCTCTTCTATATGTCCTGATGGCTCGGCCTCTAGTTGTTTCTTATCGGTTGGTAAGGTATCAGCCAAAACTGAGGAATCAAGGGTAGGTTTGGTACTTACTTGATAATCGTCCATTGAAATGTCGATTTCCTGTTGTGGGATTTCTTCTTTCCATTAGCCTGATCCTAGCTCATCCCTCGAGTTTTTCATTTGGGTTCTCGGTATGTCGAATGGATTAGTGTCCAAGGAACTTTCTACCTCATGCTCACTCTGCAGACGGCTCTGAACTGGAGCATCAAGACCCGGGGTAGACGTTTTCTCAGGTTCTTTCTCCTCCGTAATCTGCACTAGAGTAACCAAGTACACCTTGGATCTCTCCTCATCGTCATAGATGGTTATCAAATTGATTAAGGGATTAGTACACTTGTTCTCCTTGATTTCCTTGCTATCTTGGGCTGGGTTGAAATTTCCTTTGGTGATCTGATCTGTGGTGGTGAAACTTCAGTGTTTTCTGACCCGGTGATTTCTTCAAGCTGCATCGGCTCTAGGCCGCTTGGTTCTCCTCGGCTTTCGATTGGTTCATCGGCGGGAATCCTCATCATTTCTATCAGATCAGGCTCATTTTGCAATTGATCAATGATTCTTTTTTCCCCTTCTAGCAATATTAATCCCCTTCTTTGTGCCTCTGTTGTCTCGACTGCTATGATTTCTCCCATGGCTCTGAGAGCCTCTTGAGCCGACTACTCTATTGTTTCTACTTGTTCATACATGCTCATGGATTTTAACCTGGTCATATTTGGGTTGGCCATTCTCTGTACCACCTCGTCCCAATCCTAGGCGCACTCTATGAAAATTCTGTCCTCAAACTAATCATGAGCATACAACCAATAGGATGATACCTATGAAGCATGTTGGAGACTAGGCCTTTAGGGTCGTGCTTGCGGAATCAGCCTGTCGAGAACTTGAATTCAATTTGGATCATCTCTTCTTGTTTTATTTGAGTAGTATCCTTTACCAGATAAAACCCCACATGAAAATCGTATGGTATGAACGCTTGCTTCTTGTCCTTGACTAATGTGGCATTATAGCCCTGCAGGATAGTCTGATAGCAGATTTCTCCCACAACAAGTTGGTCTGGGACATGAGAGGGTCGGATATGTGGTGCTCCGGTGGCCATGAACATCCTGATGTAGGTTGAGCATTCATATAAATACCAATGACCTACCTTTTCTACCATCTTCTTGGCTTCTACAGAAAATCTTGGGCATTCCTTCTTAAAAATAATAAAATGAATGCAGGCGATGAATTCATCGCAGATGAGTGCGTAATATTTTTTTCACCTGTTCTCCCATAGTATGTTGAAGTAGACGTGGACCGGGAGCTCCACAACATGCTAGCTTAAATTCATGCCAGCAAAGACATTCCTTTCACAGTTGTCATCGAGCAGGTACGAGGCCATGTAAAAAGTGGGTGCTTCCCCTTCTTTCGGTGTTTGAGCCTGCTGTATACAGATGCTCAATTTTTTAGAAATTATTTCTCCCCAGTTGAATTTGCTTCCGGAAATCACCACTGTGTACGCCAAAGGCATCCATGCTTATGAAAACTTCGAGTAGTCCTTTTTTCCATATAGTCGACAGATGAGAACCATCAAATAGATGTATAGCTCCCTCATGTTAATCTTCCCATACCATCCATTGCTCCAGTTAGTGGACTTCTTGTCCTCCTTCCACCATGAGGCCATCAACCAGTTGGTGTCATGGAATTCATAGAACTTCACCACGAAGTCCATGTTGAGCCGCTCCAATGGGTCACTGAGCTTGTATTATTTATGGACTTCTGTCAAGAGGAAAAAACTGATACACTTGCCATTCTCATCGTTTATCAAGAACTTTTTCCCATCCGTATGATCTATTAGCCATTTCAGAACCTCTATCCAAGGGAAAACTGGGGTTCTACTTGCCACCATTTGTAAATACGATCGTCGGATGATCAGGAACACCTAGTCATTGAGCTCCCTTATGTCTGGGTCACTGTGTGGGATATACTCTGGTATTCTTCTCAGCTAATTATGTTGAAGAGATCCCCCCGCTGTGGGATAATTAATTTGGATCTGGTGCTTGCTTCAGTATCACCGAAGGCCGGAGGATGGACAAAAGATTTCTTTGTTGATATTTTAATGACAGGCCCCACCCTGGGAGCGTACTCCAACTACCTTGTGGTCCCTGGAGAAGAACCTTCACCTGTTTCAGCTTCTTTTAGCTTGGGTGCCCTCGATGAGCATCTCGTGGTTGGATTTCTCAACAACATCTTACCTTTCCATCTTGTTAAACCTAGTTTTGATAATCGGAGGGTCAGTACAGTCTCGATACGCTCACTTTTCTCCTTCGGATGCTCTGGAATTCAACTTGTGCATAGAAAGATTTTTTTCAAAATCATTCTAGAGATTTAAACATGGATGAACTTACCTTGTCACATCAGCCATTCAATTTGGGTTATGAGTGTAATTTCATTAAATTTTCTACCATATCTTCAAAGATGTTTAAAATTAAACTCATCGTGGGTTGACGGCGCGGGCGTGGGTAGTAATGTGTTCTATTGACGATTTCAAATTGTTGTTTTCTAATCGGTGCATGAGGTAGCAACAAATGTGGGATCGAGCATTAACTGGTCTATTGAATGTCCAAATCTGAGCGTATCTTATGCCGCAAACATCTCATCATTTCGCTCGTTCAATGGGTGGATCGGGATTGGGATTTTGCTTCAAACATTTTCGTTGATATATCCTTGCAAAATATCTGATGTCGATCAATCTTGTGGTACAAAGATGAAATGGCAAAGCTGACTAGGAGGTGTGACTGGGACCTAGGGAACCTTAATATGACTCGGGATGAAACTAAGTCATACGACCCCCTTACGTGGTAAATACATGTGGCATTCGAGACCGGTGACTTCATTTGCTCGTGTTAATCAGAATCAGGACTTTCTTTAAGATATATGTTCTAAAACCCAAACCTATCTTGTTGACGTCGAAAAGTATCAAGGATCGGCAATAAACCTACCCAAATGCTCTCGAATCGACTCTCTTGAAAAAGTATCGATGTCGAAAATGAATCAGGGATCAGTGATCGACGATATGCTTGTCGCAAACAAAAACGATGGTTTTAACCTTTCTAGATTTCCCCAACCCCGATGAAACACATCAGTCATCAACAACCAATGATTTCTTTATGAATTTGTCAATGTCTATCCTTCCCGTATTTTTTCGATGACGAAGGGGATCGACCATCTCTTGAAACTTTGTGTGAATAACTTACACAAACCAAAACCGCCTTCTATCGATGTTGATGGGGATCGATGCTTGGCGATTGTTGTAAATGTGGTTCCCTTTCTTGTTTGAATTTTTTCGATGTCGAACCTGAGCACATTAGGTGCAGCGTTAGCTGTCGAGTCTCAATTCAGGTGTTAAGTTAATTTAGACATGGGGTTTCGCAAGTTCAATCAAACCTGACTAGATGATAAGAGTCATGAAAACAGAACAAAGATAAACCATTTCCCAAAGTGAAATCGATTCAGACAGTGAAGAAAACAAGTGGTACCCAAAAAGTGATAAAATTTCATAAAAATTTTAAGGTGTGTTGAGTGCTCAATAGGTTCTTGTGTGTTAGGGATCAATAGGTTTCCTAGTGCTCTTCCTGGGTTTGTTCTTTGGGCTCAATAGTTCTCCTCTTTTTAAGCTAAGTTGCAGGAGCGTAGTTTGTTCTTTGTTTCTTTGGCATGGGAGGTTACCTCTTCTTAAACCATTGAATTCTCTTTTTGGGGGGTCTATCGGTTGTTATTTCCACATCATTTTCATGGTTTTCCTTCACCAAAGTTGCAGCAAGCTAGCCCCTTTTCCTGGATTTCTTTGGTGGAGAAGTCGTAGTAATTGGGATCATTGTATCTATGGTGTTGTCCCTGGTGGAGGAGTTGCAATATATAGACTCAATGTGCCCATATTATTGGTACATGGCAAGCGAGTTGCAGTTGCAGCCCCTTTCAATGCCAGAAGTGCATGAATTTTTTGTTGGGATGCCTAAAGTGTAGCCACTTCACTTTTGGTGAGAAAAATAGGTGGCCAGACGATGTTGTTCCAAGTGCGGACTTCTTTGTGCAATACATGTTCCACCGGGATTTTGATAAGTTTGTGGTGTGATATGACCTCCATGGGGTTATTTTCCCTTTATATGAGCAGTGTCATCGTCTACAACATCCAGAATAGGAAATATGGCATGTTAATCAATCGATTGTGGTGTAGATGGTTGAGCAAGTGGGTGTGTTGAACGTAAACAGTTCCATAGTGACCTTTGCAGGTGAAATATCATTGTACAAATACAACCACGTCTTCCCATGGGTGTGGCGAAGATCGACATTCAAATCATGTACCATTCTTTACTAAGGCCTCTCCTGGATCGAGGAACTACCTCATAATTTCCAGCTATGAATTCCTTTTTTTATACCATCTCTCTTCTATCCAAGGTAACCTAGTGACTTATGCCATTGTTTCCTCAATGATCTCTACCTATCCACATGATATTGTGGATTTTTTGGCTCTATAATTCAGGGTGAATTCCAGAGTGATTTCATCATCATGTCCCTATAGACATAGCACATATTCCATCCATCCATCTTATCCCATAATAGGTCTGATGTTGTCATAAACCTCAAGTATCATTGGTTCAATAGGCTCCCTGTGTATCAATGAACCTCCTATGGTTCATTTTCTCTACTAACTCTGAGTTCTTGTGTTTGAAGGGGCGATGCGTGTTATCAGGTGGGAAAATTGGAATAAGGGTGGTGGGTACGCAGATCATGAATATAGCAATGACGGTATGAGTTGGCGGTTATGGAGGAATGATAATAGATGCATGCCATTAAAACTTCTCATTGCAAATTCTTATTGGAACTCGTACATGTTTCTTATTACCTCAAGTGGTTGTATGAGTATGGTGTTGATGGATTTATGGCAACAGAAGGTGAAGTCACATCAACAGTCTTAACCAGAATTGCAACATTGATATTGTTAGTTTTTTCGACCGAAAGTGCAGGAATGGTGATGCTCACAAAGTGAAAGCTGCAAGTAGAGTTGCAGCAATGGGAGTTTCGGTGACGAAGCTACAACACTAGTGATGTGGCTCAATGTTGTAGATAGGAATTGTAGAATTGATGGTGTGGGTGAAAAGGTTTGGGGTAAAAGTGAAAAAAATGGAATAAAGTTGCAAGCAGAGTTCCAACGACATGAGTCACAGCAACGGAGTTGCAACAACAAAAACAAGAGGGTTGAGATTTGAGAAAGTGAGGGAAATTGTGAATGGACTTGTAGTAAACGGAATGAGAGAAGGGAGATTTTGAAAATCAAGGAGGGTTGCAAGTGGAGTTACAACCAAGGGAATGAGAGAAGGGATAATTTTGAAATGGAGGGATGCAAGTGGAGTTGCATCCAAGGGAATGAGAGAAGGGATATTTTTAAAATTTAGCAGAGCTACTAAGGGGAATTGCAGCAACGGGAGTTGTAGTGAAAGGAAATCTTGTCACAGTTCATCCATCTCGTTGATTTGAAGCAGTCTTTATTTCTAAGACTATGATAGGTCCAACCCAAGTTGTATTGTTTTCCTAAGTGTCTGGGTTTTTGTCCCAATGGGAAGTAGTACTATTTTCCCATATACTAAATCATAGCATGTGCATCCTGTAGTATTCCTCCATGTGGTTATATATTCCCATAAATATTCGAGGAGTATATCATCCCAATCCTTGAGATGTGATCTGATAGTTGTAGTGATAATGGTCTCAAGGATCTTATTAGTCCCCTCTAGGGTGATATGGTGTTGTTACTCTATGCTTGATATTGTAGTTTTCCATCAGATCTCTAACAAGTCATGATGTGAAGTTCCTCTGTCGGTCATTATCTCTCATGGTATTTAGAACCTTACAAATATATCTTCATAAAGAAACTCCACTACTGCTTGTTTAATTGTTGTCGAAAGTGTTTTTTATCCATCCATTTTGTGACATAGTCTATGCAAACGAGGATGTAGGAGTGCCGACGAGAAGAGGGATTTATTGGTCCCACAAAATCAATGGCCCATTTTTCAAAAGTTTCTAACACCATTTTTGGTTTTAGTGGAATTTAATTTGTTTGTGTAGGTCTACCCATGCATTGAAAATGGTCACACCTCTTTACATACTCTTTGGCATCTCTTAAAAGTGTGGACCAATAATACCCTTGGTGGAGTTCCATGTACCCAATCTTTTTATCTGCAAAGCGGCCCCCACATGGGCCATTGTGACAAGATTTAAGTATCGCATGGAATTTTTCCTCTCATACACATATTCCGATAATCAAATCATCCCTAGTGTAGAAGAGGAAATGATCGATCCATGAAAATCTTTCACTTTTCCTGACTATACTTTGTCATTCTTTGGGAGTTAGATGATGCAAAATTTTGCCTACAACCAAAAATTTAGCAATATCTACAAACCAAGGTGAGTTAGTAGACACTGCAAAGAGGTGTTCATATGGAAAAAAATATTCTACTAGAGGTTCATTCTCATTAGATTTTATTCTATAAAGAAAGTCAACAACTACATTATGTTTTCCTAGTTCATCTAGAATGGTAATATCAAATTCTTGCAACAAAAACAGCCATCTAGTGACCTACCATTGGTGATTGGTTTTTTCATTAAATATTTAATAGCAGCATGATCAGTATGTAAGATTACAGGATATCGAGTAATGTAGTGTCTAAACTTGTTTATTGAATGAATAATAGCAAGAAACTCTTTCTTGGTTATCTTATATTTCAATTCCATGGACGAGATATTATTATTGACAAGTAAAATGAATATGGTTTCTTTCCTTCTAGTTGTCCGAGAATGGCTCTAATAGCAATGTCAGATGCATATGTGGAAATGTGGAACGGGAAGGTCCAACCAGGCCCTCTTAGTACAAGAGCTTCAGATACTTTGATTTTTAATTCATCAAGCGCATGTTGGCATGTCCTTGTCCATACAAAATCAATGTCTTTGTTAAGTAAAGAAAATACTAGATGAGAAATATATGAAAAATTTTCAATAAATCTACGGTAATAACCAGTGTATCTGTAATGTCCCCAAGGCCAAGACCTATTGTAAATCATGTTTATGAAATGAATTGTAATTATGTTTTTATAGGCTGGTGAGCCAAGTTAATATAAGTTGGCGGGCTTATGTGATTATTAGGCCAAAGAGCCTAAGTGTTGAAGGCCAAGAGCCTGATTTTGTACATGTATCTATGCACATTATTAATAAAAATATAAACACCATCATGTGCAGACCAACCACGATGAATGAGTGATGGGGGAGTAAGATTCCACAGAGTGGGCAAGGGATTAGGGGTTGGAAGGTGGGAAAAGGGACTAAGTGTTGAGCCTAGGGGCTTAAGTCCTTGGGAAATAATATTTTAATATTATTCCAAAAGACATGTGAATAATATGTTTTATCCTAAGTTCTTTTTGGAAGGACAAGCAACTTCCAAATGGAAGGAACGCATGCTGAAGGAACGCATGAAGTTGCATGGGTGAAAAGTGTTAAGCCAGGCGCATGCAAATAAAATGGATGAGATGAGTCGTGTTGGGGGTTCCTCCTCCATTCTACCCGACCGTCTGAACCGTACATCCCCTGAACCAGAACCCTGTGTTAATTTCTGGAAAAAGTCTATGTTTGTTCTGAAAAGTGGGTACACCCCTTCTCTGTTCTAAACCATGGAATCAGAATTGACACCTGCATGGACAAATCATCATGCATCCCTGAGAATCCAGAGTGTGAGTCTATCCTGTGTTGCCAGATTGAGAAAACGGAAGTGTCTCGTCCCTACTAAGCGTGGTTATGTTGTTGCGCCTGTCTGTAGCTGCCCTGGGGTGTTCGTGTCTGGATTTCCGTTGACTATGGTGGACGTGTAGTGTTTAACCCTGTGTGGCTTGTTGGCCAGTCGTACAAAACTCTCTCCGGGTGAGAGAGGTGGTTGAAGTTGTAAGAACAGGTTGCTTGGCCTGTGAGCGACTTTCTCCAGGTGAGAGAGTGAGTAGAGGAAGGAGAGAACTCCTGGAAGAAACCTTGTAGCTGCCACAGAGCTCGGAGACTTCCGGTCTAGTCTGTTGCTAAAACCCAAGGCAAGGGAGGTTAGTAGCCGAAGGACTGTCTAGGTGACAAAGAAGGTGTATACTCCTGGGGTGGAACAGGCATGTGGGGAAGGAGAGTCTCTGGTTAGTGAGTATGAGTGGTTCCTGGGAGAGAATTCCTTCCTTGTGACCGGGTGTTTTCCCTATAACCTCAACCTAGCCTAGGATTCCTTGCCTTGGGGTGGAGTTTAGTCCTAGCTTGGGGGTGACCACTGCTGAGCTTGATGAGTAGAGTGGTCTAAGGCTGGGAGGTTTGTGGAAGGCCTGCACCTGGTTGGTGGAATTACCACCATTTCAAAGATAAGTACGAGATAATTTTTTAATTATGTTTCTGCATGTTTGTGTATTTATTTTTTATCATGTATTCTGTTGTGCATATGAATTAATGTTAAAGCCAATGATTATTTATAATAGCAGTAATTCTTATATTTACTCTGAGTTTAAATGTGTTTAACCTATTTTAAATGCATGTTATTAGTTAAGTATGAGATTGTTATTCCGCGAAGTAGCGCCTGCCCGGCCCGGAATGGGGGCATTACAGTTTGGTATCAGAGCGCTACAGTATGAAAGAGTGTTACAGAATGGTATCAGAGCGCTATAGTATGAAAGAGTGTTACAGAATGGTATCAGAGCCAAGGTTTCGATGTTGAGCCTAGATGGGCCAGTTGAGTGGTCTTTGGACCTAGGGTTTGAGGAGAAATTGTGTCTGGAGGACCAATTTTGGACCTTTGAATGCTCCTGAGTGTCAAGAAGTTACTTGACCATGTTACCAAGCTTAGGAGGTGTAGCGGTGTTATAAAACTGCAGCCAGTGTAGTATATGGCCACAAGGAGAGAGAGAAATCCACACCATAAGTGTTGGAGCCTTAGGATCTGTTTGGGAGGAAAGGAGAACCCTCATGACCGTCATATCCGGAGAACATGCAAAAGGTTTAAAAACCTTTGGAGTTGCACAGGAGTGTGGAAATCGCGATACGCGAAATCCCGAAGCTCAGGAAGGATAGCGAGTTTCAAATACCAAAAATGCGTGTTTCGTTAAGCGGCGGGAAAATCTGGACAGCCAGAATCTACGCGCCCAGATATACNGGGGGGGTCTGGAATTGAGAGCACAGGTTTTGACGGCTTAGATTGGAGTGCTCGGATCTACGGACAAGATTGGATTACATACCCACTTTACCTTTCTACCTTTAATAAGGGGGGGGAGGTCCGAAATGGGCAACTTTGTGTGGGTCCCCCGAAACGCCGAAAGGATCTGTGTCGTAGATATGAGAGAATTCTAACTGTTGGATTTCACTTAGAATGGACGTGGACACATGGGTGTGTACCACGTGCCAGTGGGTCAAGAAGAAAAGCGAGAGTGGTGGGACACGATGATGTCACTGAGGGTGACGTGGACCCTCCTAAACATGCCACGTGCCATTGTGGTTAAGGGCGACATCTATAATGTGGGCCCGGAGCGTAAGGAGATAGAAATTTCAAAAGTCGGGTATTGAAGTGACAAGAGACTTGGAGTCACTGCTTCGTGAACTCTCGGGTACCAAAACCCCAAAACCCGGAACCCCGAAGTCCCAAAGTCCCGAAATTTTCGAAGACAAAAGAACCATCAAGTATTTAACTGTTGGATTCTCTTAGACCAAAACCCCGAAACCCGAAAGTGAGTATGAGAGTCTCGTGGACCGAGACCCTGAAACCAGAAGTCCTGAAATTTGCAGAGCCAAACAGAGCTCAGAAAACTTAGTGGATTCGAAACGTTTTTCTTATTCACGTTGGTTTATGAATGTTGAATTTTTATTAAGGGTTTAAGGCCTGACAAACTTTGGTTGACTTCACGTTGTGTGTGCAAAGTTCAACAAGTGTCAGGACAGCCGAGTATAGAAATGGAAGAGGTGCAGATTGCCTCCAAATCAGAGGATGAAAGAGAAGGAAGGGATGTCAACCTGGGAGTCGAAGGATCAAACTCTAATGGGCATGGAAGAGAATTGGATAAGGAAGGACATATGATGAAACTCATTGAAAGATTGCAGAAAGATGCCCAATCTTTCCTAGATGATAGCCGAAATCTCATGAGAGTCAGGGATCAGCAGGGTGAATTCAACTTAAAAATGTTGAAGAGCCTGGAAAGAATAGAAAGGAAATTAGAGAAGGCGAGTGACTCAAGCAAGAAAGAGAGTCACAAGACCCCTGAGAGGAAAAGAAGATCAAGAAATGTCAGGACCCCTGAGAGGAGAAGAAGATCAAGGAGTGGTAGCAGACATCATCGTCGCTCACCAAAGTATTCCAGTAGGGAGGCACACAATAGTTCAAGCCCATCTCCTATCAAAAAACACCGAAGATCTGGAGTGGATGAATTGAAAGGGAAAATGAACAAGATCAAGCCTCCAACGTTCGATGGAGAATGAAACATGGTTGCTTGGCATGAGGAAATATTTCCAACTACAGAATTATTCCTCTCATGCAGAAGGAAGGATTATGATGTATCAACTAAAAGGAAAATCATCCATGTGGTGGGATCAATTTGTGCAGGTGCATCACATCAGAGAGAAAGATGCCACTTGGAAGGAGTTCAAGGGGTATTTTGAGAAGAAATACCTGACTAAAAGATACTATGACAAAAAGATGAAGGAGTTCTTCGAACTCAAGATAGGAAGAATGACCATTGATGAATACGAACAAAGGTTTTTGGAACTACTGAAGTATGTTCCATTCATCAAAGATGAGGTTGTCAAGATTCAAAGATATCCGAGTGGACTGCCACCTTCCATTAGTGAAAGATCTAGTATGATGATCCTAAGACTATGGAAGAAACAATAAGAAGGAAAAAATGTGTGTATGAATAGAAAAGAGAAAGGCCTACTTTTCGGAAGGCTTGGGATGATTAGAAGAAGTTCAGGAAAGAGCAGAGGATGAAGGGAAACAAGCCTCCCTTTTTCAGAAACAGACCTCAAATACAGCCATCCTTTAGAGAGCCCAGGAAGGCTAAAGTGGGTGAACAAATGCCCAGACCGCCACCTATGGAGTGTTGGAGCTGTAAAGGAAACCATAGGTACCGAGACTACCCCCACAGAAAAGATAAAGCAAGAACCATCCATAATGTTTATCAAGTTGAAACAGTGGAGGATATGGGTAGCAGAATGCCAAGGATCTACGAAGCCCTGGACAACAAGAAAGCAGAATTTCAATCGCACATGATTGAAGTGGAAGGTATGATTAACAACCGACCATTTATTATTTTAATCGATTCAGGGGCTAGCCATAGTTATGTAGATCCTAGGTTGGTGGAAAGTTTGCATTTATCAAGAAGCAAACACGAAAAGTATTACTTAGTGCATTTGGCTATAGAAACCAAGAGGAAAGTCGTTGAGTTGGTGAAGTTCTGTCCTGTGGACATGAAAGGACTGAGCACGAAGGCTGAATTGAATATTCTGCCTTTAGGATCATATGACTGTTTAATTGGAATGGACTGGTTGGACCAGCACCGTGCCCTCTTGGACTGTCGTAACAAGAGGTTTACATGCCTGGATGAGGAGGGGAATCGGAAAACAATCCAAGGTATTCCTAGAGCTATGGTTGTTGAGAAATCTTAGCCATGCAGCTGAAGAAGTGCTACAGAAAAAGCTGTCAATTATTTGCAACCCATGTGGAAGAAGAATCCAGAGATGAAGTCTCAAGGATTGGATACCATGAGGTACTCACAGAGTTCAAAGATGTATTTCAGGAGTTACCTGGACTACCCCCGAAGAGAGACATCGATTTTTCTATAAATTTGATGCCTGGAGCAGCTCCAGTGTCGAAAGCTCCTTATAGAATGAGTACGCCAGAGCTGAAAGAGTTGCAATTGTAGCTTGAAGAGATTCTAAAGAAGGGGTACATTCTCCCCAGCGTGTCATCTTGGGGTGTTTCTGTCCTGTTCATGAAGAAGAAGGATGGGGCGTTGAGGCTGTGCATTGATTTCCAGCAGTTGAACAAGGTAACTGTCAAGAACAAGTATCCTATGTCGAGGATCGATGATCTTTTCGATCAGTTGAAGGGTGCGAAAATATTTTTGAAGATAAATCTCAAATCAGGATATCACCAGGTAAGAATAAAGGATGAGGACATCAGCAAGACCACCTTTAGAACAAGGTACAGTCATTACGAGTTCACAGTGGTGTCGTTTGGACTGTCAAACGCACCTGTTGTTTTTATGTGCTTGATGAATGGTGTATTCAGGGACTATTTAGACAAGTTTGTCATAGTCTTCCTGGATGAAATCTTGGTGTATTCCAATTCATAGGAAGAGCGTGAACAACACCTGAGACTGGTGCAGCAAGTGTTGAGAGGACACCAACTATATGCCAAATTGAGAAAATGCACATTTTACCAAAGGCAGATCCATTACTTGGGGCACATTATTTCAGAAGAAGGGATCATTGTGGATCCTGAGAAGGTTGAGGCCATCCGAGAATAGTCAATGCCAAGGAATGTGGCGGAAGTCAGATCCTTTATGGGTCTGGTGGGCTACTACAGAAGTTTTATAGCAAGGTTCTCAAAGATAGCTCACCCTATCACTTCCTTGCAAAGGAAGGAGAAAAAGTTTCAGTGAACTGAAGAGTGTGAGAAAAGTTTCCAGCGATTGAAGCGGTTGTTAACTAGCACTCCAATCTTGAGGATTGTAGATCCAAATGTGGATTTCATAGTATGCACTGATGCATGCCAAGAAGGACTGGGAGGGGTCCTCAGTCAGAGCGGATTTGTAATCTGTTATGAGTCCAGGAAATTAAAAGAGCACGAAAATAACTATGCAACCCATGATTTGGAGTTGGCAGCAATCGTTCACGCTCTGAGGAAATGGAGACATTACCTCATGTGAAGGAGGTTTGAACTCAGAACAAACCATAACGATCTGAAATATTTGTTTGATCAGCCAACTTTAAATGCTAGACAAAGTAGGTGGTTGGAGTTTCTGTGTGAATATGACTTTGATATCAAGCATATCAAAGGGGAGGAAAACAAGGTGGCTGATGCACTCGGTAGAAAGGTGCACCACTTATATGCTTCAGCCATTAGCATGTACAGGATTGATATTAAGGATAGAATTTTGGAAGCTGCAAATGTAGATTTGAAGTACAGAGACTTGGTAGCAAAGCTACAGCAGAGTGAGAGACCACAAAAAGAGGAAAATTACACCTTGGAAGCTGAGGGAATACTTTTGTACAAAAACAGAGTGTATATACCCAATGTCCAGAGTTTGAAACTTGCAATTCTAAGAGAAATGCATAACGTGAATTATGTTGGACACCCTGGATATCAAAAGATTGTGGTAGCAGTCAAGATCCATTACTTTTGGCCAGGTATGAAGAGAGAGATCACAGAATACATCGTCAGATGTATGGAATGCCAGAAAGTTAAGGCTGATCATAGGCACCAGCAGGGTTGTTGCAGCCTTTGCCCATTCCTGAATGGAAGTGGGAAGTGGTGACCATGGATTTTATTACAGGATTGCCCAGAATGAGCAAGCAGCGTGATTCGATCATGGTTGTGGTGGACAAGCTTACAAAAGATGCCCATTTTATTCCACTGAAAACCACTCACAAGGTAGCAGATGTTTTTGATATCTTCTTAAAAGAAGTGGCATGCTTGCATGGAATTCCTAAGACGATTGTGTCTGATAGGGACCCGAAATTCACCTCGAATTTCTGGAAAGGAATGTTCAAAGGATTCAAAACGAATCTAAATTTTAGTACAGCGTATCATCCTGAGTCTGATGGATAGACAGAGAGGGTGAACAGAGTAATAGAGGACATGCTGAGAATGTATGTGATGGACAAACCATCAAGATGGGAAGACTACCTGCATTTGGTAGAATTTGCCTACAATAATGGGTATCATGCATCGTTGAAGATGAGCCCATTTGAATCACTTTATGGAATAAAGTGCAACACTCCAGTGAGTTGGGATAATCCAGCTGACAGAGCAGTAGTTGGGCCAGAGTTGTTCAAGGAGATGGAGGACCAAATGATAAAAATTAAGCAGAATTTGAAAGTTGTCGAGGACAGGCAGAAAAGTTATGTTGATAAGAACAGAACCCACAGATAATTCAAAGTGGGTGATCATGTTTTCCTGAAAGTGAAAACTAACAAGAGTTCCCTAAAGCTGGGAAGTTGCGCCAAGTTGGCAGCCAGATTTTGTGGGCCATTTGAAATCCTGGAAAGGATTGGGCCAGTTGCATACATGATTGCATTACCTGCATCTATGACTCTACATAATGTGTTTCATGTTTCATTTCTTAAGAAATATATACCTAATGCTAATCATGTTATCGATTGGAATATGATTCATGTGGAACAAGAAGGTGTCCTACAAGTGCATCATGTGCGCATATTGGACAGGAAAAACAAACAGCTCCGGAATCGAGCTATAGGGCTTGTAAAGGTCCATTGGACCTGGTACATTCCTGAGGACATGACATGGGAGCATGAAGATGTTATGTGGGCAGAGTACCAGCATCTTTTTGAAAATTTTGAAAATCTTGCAGATGCAATGTAAAGTTGCACTGAGGACAGTGCAGAAATAAGGGGAGGGGAATTGTAATGTCCCCAAGGCCGAGCCCTGTTGTAAATCATGTTTATGAAATGAATTGTAATTATGTTTTTATAGGCTGGTGAGCCAATTTAATACAAGCTGGTGGGCTTATGTGATTATTAGGCCAAAGAGCCTAAGTGTTGAAGGCCAAGAGCCTGATTTTGTACATGTATCTATGCACATTATTAATAAAAATATAAACGTCGTCACGTGCAGACCGACCACGATGAATTAGTGATGGGGGACTAAGCTTCCACAGAGTGGGCAAGGGATTAGGGGCTGGAAGGTGGGAAAAGGGACTAAGTTTTGAGCCTAGGGGCTTAATTCCTTAGGGAATAATATTTTAATATTATTCCAAAAGACATGTGAATAATATGTTTTATCTTAAGTTCTTTTTGGAAGGACAAGCAACTTCCAAATGGAAGGAACGCATGCTGAAGGAACGCATGAAGTTGCATGGGTGACAAGTGTCAACCCAGGAACATGCAAATAAAATGGTTGAGATGAGCCGTGTTGGGGGTTCCTCCTTCATTCTACCCGACCGTCAGAACCGTACATCCCTTGAATCAGAAACCTGTGTTAATTTCAGGAAAAAGTCTGTGTTTGTTCTGAAAAGTGGGTACACCCCTTCTCTGTTCTAAACCGTGGAGTCAGAATTGACCCCTGCATGGAAAAATCGTCACGCATCCCTGAGAATCCAGAGTGTGAGTCTATCCCGTGTTGCCAGATTGAGAAAACGGAAGTGTCTCGTCCCTCCTAAGCGTGGTTATGTTGTTGCACCTATCTGCAGCTGCCCTAGGGTGTTCGTGTCTGGATTCCCGTTGACTATGGTGGACGTGTAGTGTTTGACCATGTGTGGCTTGTTGGACAGTCGTACAACACTCTCTCCAGGTGAGAGAGGTGGTTGAAGTTGTAAGAACAGGTTGCTTGGCTTGTGAGTGACTCTCTCCAGGTGAGAGAGTGCGCAGAGGAAGGAGAGAACTCCTGGAAGGAACCCTGTAGCTGCCACAGAGCTCGGAGACTTTCGGTCTAGTCTGTTGCTGAAACCCAAGGCAAGGGAGGTTAGCAGTTGAAGAACTGTCTAGGTGACAAAGAAGGTGTATACTCCTGGGGTGGAACAGGCGTGTGGGGAAGGAGAGTCTGTGGGCAGTGAGTATGAGGGGTTCCTGGGAGAGAATTCCTTCCTTGTGACCGGGTGTTTTCCCTGTAACCTCAGCCTAGCCTAGGATTCCTTACCTTGGGGTGGAGCTTAGTCCCAGCTCGAGGGTGACCACTGCTGAGCTTGATGAGCAGAGTGGTCTAAGGCTGGGAGGTTCGTGGAAGGCCTGCACCTGGTTGGTGGAATTACCATCGTTTCAAAGATAAGTACCAGATGATGTTTTAATTACGTTTCTGCATGTTTGTGTATTTATTTTTTATCATGTATTCTGCTATGCATATGAATTAATGTTAAATCCATTGATTATTTATAATAGCAGTAATTCTTATATTTACTCTGAGTTTAAATGTGTTTAACTTGTTTTAAATGCATGTTATTAATTAAGTATGAGATTGTTATTCTTCAAAGTAGTGTATGCCCGGCCTGGAATGGGGGCATTATAGTTTGGTATCAGAGCGCTATAGTATGAAAGAGTGTTACAGAATGGTATTAGAGAGCTACAGTATGAAAGAGTGTTACAGTATCCTAGAAAAATTTGTACCTACTTCTGCGAAGTTGAATTTGGAACATTTAATATTACCTTTACTTTTTATGGATCGACTTGAATACCTTTTTATGAGATGCGGTGTCCCAGTACAATGCCATCAGTTTCCATCATCAAACATTTTTCATTATAGAGGGTGAAATTTGAATCTTTGCACCTTATTAACGTATTTTCTCAATTGGCCAATGCCTCATCAAATTCATCCCCATATGTTGTGAAACTGTCCATATATATTTCCACGCAATCATGAATTAAATCGGAGAATATACATACAACAACTCACTGAAAGGTGGGGTGGGCATTGCATAACCCAAATGGTAGAACATGGTAGGTGAATGTCTTTGAATGATAGGTGAACATTGGTTTCTCTTGGTCCTCGAGTGTGATTTGGATCTATTTGTACCCATTGAATTCTTCGAGGAAAGAAAAATACTTATTTTTTGCTAACATGTCGAGAACCTGATCGATAAATGGTAATGAGAAATGATTTTTATGTGTTTCTTTATTTATTTCTCTATAATCTACACAAATTATCCATTTACCATTTTTTTTTGGTACCATGACAAGAGGGGAGACCCATTGGCTATCAGAAATGGGATAGATGAAGTTAGTTGTAAGAAATTTATGTAGCTCTTCTTTGACTATGTCCTTTAGAGTCGGGTTCATCTGGAAATGGGGTTGGTGAATGGGTCTAGCTCCTTTCTTAATATATATATGATGTGTGCAAATGTTAGGATGGATTCCCTTCATGTCAAAGTAATCCTAGGTGAAGGAATCATTGCGATTTTGCAACACTTGAACCAATCGCTTATTTTTTTGTTCGGTTAGTCCTCAGTCAATTTTCAAGGTTTTCCCTGGGTTGATTTATATGGTTTATATAAGGGTTCCTTGATATTTTTGTTGTGCAGGTTCATTTTCTATGGGTGAAATTCTTATTGAGGCTAAAGAAACCTGAGTTTTTGGTTTCATAACATGCTCAAGAATATGTGTGTTTCCCGAGGAAGAGGAAGAGGCTATAAAATCGTTGATTTTTTCATCCTATGTTTTATCTCTTATAGCTAAGTATTTATCTATGGAGAGGAATTGATGGGATTCCCCTTATTCATCACTCTCTTCTCCATCAACCCAAATTCATGTTTCTAAATCTACAATGGGTTTAGCATGAGGGTGAAGGGTTAATTGTTTGGTGGATGTCCCATGGGAGATGGTCATGTTTCCTGACCTACAACCAATGTAGGAATCATCAGTGGCCAACTAAGGTCATCCTAGGATTATAGGATACCCACCCAAAGAGGTTTTGGGTTGTAGGACCATGAATTCAATAGGATATTCCCATGAATCCAAGGATACCACTACATCTTCTAGGATTCCCTTTGGTTTAATGGTTTAACTATCAGCAAGATGAAGTACAATGGGGGTTTCCCTAAGGCCTGTAAGACCTAAGGCTTGCATGGCATTACATGTCATAACATTGATGGTGGCCCCAAGTTTGATTAAGGTGTTACTAATAAGTGTCTTGTTGATATATACATTAACAATTGGAATAACAAGGTCAGAGTATTTAGGTGCGAGAACTCCACCCATCATTAGGTCTGATAGTTTTCCCATGACATGAAAAGTTTGGGGATCCTTTTGTTTCCTACTAGGTTTCCTTAAGAAAATTTCTCGTACCACTTTTGAATAAATAGGTACATCCTTAATTGCTTGAAACAACGGTATTTTGACACACATTTTTAATTTCTCCTAAGAAATCAAACTCAGTCTATGTAAAAGGTTTCTCTCGGTTTATCCTTTTAGGATAGGGTGCATCCTGAAGTTCAAGGTGGGAATTCTGAGCTTTTGAAGGTTCCTGATATTTTTTTTGTTATGATTCTTCGTTTGGTACCTCCTCATTTAAATATTCAATACTAATGCGAGGTTAATCTTTGGTTAGAGTCTTCCCAGATCAAAGGTGAATATCATTATATTCTAAGGAAGAGATGGGGTAAGTAGGGTAGGTTTCAATTCCATCACCTTGCATTGGTTGACCTAGCCTTCCATTATTTAGGTTAGGTATGGGTTGTGCATTTATTTGTGGTAAAGGAGGGGCGAATGTGGAGGCCTGAATTTTGGGAGGAGGAAGGAATTGCATGGGTGGTTGTGTCATAGGTTGTTGAGGTCCTCCTATAGTAGGGTTTCTCCATCCTTGTTTCCATAAATGGTTTGGAGGAGGAGGATCTACCCATTGTTGTGTTGGCATACCCCACGATTGAGAAGTATATTGCATTGAAGGTTTAGTCAAATATGAATTGAAATATTGAGATTAATCTTAGATCATACCTTGAGGTTTGGGCTATCAAGGTCGCTTTTGAGAGACATGGAATAATTGGTTTGGTTATTCATCTTTCTGGTAAATATATTTTAATATTGGTAAAGATGGACAGTTGTGAGTATCATGGTCCTTGCTACATATTCTGCAAACCTCAATCTGATCCAATGGACATTCTCTCCTTAGGTGCTTCATTCTGCATCTCGAACAAAATATAGCCAATGCTTGTTCTGTATATTCTATCTTCTTCTTCATATGCAGTGTATCCAGTTGGGATATTAGGAAACTAAGTATGTTGGTCTTGAAGTCTTCTAAAATGTTCCCAAATTATTCTCTTGTGACTCCACTTCTAGCAATTTTTCCCATTCTTTCCAATATATCTCTTGTCCCTTTGCCATTTTTTATGTACCTCTGGAATACTTACGAAAATTTCCAAGATAATATCGTATTCTAACTAAGAAACATCTCCACCACCCATTAGGTTAAGAATTTCTATATAATTATCTCATATTCCTCTTAGAAATAAGACACGTCATGTCTCGGGAGATAAATCACATTTCTTTGATATTTGTAGGTTATAGGTGAATTGTTCAACGTAATATTCTAGACTCGCATCTTCATGTTGCATCATCTTGAAAAAATCCTCTCTTATTTCTTTATCTTTGTAGTAGTCTTGGTACTTTTCTAGAAATTTCTTCGTCATTTGATCCCATGAGTGGATGTTATTCTTTCCAACACCCATAAACCATCGTAGTTCAACGCTCTTGAGTGTGGTGGGAAAAAGATTTAGTTTTTGGGCATCTGTCACGTAGTCGTAGCTTCTGCAAAGTACATCAAACTTGAAGAGGAAGGTATGAGTATCTTCTTTAGATAACCAATGAAATTTTGGCAAGGATGAATGAGGGATGTTCTTCATCTTGGTCTCCTTTTATGTTTCTTTAATTGGAAATCCAAAAGTTGTGTGTTCCTGCTTGACAATCTCATGTGCCATTTCTTTCTAAGAGTTGTCTTTTGTTTCTAAATGTACCTCAGGAAAAAGGAACTATCTGGAGTGGTATTTTTCGGTGATTTGTTCTTCTGAAAGAATACCCTCTATGTGCATAGACCCTTGTTCAGCCTCTGATTCCTGAGGTGATGCTTTGGGCTTCTTCTTAGCAAGAAAAATTGTTGTAGGGGATAAGTAATTTGGTTGATTGAGATCATTTCCCTCTTATAATTGACCTGCACTATTAGATTTTCAGGAGTTTTTGGAAGATCTAATAAGTCTACCTTGTTGATCTCTAGATTTGGTCATAGAAAATATTAGAAAAACATTCTACAAATTGTTGAAAAGAAACCGTAACATTTAATCTACTGTAATGAATAAAAACCACACAACTAAATAACAACTACCTTCTTTTGACAGTTCCCTAACAATGGTGCCAAAAATGACGGACTTTTCAATTACTTTCTAATTAATTAGAGAGCAACTGAAACGTGTACATTTAATTATCAATCTGAGGTCATATCTTACTTACGAACAATCGTGCACCATATATGCAATTTGTAGTGATGTTTTTCTAAGGGGTTGTAGTACTTTGAATGTCACAAATTAAGGGTTCAAGATACTTAATCAAGTCACCAAACTATACTATTTCCGAAGTTGCAGAGAAGTAAATATTGCATGTGAAGGAAAGGAAAGTCATACTTGCGAAATTGAAATCACACTTGCAGGAATTGAATCACTCTTGTAGAAATTGAAATCACTCATGCAGGAATTGAAATCACACTTGTGGAAATTGAAATCACACTTGTAGAAATTGAAATCACACTTATGGAAATTGAATCACACTTGCGGGAATTGACTCTATACTATGATTTACTAGTGACTTGGTCAAGTATAATGAATACCTTGTTTTGTTGTGAAAATTAATTTTTCACTCATCCAATAACAATCCAGTCAACACTAAACTATTGAAAACTAAAGCTATGATAAATCAGAAACAACAAAATAAAGTGTAGTTGCAAGGAGAGTTGTGACAATGTGAGTTGTTGCAACGAAGCTACTATACAAAACAAATATCAGAAACATGATTTATAAAGCCGTGAATTGCATTAATGAACTCTATGGAAGCATCTATGATCGTAAACTCACAAAAATTTAATCAGTTCTTGAGTTGCAATCTAAAACTATGAAATTCACAATACTAAAAAACTAAATATTAACCACACAAGAATCACAAGCATTGTTCTATGAATCTGTAATTGCAATAGACTGAAAGAAAATACACCTACATAATCAAATAAACTATGTTATGAATCTGGAATTGCAGCAAATTGGGAAAACAACTACGAAATGTAAATACAACAAACAAAAGAAAACAACTGTAGAATGAGATGAAAAGAATTGAAATGTTAATACCTAATTCTAATGTTATAAGAAATACCTAACTAAGGAGGGGGCCTACCCCCTTAGACAAGGCATTGAGCTACAAAACCATAATCACATGAACATCAATACATCAACACATGAAGAGGATCAAGAACATAAATTATATTGCAAAAATTTGAAAGTACAATAACTATCGATTGCTTATCGCTAGTATAATTTCCTCCTCCTCAACTCTGGGAAGCTAAGGTTTTTACACAACATGAGTTTTATATAAAATTATACAAAACGATGGATGGAAAGTTGTGAGAATTCGAATATTCATTCAATTACATTGATTTTGTCAAACTTTAGTGAGAATCAGGTTTTTGTTAACTCAGTAGGAAACTGAATTCTCTTTTAGTCATCTACTTTCCTCTTGTCACCTTCCTTCATGAAGATAATTTTCCAACTGCCAATTGCAGCATTGAATATTGTGCTGATGATATTTATTTGGAGTTGAAATAATAGAAATAATGCTCGGAGTTGCAACGGTTTTTTGGATTTGTAGCAACAACGAGTGCATTTGAAGTTGCATTAGTTTGTTTGTGCCCGGAATCACAAAAACTTGGAGTTGCAGCAGAGAAGTATTGCAACCACTTTTAGGAGTTGTGCCTATTGTATTTCTCTTGTGTATAAGTATTAGTACATGAAAGTAGCAAGTTCCTTTAATAAATATACAAGAATAGCGTAATAATGGCATATGGGGAAATATTTGTACCTTGATGATAAATGAAGCAAACTAGATAAGGAGGGTATCAAAAAGAAGTGATTAATGGAAAATGGTAAGAAAAAATGTATTAGATTGGTGCTGAAAGTATGTTGATTTAGGCACCTGTCACATAGTTTGTCCTTCGGTCATTGGAATCAATATGGGCTCTTCACCCCAACATATCGAATCAACAACCTAATTCACATTTATACAATTACATTATAATTTGTGGGAATTAAAACTATGGATGTTACATTCCCCTCCCCCTTATTTTTGTTATGTCCTCGGTGCATGGAATCATATGGTGTACATATAATTACAATGCTAGGATCTTAAACAATTCATCAACATATAGGCTCTTCAGCCTAATATACCATAGACATTTCAGCCTACATATAAATACATAGGAACTCCAGCCCCAAAACCCATAAATACATAGGCACTCTGACCCCATAACATAAATGCATAACCCATTGGCCTTCCCCTACAACTATCCCAATTTCCACCAGCTCTCTTCCATACACCTCCCCAACCTAAGGAATGTACCCCTTCATTTCTCTCATTCCATCATGTTGCACCATTTTAATAGGGTCTCTGGCA
>ML777929.1:1420939-1470009 GCA_009831015.1 Picea engelmannii | reverse complement strand
TCTCTTAAACCACTTTGACTACTTTGACCTTTTGGGGCTTCTAGATGACATATGAGGGTCCTCCAACTTCGTAAAGCCATAACTCTCAAACCGTGAGGAGTTATGTGACGTTCCACATACCACCAGAAATGGAATGACATGTAATATCCATATAGAGTAGTATTATATAAAAATATATCATAATTCATACCATTATCCATCAAACAAACTTTGGTCCATTACCCAAACCTGGGGTCTCCAACTTCTCATGGCCATAACTCTCTAACCGTGAGGAATTATGTGACGTTCCACATACCACCAAAAATGGAATGACAAGCACTATCCATCTAGGATAGTTTACCTGACAAATTCATTGTCCTTCATCTCAATATTCCACAATTAAGCATGGGTTCTCTTACTCCACAAAGTGTCTTCCCGTGAGGGCTTTCACCATAAGGGGACCACTTTGGAGTTCATCCATATTTACTTCTTATCAACCATGAAAAGAAAATAATGAGTCATCTTTACATCAAACAATCTTGGGTCCATTTCCCAAACCTTTGTGTTGTGGGGCTTTCTTCAAGGGTTGACATCAATGACAACCAACCTTAATCAACAAAATTTTCCACCCTCTTTATCCCAACCCCTTCTTGTCTTAATTTCGAGACGTCGGACTTCATCACCAACTAGTGACATCGAAATTCAGATTTTTGTTTGTGTGTTTGATATCTAGATTTTATTAGTGAGTGTTGTTTTTTTTCTCTAGTTTTCCATAGATTTCTTTCATTCTTTATTTGTTGTGGCCAACATTGTACCTCGTCGTTCATGTAGGATGCAAGGGTTACCTCCTGAAGAGCTGGAAGAATACACTCCTTTTCTTCCTAACTCACCAGAGGGTCCTTCTTCTGAAGGAGCAGTCAATAATGACGCATCCTCTAAGATTGGAAGTTCTACTAAATTGGTAGAATCAACACTTCCTGTAAATTCGTTATTAAATGTTATAAAAGATCCACTTTTTCTCTGAATAAACTCGTCAGAAGTCGTTGTTGTTGAAGACTATACTAGAATACCTATTGGACCTTACGCAGAGTCTAGTGTAGACGATCCACCCTTTCAGAATGAATTGTTTAGAACTATGGTTCATACTAATGGAATTTATAATCCTAGCTCAGTCTCTGTCTGTTCTTTTTGGAGGACCTCATTAGGACACGATATTTTTGATAAACTAAGAATGAGCCCAAATCAACCTATGTCATCACATACACCTGTGACTTCCACTTCTTATCAAATACCTTTAGATCATTTTACTGGCACAACCAGTAATGTTGTTAGGGTTTCAGACCAGTTGTTGGTTGGTTCTCATACAATTATTCCCCTACACCTCACTATCTCTACCGCGGTCCCACAAGTTACACATGTTTCTGTCAAAAGTCCAGTCATAACTCAAGCTCCTATTGGAACACCACTTCCGCCTAGATCAAATCCATCACTTCCACCTAGGTACAATTCTCTTAATACTTCTATTGCTAATACTTCCCAAAGTCCATCTGGAGGGCCTAATATTTTTATTCCACCTGGGTATAATGTTGTTAGCAGTTTTTTTCCTACACCTACCCAGGTTCTCTTTGGATGGCCTAGAATTCCTCCTCCACCTCCACCTGGAGGATCTAATCGCCATGTATTAAGTATCTCCAATCAATTTGGAGGCACCAGTCATTCTGTCACTTCTGGTTTTCAAATTATTGTTGGAGTCCAACCTCAAGTTGGGGGGCAACTCCAATTTGGGGGTCATAACCCAGTATATGGGAAACCCCAAGTTGGGGGTCATAACCCAGTATACGGGAAATATACACCTGGATTACAATCTCAACCTTGGAATTTTCCTTTCCAAGGCAATCAAAAACTGCCTGGGCAGGAAACTCCTCAAGTAAATTCTTTTGTACTCCCTAATCTTGGACAACCATATCCAGGTTGTGTAAATCCTACCTCGTGCCAAGATTTTCAGTCTAATGCTCCTTTCCAAGGTAGCATGCCAAATCAACCAACAAATGTTGGCTACTTGACTCAAAACCCTTCACAACTGAATTTGGAAAGACCCTCCAACTATCTACAGATTTCTTATGGTCCTACTGGTATACCTACGGGATTACCTCCTCAAAATTACCAGTTTCCTCAAGTGAACATACAATTTCCTTTTCTAGCTACTTTGGATTTACCAGATTTATCTTGGATTTTGAATGATCCTATTTTTCATTCTCCTTATTGGTCGGTCATACCTTCCAAATTACCATCAGACATTCCTAAGTTTGACGGTCGATCAGGAGAAGACCTAAATAATCACATCATGACATTTCATCTTTGGTGTTCATCCAAATCCTTGATGGATGACTCTATTCAATTACGTCTTTTCCAAAGAAATCTTATGGAATCGGAAGCCAAATGGTATATCAATTTTCCACGAGGATTCTTCAATAATTTCAACACCTTAGCTATGGATTTCTTAATGCATTACCAGTTACAGATACGATATGAGACATGAACCAAAATTTTGAATTAATTTAAACAAACTTCTTCTACTCATATTTCAGATCATATTCATGAGTGGAAGAGAAGAATATGATTAATCCAAGTTCCCCTTCCTAATCAATTGTTGGCTAAATGATTTACCAAATCACTCATTGGTCCTATAGCTCGTGATGTTCCCATGGGTGGTGTCGTCACGGAAGAGAAGGCGATTAGTTGTGCTCAATAATTAGATCTCATTTATTCACAAACGGGCACACTATATGACTTGATCCCTTCTAAAACAAGGGTCAATCACGAGGTCACATTAGGGTCGGCAGAGTTACTCACCCTCCTTTGTTGGTCTTAGTGTAGAGATTGTGCATATTATTGGGGGTCACTTGAGAAGAATATCTTTTGCAAACCTTCTCAAGGAGATTTTGGGCTTAGATACTCTGCCCTTGTGCGTGGATCGGACTATCAACTGCTTACCCAGGCATCATTGTTGTAATTGGTAACCTTAGTGACCTATCTCTTTAGATTCTTTACACGAGGTGACTATGGAGGGTAAATTCTTCACAGTACCTTGAATCGATGTTGGCCAAACTCACTCGGGCTCCTTGGAGGGTATACCCACGATTATGTGTGGGAGATCCCAACCCCTTCTTGTCTTGATTTCACGACATTGGATTTCACCACTAGCTAGTGACTTTGAAATTAGAAGGTTTGTTTGTGTGTTTGATATCTAGATTTTATTAGTGAGGGTTGTTTGTTTTCTCTAGTTTGCCATATATTTATTTCATTCTTTATTTGGTGCGGCCAACATCGGCCCTCATCGTTCATGTAGGATGCAAGGGTTACCTCCGGAAGAGCTAGAAGAATATGCTCCTTTTCTTCCTAACTCACCAAAGGGTCCTTCTCCTGAAGGAGCAGTCTATAACAACGCATCCTCTGAGATTGGAAGTTATACTCCATTGGTAGAATCAACACTTCCTGTAAATTTGTTATTGAATGTTATACAAGATCCACTTTTGCTCCGAATAAAATCGTTGGGAGACGTTGTTGTTGAAGACTATACTAGAATACCTACTGGACCTTACGCAGAGTATGGTGTAGACGATCCACTCTTTCAGAGTGAATCGTTTAGAACTCTGGTTCATACTGCTGGAATTTTTAATCCTAGCTCAGTCCCCACCCATTCTTTTTGGAGGACCTCCTTGGGACACGATATTTTTGATAAACTAGGAATGAACCCAAATCAACCTATGTCATCACATACACATGTGACTTCCACTACTTATACAGTACCTTTATATCATTTTAATGGCATGACCAGTGATGTTGTTACAGTTTCAGACCAGTTGTTGGTTGGTTCTCATACAATTATTCCCCTCCAGCTCACTAGCTCTACCACGGTCCCACAAGTTACACATGTTTATGTCAGAAATCTGGTCATAACTCAAACTCCTATTGGAACACCACTTCCTCCTAGATAATTCCATCACTTCCACCTGGGTACAATCCTCTTAATACTTATATTTCTAATCCTGCCCATAGTCCATCTGGAGGGCCTAATCATTTTATTCCACCTGGGTATAATGTTGCTAGCGATTTTGTTCCTACACCTACCCAGGTTCTCTCCAAAGGGCCTAGAATTCCTCCTCTGCCTCCACCTAGAGGATCAAATCGTCCTCGCCCAAGTAGCTCCAATCAATTTTGAGGCACCAGTCATTCTATCGCTTCTGGTTTTCAAATTTATTTTGGAGGCCAACCTCAAGTTGGGGATCATAACCCAGTATACGGGAAACCCCAAGTTGGGGGTCATAAACCAATATACGGGAAATATACAATTGGATTACAATATCAACCTTGGAATTTTCCTTTTCAAGGAAATCAACAACCGCCTGGGGGAAAAACTCCTCAAGTAAATTCTTTTGTACCCCCTAATCCTAGACAACCATATCCAGGCTATGTAAATCTTACCTGGGGCCAAGCTTTTCAGTCTAATGCTCCTTTCCAATGTAGCATGCCAAATCAACCAACAAATGTTGGCTACTTGACTCAAAACCCTTCACAAGCGAATTTGATAGGACCCTCTAACTATCTACAGACTGCTTATGGTCCTACTGGTATACCTACGTGATTACCTCCTCAAAATTACCAGTTTCCTCAAGTGAACAAACAGTTGCCTTTTCTAGCTACTTTGGATTTACCAAATTTATCTAGGATTTTGAATGATCCTATTTTGCATTCTCCTTATTGGTCAGTCATACCTGCCAAATTACCGTCAAACATTCATAAGTTTGACGGTCGATCTGGAGAAGACCCAAAAAATCACATCATGACATTTCATATTTGGTGTTCATCCAACTCCTTGATGGATGACTCCATTCGATTACGTCTTTTCCAACGAACTCTTACGGGTTCGGCATCCAAATGGTATATTGAATTTCCACGAGGATTCTTCAATGATTTCAACACCTTAGTTATGGATTTCTTAATGCATTACCAGTTACCGATACGATATGAGACAAGAACCAAAATTTTGAGTTCATTTAAAGAATCCTCTTCTACTCATATTTCATATCATATTCACGAGTGGAAGATAAGAAGACGATTAATCAAAGTTCCTCTTCCTGATAAATTGTTGGCTGAGTGGTTTACCAAATCACTCATTGGTCCTATATCCCATGATGTTTCCATGGGCGGTGTCATCACGGAAGAGCAGGCGATTAGTCGTGCTCAATACTTATTTCTCACTTATTCATAAATGGGAACACTATATGACTTGATCCCTTATGCTCCTCGCCTGTCTACAAATCCAACCCCAACACCTCCAGTAGTTTCTGATGTTGTTGATGGTGTGATTGTCACTTTTCATGCTGAAACTTAGTACAAACAAGCTAGTCATTCCAATCCCAAATCTACTACTTCTAATGTACAAAATACTACTCCTTCGACTCCTCCTGGTAAAACCTCTGAGGTTAAATATTGCTCATATTTGACGATTGGCACGCCACCATGACGGGTCATCAAATCTACCCATATTTTCATCTGAGGATCTTGTGGAGTGGGTATTCCCCATTCCACATGTTGTAGGTGTAAAACCGGGACCCTCTCTAGGAAGAAGGATACCAAAATAGACCCATACCTGAATTTTTTCAATTGATCGTTCCTACACTTTGTTAATTGTTTCTTCATGTTTTTCAGAAGACCCTCACACCAATTGAAAACTCAGGGCTCCATACACTCTATAGCATACTGAAAATGGATTTTTAAATCCATGTGAGGAGCCACACTCCATGTCATTGGAGTGATAGTGTAGAGGATAGTTCTCAAAGGAAAATCTCGAACATCCCTTCTGCTAACTTTGCCACTATGCTTCTCTATACCTAGTACGCAATGATGTGCAATGTAATATTCCATGGGTTCACCACCACCTCTGCTTCCTGAGAGTGGCACCCGAGAGCCTTGACAAGATAACCCCATCAAGAAGTAAATTTCATCAGTTTCCAAGGTAAGTGTATGCACACCCACATGAAAGGCTTGTTCATTTATGTCCCACATATGGACTAGGTACTCCAATAACCTCAATTGGGATATCATTCCTTGAACTTTGAAAATTTTGAGCAAGACACACTCTCGGAGTGCGATGAACGCACCCGGGTCATTCCCAGAAAATTAATCTTATTCCTTGTTCTCATGTTCCCTCCACTCGAGCATAATGACCGATGAAAACCTACCAAACAACATTAAAATATTATTAGATTCATCAAAATTTAAAAGTTGGAAGTTTTCCTAGCTCTATTTCTCTTTTTTAAATTTGAGTTATGGTCGTCGCAGGGGCTCTCTTTTCCACAGTGTGGTGTCATCGCACCCTGGTTTTGGAACCCCTGCGATGATTTGGGATTGTCACATTTCACGATAGGGTGACCCTGTGACGATCTCAAAGCGCAATAACCCCTAAAAAATTGCCCATAACTCAAAAATTAACCATTAAAAATGAAAAATTCAACCATGAAAAGAGAGAGGGGAAGAAGAATACCTTCTTGACAAAAGCGGTTCGAGAAATGGTCCATTGGGCGCTCCAAAATCGTCACTTGAAATTTGGAAGAAAAAGGGGGTTTTGGGCACTAATTGGGTGAAAATGAATATGAAATGGTAAATGAACTATTTTGATCTATTTTATTCACTTTTTACCATTTTAATTTCAAATTAAATTAATTTTTAAATATTTTTACCTATGCCCTAAGCCTAATGAACTTTGCAAAGTGTCTCTATTACAGGTTGAGAGATCTGAGGACCGGACTTTTTATATGGATCCTCCATTTTTGGTCGTTTTTGCGTGTTTTTCTTATGTACATATACTTTTAGGGTTTTTTAGGAAAAACTCTAAGCATGGTCTTAATTCTTTCTCATGCTCGTGAAACTATGAGAATGTAATCGAGTAACCTTTTATCACTTTTTCATACTCGTAATGGTAATATGAAAAATGAACCCTATGGAGTATCCTTTAAGCTCTTTTCAAGCTCCCTAAAAATGAAAACATAGCCGATCAACCTTGTTCTTTTCACGCTCGTAAAAGTATTTGAAGAAAACGTCTGATGAGCAGTAGATTATCTCTTTTTTGGTCTCGTCATACTAACTTACGAAAAATGACATTTTGGAGTTTTCTTTAAGTGTTTTTCAGACTCTCTAAACATGAAAAACCCTTGAGTTTTCTTTCTTTGGACTCGTAAAACAAGCATCGAAAGGCCCATATGGGACCGAACCACTCCTTCCTAGGGTTCGTTAAAAATACTCTGAGGGACTCATCTGAAGAATGAGATTACATTACAAGCATATGTTATCCTCCTCAAGCTTGCATAAAAACAAAGAGGTACTCACCAGAAATGGTTGGGTGGAATTGGGAAAGAAATCTATATATGTATTTGTGTTAGTGGCAATAAGTCGCTCTTGAACATGACACCCCTCTTCATCATTGTATCTGGGTTGGGAAATCCATTTATCTCTTGTTTGACCATCCACAAGTCCATGTGTTGGTTCCTCCTTGAGTCAATGCTGCCAAGACAATTGTCGTGTTGTTCATATGTTCAAGAGAAGTCCAACCTAAACAAGCCTTCTATCAAGTCTACCATCTGCAGTCTTTAAAATTTCTACCATGTCAGCCTTCCTTTAGTCAGTTCTGAATCACTTCATACTCTGATCTACTTCAAAAATGTTACATATTTTGTGTCATTGATAGGGGATGCATTAAGGACCTCCTGTGACGAGCCTTTTCCTGTCGAATTCAACTCTTTATACAGGAACAAGACTTATAAATCATTTACTACTTTGGAACATGCATGCCTCAATGGCAGGTCTCATCGCTTTCAACAATGGGTTCACATCATTGGCTCCTGATTGGAAGATTCCATTGAGTGTTCGACTTCAACTCATTTATTCACAATCGTTGGATTGTACTAGAGTACCTTGGGATTCATTGACATCAATGGTGATTTCCATCACACTTGTTAACGGTATTCATTAATGATTGGTAATCAAGTGGTTTCTACCATGTTCGACTCACATAGCTAGATTCGTACTTCGGAACGATGGAAATGAAGACCCTGGATCTCACCATATCAGTCCAGGTTCCAATGGAGTATTCATAAATTTTTACTGGCACATAGATCCACTGTGTATGTCTCGTGGCTATGTCCATATTAGAATTCTTAAGAGCATAGATCCATAGTGTATCTCCCATGGCTATATTGAATCATGATGACATGGATCCACAGTGTATGTTTGGTGGCCATGACTCACTTGACACTTATGATTAGAGTCACGTGTATTCTGAGTATGGGAATGTCTACCTCATAAGATGGTATATTATTATGCAGATGCTTGATTGTTTGCAGGTTCTCGACCGATGTGCTCCTTGTTTTCGACACACACATTCTACAAAGTATTTCAGTTGTCACAGGTTCCAACTTCATACTTTGGGGGGAATTTTGTTACACATTATTTTGGTCACCCATGTGATCAACTGACAATATGTGCATAACTCACTTCCATGTTCCCTGAAGATAATAAAATGAGACTTTCTCCATGAAGAAGTGAATCATCCTTCTTTCCTTAAAAACCATATAAAAGGAGATCGTCGCACCCTGCTCAATGCTTAGGGTGTGATGATGCTTGATCATCGCATGATGCACCAAAAATGGACTATGTCGTCATCGCATGTTGCCTATGCATAGGGTACAATGATCCTCAAACAAGATAAAAAAATGAAATTCACGAAAGTTCTAGAAGGGAATCTTCTAGAGATGAGGTGGCCTCCGATCGATTTGGATCTTAATCACTTCTATGATTTAGTGGGATCATCCTAATCTCTTCATCCATCCATATTTCACCCTATATAAAGAGGGATCTCTCATGGGAAAGGCTAGTATTTCTTATGCATGAATAATTATGCTGAATATTTTACTTGTTATAGCTTTGCTTTAGCTCTCCAAGTCAGGTTATGAATGCTCTTCACAAAAAAATTGCGGCAAAGGTGTGTGTGTTGAAGCAAAGGGTCATTGGAAGGGGCCTTGCAACATCAAGGCATAGTTTGTATTCTCCACTTTCATTCAATATAATGTAGTAATACATTTCTTCCCTATAAAGGTGTCTCTACTTTTATTGTATAACTCATTGATCTTATACATAGACTTCATTGGGATATATATATCGTTGTGAATCTCTCTCTTTGTTGGTTTGTGCTTCTTAACAGGTTCAGCATCCCATAAATCCAAAGATGGAGCAGCAAGGATGACACTAGTGAGGATCAAACGTCATTTAAATGGTATGTTATTTGTCTCTCTCTGAACTAGTTTATATGACAATGAAATCTAAGGAGAAACTTGTATTTTTCCCTATTTTGTTCTAGCTTCTTATTGAAGTTAGGGAAATTAGTTTGTGTCTGCACTTACCGATTTGTTCGATAACAGACCATATGCACAAATTCACATCAATATGCATTAAGAATTAAATATTATCATGCACATGCATTCTATTTTTTTATTATATTCATCATGCATCACCTCCATTATGCACTCCAATGCATATTTATTTCAGCTTTATTTATTTATTTTTGTTGTTGTAGGTGGTTGTCCTTAAATTCCTATAGATCCTTGTTGATTTGTGCTCTACGATTATACTCATTCGTGGACCACTGATCCCTATTATGAACCTTCTAGCCAAGCCCCACTTGGCCATTCTGCATTTTTAACCACTAGATCCACTAGTGTTTCCATCTCACAGCTACTACCTTTATGCAAAGAATCATGTCCCAACATCTTCTGGATAAAATTCTTGATATTCATAGTGTTTTAACATGCACTAATCCAACCGAATATTAACACTACAATCTAATTAACCACTCCCCATTTCCTTGACCCCACCAGTCTTGAAATACCATTCTCATTGGTTGGCATTTCAACATTCTGAAAAAGTTTATTTTATGTTATATTTTCTAATACCCTTTGTTATCCATGTCTTTGTTTAATTTAAATACCCCTCTTCACTTCATTGAGTGATTCACTATAAAGCATTGGTTGGCCACTCAAGACCACTCTTCTCCAAATGGAATGCTACACTCCTATGTTTGCACATATACCCTTCTTGCGCTGCACACTCTAAAAATAGAGGAAACTTTCTTGCTCTAAATAATTTTAGACACAAGTAACTAAGTCATAGTTTAACAATTCATTTTTCCTGCATTCCTATGTTTTCACATAGAGATGAATCATCCACTCCATGAGTCACACTTCATATCATGATATCCTTTTTCCTTCTCTTGCAGCAAGTTATATAGCCTTCACTAAATTTATACCTTCAAGGCTATGGAGCCCTCTCTAAATCCTTGTGCATGCTATGACATTCATCACATGTTGGCTTTGTGATTTATGTGAGAACCTCTATTGATTATCCTTTGCAATCCATTCATACTTTGTAGCAATCGAATACTAATTTAACTCCATTATTCGGAGTCCTTTGTCAACCTTTCAATACATGTTCTGCATCCATGCACTTCCCTTTGCATCTCTTTGATTCATCAAACAATTGTACAAGATTTTTATGCTTCCTTGTACAATTGAGATAGTTCCTTTTAGGTTCCATCTCTTTTGCATACCATGTCAAGCATAGAACCATTTTCTTCCTTATGTGTCTTCTTATGAATTTTCTTTTTGAAGACCACTTCCTTATTTGTGTTCTTCTTGACTTTCCATCCCATTCTACCTTGGAAATACACTCAGTTCCCTTGAAATGTGCTCAACATTCTCTATATGCATCAACAATTCCCTTTTATTGTTTTCATAGTTCTTTGAGTGTTGCAATATACTCCAACTAGCTTGGAATCCACTTATGATACATTTTTCCACTTATCTCAATTATTCATGAACTTTGTCCAATTTTGGAATCTAATTAATTTTTATGGATTACCTCTCATTGCAGTCTAATTTCTTCCATCTCGAACAAATTTGCACATAATGGAATTTTCACTCTTCCATCCACTCAGTGACTTACTTTTGCACCTTGTTTCCACTACCCACTCTAACAAAGTGGATGTAGTGCTATAATTATTCATAGAATAATTCATGGAGACAATGCACCTTACCTTCATATATGCATTATGGCCCTCTTTATTAGAACACTAACTTCTTGGATTCCCAACACCTTCATTATTGCAACTGGATTTATATCTTAACATTGTTATTCCCGATCTTTAATCATCTTCTGATAATCCTTGACATAACACTGTCCCGTCAAGTTTCTCTACTCATCCTTGATTCAAGGTTCAAACCTTTTTATCTTGTTTTTAAACCATTATTCATGTTCCCATGCTTTCCACCTCTATGTGTGCCTACTTAAAATTTCATTGGAGGGATTCCTTAATACTCACCGCACCAGGATGTCTGATCCTTGCAGCTTTCTAAAAGAGCCACATGCTCATTTTGAAAACTCTCTCGTCCCCTTTTTCCTCATGTCTATAAATTTCCCTTGCATCTTCCACAGATACAAAACTCATTCTAAACCTTCTCTTCAAGCCCAACAATCATCTTTCTTTTGATTACCTGGGAATTTTACTAGTCAATTCACAATTTTGGTTGCATATCTTGGTTATCCTATCCAAGAGTTTTACAATGAATGCTTTCTTGCTCAATTCTGAGCTCTGAGAAAAAAACTATAGTCATATGAATATTGTTAATTTACCCCTTTTGTACATTTTTCATTCTGAAAAAAATTATCAACCTAACAAGAACTCTCCAAAGTTATCATTTTTTCAAGGGTCACATTTTTTACCTCATTTTGAAAAGTTGTGCTACCGGTAGCACTCATTTTTTCTTCGGAGTTAAAATTACAAATTTTTGCAATCATCATCTATAAAGTTACAAATAAAAACGTTAAAATTATCCCCAGAAACAAGAGGTGGTTCTCACAGCATCACCCTCTTTTTTTTTTTAAGGTTAAAATTACAATTTGGTCAAAAGGTGGTGTTCACGGCATCACCCCCTTTTTTTTGGAGGTTAAAAATAGAATTTCTTCAAGAGGTGGTGCTCACGGCATCACCCCTTTTTTTTCGGGGTTAAAATTACAATTTCGTCAAGAGGTGGTGCTCACAACATCACCCCCACTCGCCCTCCCCCCCTTTTTTTGAGGTTAAAACTACAATTTGGTTAAGAGGTGGTACTCACAGCATCACCCATTTTTTTTAGCACCACCCCCTCTTTTTCAAGGTTAAAATTACAATTTGGTCAAGAGGTGGTGCTCACAGCATCCCCCCCCTTTTTTGCGGGGGGCTTAAACTTATAACTTGGTTGAAATTGTGATCCTGAAAAACAATACCATTACGAACAAAAACCTGAAAAATTGACCCCCAAAATTAAAAGTCGTGCTAACAATGGAAACTTCTTTTCTATAAGGTCAGTATTATGACTTTATTGAAACTATGGTTTTAACAACTAATATCATTGTGAATTGAAATCACAAAATCAACATCCAAATTGAAACATAATGCTATCAACAACACATTTACTTCACATTTTCAAACTTAAAATTGCAACTTTTTTCATACCAATACCTAAAAAACTGACATTGTTGCAAATAAAATTTATAAAAAGGAACAAAAAAAAACAATTAATAAAAGGGAAAAAACTATTAAAAAAAACTAAAACAAATAAAATTACCTTTTTTTAAATATCTATATATAAATAAATATTTTCATCGAAAAACAAAAAAATATAAATATAAACATCCAAAAATATTAAATTTAATAAAAACAAATAGATTTAAAAAAACATAACCAATTTTTTTTTTAATTATATGGTTAAAAAATATAAAGTGTAAACAAATACATCTAAACACTTAAAAAATATCATTAAATTATTTTATAATATATCTTATTTTTAAAATAACATAATTTTTTTAAAAACAAATTCAAAATACAGCAAAAGAAAATAACAATTTAAACTAAATTAAAAGCTAAAAAAATTAACCTATATATAATTTTAAAAATTATAATATATTAAAATATATTTTAAAAATAAAAATTTAAAAACATTTAAATTAAAAAATAAAAATTAATAATAAAAATTTAAATTTTTTTAAATTTTAAATTTTAAACATTAAAAAAAAATATTTCAAAAAAAAAATAATGAATGTCAGGCAGTGAGCTTTTCAGGCGACGCCGACATCGCCCCCCGGCACCCAATCAACTAGCATGTTGTGAGGGCTAATTGTCGGCCTGCAGGAGCTGAGGCAATGTCAGGCATCACCCCTGGTGCCCAAAAAAACTCGCCCCCCATTATTCATTATTTTTTTTTAAATAATATTTTTTAATTAAAATTTATATTTTTAAATTATGTAAATTGAAATGTTTTTTAATTTAGTAAATTTTAAATGTTTTAAAAAGTTTAAATTTAGTTTTATTTAATTTTTTTAATTTAAACATAATTTTAAAATTAAAAATTTTAAAACTCAAAATTTATATTTTTAAATTTTCTCCCCAAGCTTTGGGATCGCGAATTGTTCCTGGGTAAGATGCAGGTTTTTTTTCCAGACTTCTTTCATAAAATCTCTGCAAAAAAAATTATTTTTTTTTTTAAATAATGAACGTTGGGTATTAGAGATTTTCGGAGGTTTCTGGGACCTCTTATTGAAAATATTGGATGATTCGGGTTTTCGATCTGGTAAAAACTCTGTTGACCTTGTTAGTCGTGACTCGCCTCCTTTTTCTTTGGTTCCCTTAGAGACCTCTGACCAGTTGGACTGATCACGGTCTCTACTACCCCGTCCTGAGCTCAACCTCCCTGACTTTAACACCTCCTTTGTTCATGTTTTATCTGAAACTCCCCCTGCTTTACTTGTTGATGGTTCTCCCCCTAAAACCTTATCCCCTAAAACAAACCTTTCGGTTAACCCTTCCCCGTCTTCTATTTATAGGAACCCTTTGACCCTTTCGATCGCACCCTTATCTCCCATCCCCCTCCTTGTTACCAATTTATCTACGCCACTTCCTACTGACCGTTCTAATGTGACTATCCAGAAAAAATCTTGTCTTCGTCCCCCTAAAAAGCCTCACGGGTCAATAGAGTGTGGACTTTTGAATTTTGCTAACACAGAACCTCCCTCAACCTTTCCCCTACCTTTGAATGTTTCCCCTTCCTCTGATCACAATAGATCCACCTCCTCGACCCTTAGAGCAAGCCATTCATTTCATGGCGTTTCTTAATGATTATTTGTTCATTGTATCTCCGTGGGTTTGGGGGGGGCACTAAAATTGTCTCCCTCGGAGTGTTGCTTCAACAGGTCAAACCTGACATTGTTTTTTTTCAAGAAACATTGGTCGAGGGTGAAAAGGCAAAATCCCTCTTTCTTCAATGTTTGGAACCCAGCGTATGCTAAGTTTTATGCTTTTGGAACAGTTGCAGGTATATTCTTGGAAGGCAGATTAAAGCACTCAAAGGAAACAATTAAACTACTTAATTGTTATGCACCCTACCAAGACATAGAGTCTTTCTGGAAACATATTTCAGATTCTGGGTTGTTGTGTGAGGATAATCTTATTATTGGAGGCGACCTTAACTTCACCTTATCTACCAGAGAAGTGTGTGGAAACATGGATCGACTTGACCCTCTAGCTGATTACTTTTCTAATATCCGTCATAGCTCAGGATTAGTGGACATTCAACCATCCTTCCTATATCCAACCTGGAGGAATGGTAGAGTCGGTTCTACAGGGATTTCTAAAATATTGGACCATTTCCTTTTAGATACAAAGCTTCTTGATAATCACTACAATTTTCGGACTTGGGTCGTAAATTCTACTATCTCTTATCACAATCCGGTCTGCTTGCAAATCGATGTGGCTTCTCGCTCTGTTGCCCCTCCCTTCAAATTCAACAACACGTGGATTACAGACACAGGATTCCTTTCATTAGTTCGATCCACCTTGGATGAGATGAAAAGTTGGACAGATAGTTCTTCGATCCTTCTTCTATGCGCCAAGCTCAAGCATTTGAAGAGTTCTGTTATAAATTGGCAGCTCACTAAAAAGAAACAACTTAATGCAGAATTAATCTCCATTGATCAACAGTTGTCCGAAATCTTTAAAAGGTGCCCTTCACAGATTTTCGAGCAAGAAGAATTAGACTTATTAAAGTCACTCAATCATAGGAAGGATTCTATGCTCTCGATTGAAGAAGCCTCCTGGAGACTCAAGAGTCGGGCTATCTGGATTGAGAAAGGAGACAAAAATACTAAATTTTTTCACAAATTTGCCTCTCAGAGAAGAAGTCATAATTCAATTTGGGACCTTTGAGATGAGGACGGGAATCAGAAATCTATTGAATCTGAGTTAAAAGAGATGGCTTTCAATCATTTGAAAGCACAATATAGCGCTATATATTCTGAAGACATTGACCTTCAAATTGAAGTTCTAAAGACTGTCCCCCATTTCTTTAATGATGATGATAATGAGGAGATTGGCAAGGCTGTTTCGATTGAAGAATTACAAGAAACTATCAGTAAAATGCCAAAAGATAAAAGTCATGGTCAAGATGGTTGGACACATGAATTTTTTCATACCTTTTTTGACATTATGGGTGAGGATTTACTCAATGTTGTGGAGGAATCTAGATGCACAAGTCAAATTCCAGGGGCTCTAAACGCAACTTTTTACGCTCTCATTCCAAAAATTAGTAAGTATGTTACCTTTAATGATTTTAGACCTATTGCATTGTGCAATTTTGTCTATAAAGTTATTTCAAAAATCATAGCTTCTCGGATCAAAGATAAATTAGCATCCTACATTTCTGACGAGCAGTTCGGCGTTCTCAAGGACAGACTAATTTTTGATGTTGTTGGTATTACTCAAGAATGTTTACACTTTGCAAAGATGAGGAAGCAAAGTTCAGTTATTCTGAAGCTTGATTTAAAGAAGGCCTATGATAAAGTGAGTTGCCAATTCCTTAGATTGCTACTAGATCAGATTGGCTTAAACTGGAGTGTTTCTCAATGGATTATGGGTTGTATCACCTCAGTTAACATGGATGTTCTAGTTAACGGTGTTCGAACTGAATTCTTCAAAAGTCATCGGGGATTGCGACAAGGTTTCCCCTTGTCTCCTTTACTATTCCTTATGGTTGTTGAAGTTATAAGTAGACTGATGATCCAAGCCGTGAACACGGATACTTTTCAAGGTCTAAAAGTTGGTGTTAACACTTTTATCTCACATCTCTTCTTTGTTGACGATGTACTCATTCTTGGAGTTGGAAAAATTGATGATTGGTTGTCTTTTAAAACTATCCTCTCAAAATTTTGTTCTACCTCTGGTATGGTTGTAAATTGCCACAAGTCATGTTTTCTTGTTCAAAACATAGATCAGAACTTAGAATACAGTTTGACTATAGCTTTTAATATTTAGATTGAGAGCCTTGATCAAGGTATGAAGTATTTGGTTTTTTTCCTTAAACCCAATAATTATAAAATGAATGATTGGTTGTGGTTACTAAAAAAGATTGAAAAGGGGATTGGAAATTGGACCTTTCATTGGCTTTATTTAGGAGGAAGACTCACCTTAGTCAATTATGTTCTTCAGAGTATCCATGTTTATTGGCTCAGTCTTGTTAAACTTCCCTCCTCCATTATACACTATATTCAGCTACTTATTACAAACTTCATCTGGAAGGGAGGGAAAAAAGGCTCAGGATATCATCTTACAAAATGGAAAAATATTTCCAGACCAAAATATTATGGAGGATGGGGCATAAGTCATTGGCTGCAAAATCATGTTGGAGAGGTTTATTTGGAATAGGTATACAGTCCTAAACAAAAAATATTTAAAAGGTATTGATTTTATTTCCTGGATGCGAAGAGATGATCACAAGTCCCAAGGAACTTCTATCATTTGGAATAATTGTATGTGATATTTCCCAATCATCAAAAGGTGGCTTGCATGGGAGATAGGTTCAGGTAATCGATTTGGTTTAGGACATGATCATTTTATTGTTTGCAACTCCTCTTTTAAACTGTTAACTCCACTAATCTAGTTTTTAAATAACTCAAGCATTTTCACTATAGCACAAGAAGTTGTTCCTGAAGTTTCTAAATCAAATCATAATTGGTTAGAGTCTAATCAGCTTGGATTAGCAGATGGACTGAAAACTGAATGGGAAAAATTTGTAACAATTTTAAAGAGCAACAATATCCACCTCAAAAATACAAATGATAAGATCGTTTGGTCATGGAACAAATCGACTAGTGAAGTCACTGCAAATCTAGCATATCAGTCCATCTTATACACAATCCATATGGAAGAAAGAAGATGGTGGTACAAATCTATCTAGGATGTGAACATCCCAGTTAAGATAATTTTCTTTATGTGGTTGTGTTTAAAATATTGCATCCTCTCTTAAGTGAATTACAAAAAAAGAGGAGGTATAGGTCCCTCAGTCTGCAGTTTATTTTTAAGGAATGAAGAAACTACAACCCATATTTTTGTTCTGAAGTAACAAAAATTTTGAAGGTTGAAGGTGAATGGAATTGATCTTCCATAGAGGAAAATGTGAATCTTTGGTTTATTCAATTTCCAAAATTGAGACATATTCCTTTCTTGGTCATTTGGGGCATTTGGAAATTCAGAAACAAAATATTGTTTGAAAACTGGAATAGAATGGATCCTATGATTTTCACCAAAATTATCCTCTCATTCAAAGTTACACAGTCAAAGAGGAGGAAGATAGAATGGAACATATTTTAAATCCAATCTATTTTGATGATACACCTATTGGTTTTTTTGATGGATCAGCTGATGATAATGTATGTGGCATTGGAATCTTCCTAAAATTCACTGCAGATAACATAGTCAAAGCTCACTTTGCAAGCGGCAATGGAAACAATATGAAAGTTGAACTCATGGGCTTATGGGGTTTATTATTACTCTCTTATAATCTTTCCATAAAAAAAAAAATGATGGTTGATGGCGATTCCAAGGTCACTATCAATTAGATAAATTGCAAATCCAGCCTGAACTTGATATATCTCAACTATTGGAAGGATAAGATAAGAAGTTTAAAGGAAAAATTTGTATCTATCAAATTTATGCATGTTCATAGACAGTTCAACAAAGTAGCAGATGGCCTCTCCAAGAAAGCCCTCAAAGGAAATATTGGATGGCTCTATTAATAAGAACTTGTTGATGGAATTGTTTTCTATGCAGTTAAACTTTACATTTTCTAGCTTGGAACATTACAGATGTACCAATTTTGATATTTTGTAATTGCCACTATAAGTTTTTTGGTAAACTTTACTACTTAGTAAAAATGTGATAGGAAGGAGAGACTACAGAACTATTTTTTATCATTACTTTCTTGATCCTTATGTAATGTAAAGTTTCATTTGATTCTAATAGAATAATAATGAAACTGTTTTTTTCGTGTGAAAAAAAAAAAAATGTTTTAAAAATCTTAAAAATTTATTTTATTTTATTTTTTAAATTTAAAGATAATGATATATAAAATTTATAGCCCGCAAGGGTGTAGACCGATTAAGTGTCATGTAAATGGAAGGAAATATGTAAAGGAGGTCTCAAGTTCGATTATCACTCTGATTTACTTGTGCTCCATGCTTGCGCGTTATGTGGCGCACCTGGAGGTTATAGTGGTAGCGGATGGGTATCGACCTCATGTCACGTGAGTACGAGAACCGTGAGTTGTCGATTCCGCCAATAATAATAAAAAAAAGATATATAAAAATTTTATGTAAAATTTAGGATAGTTTTGATTTTTAATTTTTAAACTTTACTTATTACTAATTTTTTATTTTTTATTTTTGTTATTATTAATTTATTTCATATATTTTATAAAATTTTGTGTTTTTTTTTTAATTTACTTCAAAATTTAACTATTTACATTCATTTTTTTTTCTGTGTTTTTGGTGTTATTTTTATAATTAAAAAAAAAAAGAAAAAAAATGTTAATATATATTTTGTTTAAATTTTTCATATATATGTATTTTCAAAAACAAATATTTTTTCCTATATATTTGTTTTTAATTAATTAATTCAATTATTTTATCATTTTTTTAATAGTGTTCATTTTTTACACTATGATTTTAGAAACGTTGCAATTTTAAGCTCAAAACAAAAACTGAGTGTGTTATTTGTATCATTGTGGTTTCATTTAGCGTATGGTTTTGAGATTTTGGTTTGTAACGTTAACGATGGTCAAGGCCATAGTTTCAAACAAGTAGGTGTTGAAATATTGTAACTGTGAAGTATATTCTAATTATTATTAAGTTATTGTCATATAGATCAATCCCCTTTTGTTGATTGATCATGTAGGGACTTATCTATGACCAAATCCCCTTATGTGGATTGGTCAAACCCTAATTAAATTATGTTAATTGAAAAGTTGGCCCCTATGGATAATTAAAGTGGTTTTAGCCACTAGTTGGTGAAGTCAAACCTGCTTGACGAAAATACACAACCCTCGCACTCCTCAACTAGTATAAGAGAGGCCAGCGCCTCATTCAATCACTCACTCAAGTCACTCATCTAGTGCGCAAGTTTGAAGGAAGTTGCAGTTAGAAGAAGGAGAAGAGAGGCGTTCATTGCTCAGTCTTGTATATTCTCTAGTGTTTGGTCTTTTATCTTGGCATTGTATTGGCAATCTATATTAAGGAAGTTTTTGTCGGGTTTCTCCCCCATGAGGATTTCCTAGGATAAAATATTGTGTACCTTGTGATTGTGTTTCTCTCAGTGATCTTGCTTATGCTATTATTGTCTAGTAAATTGAAAAGAACTTAATAGCATCTCTAAATTTAACATGGTATCAGAGCTAAACTAAGTAGAGCATCTTTCACTGGGTAACCAAAAACGTCATTGTTGTCGTACAAGAAAACTAGGGATTTTTATTGGAAGAGAATTTCAGCCTAAAAACTATCTAGGGAAATGCACCCTATCCTAGTAAACTCACTGGCAGCTTGAGTGCACATTTTCAGTGGTCAGAGCCTCCGAAAAGTGAAACCCTAGTTTTCACCGATACCAAAAAACTAGGAAACCATAACCAATACTAGAAGTACTAGTCCAGATTTGGGCAGGCTCAGTTTTAAGGGGTAAAATTTTGGATTTTATGATATGATTGCAGCATCCTACTCACCTCAACCCAGTGCACCTCCTCGTAAGATCGGATTTAATTTCTGAGCACTTTCAATTTTTGGTCATTTTCTCAGCTCCATGTCAAGATGTCAACAAGCACTAAGATTGTTGACAAGTTAGAAGGTGTGGAAAACTTATGTGTTTGGAAGTACAAGATTTCACTCATTCTTGAAGAGAATGACCTTGCAAAATTCATAAAGGAAAATGTATCGGAACCTGAAGAATTTGCAACCAAAGCAAAGTACCAGAAGGATATGGTTAGGGCCAAGAGAATCATTGCAGACTCTATTAAATACCACTTGATCCCTCAAGTGTCTTCTCAGAATACTCCAAAAGAAATGTTTGATTCCCTAATCATAATGTATGAAGGAAGGAATATAAACCGGAAGATGAATATGAGAACCCAACTCAAGAATACAAAGATGTAGAAAGGAGAAATCGTTCATGACTATTTCTTTAGGGTTTCTAAATTCAAGGAACAACTAGAAGCAATTGGAGACAACATACATGAAGATGAACTCATAATGACAGATCTTAATGATCTCACAAGACCTTGGGATGCCTTCATCCAAATTATATGTGAAAGAAAGGAGAAACTCCAATTTGACAGCCTTTGGGAAGAATATGTTCAAGAAGAAGCAAGAGTAGCTAACCCAGAAGCAGTACTACTAAGAAATGAATATCAAGCCCTATATGCTCATGTTAAAGGAGGAAAGAAAAGGTCTCACTTCCATAAGGAGACCCACCTACATAAGGAATATCACTCCCCAAATAGATTCGCCCATTTCCATAAAGAATCTCACCCTCCAAGGAGATTCCAAAAGTTTCAAAAAGGTCAAAGAAGAGAAAAGGATTTATCCTCTTATCTATGTTACCATTGTGACAAGATGGGACATGTTGCTCAGAATTGTCTAGCTAGAAGAGAAGAGTACAAGAAGATAAATAAAAAAAGACATCATGCCCACGTAGTTGAAGATGATGAGCCACCCACAAAGATGATTAAAGAAAAGATTGAAGACTATGTTTTATTCTCTGCCCTCTCAGGATCTGTGTCACCGGGAGAGGATACTTGGTTCATATATAGTGGTGCTTCTAATCACATGACATGTCATAAAGAAATTCTCTCTAGCCTTACAGAAAATAAATTTCCTCAAAAAGTTATACTAGGAGATTATTACCAGTACCCTATCAAAGGAGTGGGAGAATCCACCTACAAACTTGATTCAGGGACTCCAATGAAAATGAAGGATGTGTTATATGTACCAGGTTTGAAAAAGAACATACTTTCTATCTCATCTTTAGATAAGAAAGGTTTCAGAGTTGCATTCATAAATGGTGAAGTTCCTATGTGTCCTAAAGGAAAAACCATAGAAGATGCAATTGTTATTGGAATAGAAGAAGGTGCCCTATATAAATTAAAAGGTCACTCGGATGTAGCCTTGACTCACTCCATTGAGATTCCATGTGAACTTCGGCATAGAATACTAGTTCACATCAACTACAAATCCTTACCCTATGTAAGCAAGGTAGTGACAGGTCTACCAGAATTCAAGGTTGATCATGAAGGTGTACGCAAGGGATGTGCACAAGGAAAGAACATAAAGAATCATTTCCAGAAGAGAGGCAGTAAAGCAGAAGGAATCTTGGAGTTCATACACTCATATGTATGTGGCCCAATGCCATCAACCTCTCTTAGTGGGTATGTATACCATGTATCATTTATTGATGATTATTATCGCAAGACTTGGGTTAATTTCTTGAAATCAAAAGATGAAGTGTTTGGAAAATTCAAGGAATTTAAATCCTTGATAGAGAATCTCTCTGGAAGAAAAATCAAGATACTCATGTCATACAATGGAGGATAATACACCTCAAAAGAATTCGTAATATTTTGCAGAGATGTCGGGATTAAGAGGGAGCTCACCACTCCCTACAAAAATGGTGTAGCAGAAAGAAAGAATAGAACTATAATGGAAGCAGTGAAGACTATGATCCACGATCAAGATCTTCCAATGCACTTATGGCCTGAAGAAGCAAGAACAACAATGTATGTCCAAAACGGATTATCCCATAGTGCACTGGATTCAAAACCCCTGAATAAATGTTCTCCAGAAAGAAGCCAGAAGTAATCCATCTCAAGATATTTGGTTGTCCAGTGTTTTGTACACATTCTAAAAGAAAGGAGAACAAAGATGGACCCTTCAAGAAAGAAGGGAATATTTGTTGGATATTGTGAGGTCTCTAAGGCCTTCAAAATTTACATACCAGCTTACCATCATATTGATATCAGCAGAGATGTAACCTTTGGTGAAGATGTAGCACCCAAGAAATAATGGATATGTCAGCTTGAATAAGTATATGAAGAATAACCTGTAGCTCTCAGAATTGCAGAACTAGTGAGGGAAGTTACAGTTTCCCCTGATGATGAGATTCAAGAAGATCATGATATGATAGAATCTCAAGAACCTCCCCAAATGACGATCTCTCACAAGAGAAATCCATCTTGGGCAAGGGAACTTATTCAAGATGGAGAGAAGTACGGTGCCCCAGAAGGAACCATGAGACAAATCAAGAAACTTAAGCCATTGTCCATTTATATGGCTTTGATGTGTAATATCATAGAAACGGAGTCTACTTGCTTTGAAGAATCCATTCAAAAGAAAGAATGGGTAGATGCCATGACAGAAGAATACCAATCCATTATAAAGAATGATGTATGGGAAATAGTTCCTAGATCGAAGAACAAAGATGTAGTATCTTCCAAATGGTTATATAAGATAAAACATGTTGTGGATAGAAGTATCAAAAAACATAAAGCAAGGTCTGTAGCTCGTGGATTTTCTCAAAAGGAAGGCATTGATTATGAAGAGACATTTTCTCATGTAGCCAGATACACTTTTATCAAAACCATCATAGCTCTTGCAGCCAAGATGAAGTGGAAGTTACACTATATGGATGTGAAAACAACTTTCTTAATTGGTGTTATTGAAGAAAAAGTGTATATAGAACAACCCCAAGGGTTTGAAGTTGAAGAAATAAAGGCTCATGTATGCAGGTTGAAGAAGGCTCTGTACAGGTTGAAGCAAGCTCCTAGATCTTGGTATGGCAGAATTGACAGTTTTCTGACGAGCTTGGGCTTTACCAAGAGTAAAGTTGATTCTAACCTTTACTTCAAGGTTATGAATGATGAGCCATTTATATTGTTGTTGTATGTGGATGACTTATTCTTAACTGGAGAAGAAAATCCCATCAATGATCGTAAGAAGAAGCTTGTTGCATAATTTGAGATGAAATACCTAGGCCTAATGCATTATTTCTTAGGTCTTGAAGTTTGGCAGAGCTGAGAGAAGATTTTTCTTAACCAAGGGAAGTATGCAATTGAAATATTGAAGAGGTTTGATATGTTGAAATGTAAAGCCATGAACACACCCATGGAAACAAAGTTGAATCTCTTGGTTGATACTTTGTTAGAATTGGTTGATGCTATGTTGTACAGAGAGATCATTGGATCGTTGATGTATCTAACAAATACCAGGCTAGATATATGTTTTGTTGTGAACACCTTGAGTCAATATCTGGTAGAGGCCAAACATGTTCACCTTGTTGTTGCAAAACATGTGATGAGATACCTTAATGGTACGCTGGAATTTGGTCTCTGTTATAATGGATATCATGACTTCAAACTGGTTGGTTATACTAATTCAGATTGGGTTGGAAGTGTCTCTAATAGAAAGAGAACTTCAAGATGTTGTTTCAGTCTGGGGTAATCCATGACTTCATGGCAGAGAAGGAAGAAATCTAGTATTTCTCTCAGCACGGCAAAAGTTGAATACATTGCATCATGTTCCGCCAGTTGTGAAGCCATATGGCTTCAGAAGTTGTTGACAAGTCTATTTGATCTGGAGATGGAAGCAACCGTGATTCTATATGCTAACCAGAGTTGCATAAAGATGATGGAGAACCCTATGTTCTATGAAAAGTCAAAGCACATAGAAATCGGGTATCACTACATTTTTTATATGGTGTAGAGGGGAGTTGTAAAGGTCCAATATGTTGGCACAGATGAGCAGGTTGCAGATGTATTGACTAAGCCTATGTCTCGTGTAAAGTTCGAATACTTTCGAGACAAGCTTGGTATAGTCCGAAAGGACCTCCCTCGAAAGAGGGAGTGATGTTGATGATACTATGGTATCCTGACCAATAGTGGGTAGCTCCGTTAGGATTTTATATCCTAGGGGATTGGTCATCCCTAGGCAGATCTCGAAGGTCCAGTAAGGATGGTCTATCAGAGTACCTGTGCATATATATGTCATCTGTGGTCAGTAGTGGTAGATTCGTTAGGATATATATCCTAGGGAAACTTTTGATTCCTGGGACGATCACGAAGGTCTGGTAAGTACGGTCTGTCAGAGTACCATGTGGTAGCTTCGCTGGTATTTTATATCCTAGGGAATCTTATGATTCCTGGGCAGATACCTAGGGACTGTAAGAGTACCACAAAATGTTGTTGTTTCACCTGCCTCATTTTGTTGCTATATGATGATGATGTTGTTATCTCAGCCTCGTGATGATGATGTTGTTGATCTAGCCTCGTGTTGTTGTTGATGTTGTATCAACCTCATGTTGTTGATGATATTGTACCAACCTCGTGTTGTTGATGATGTTGTATCAACCTAGTGTTGTTAATGTTTTTATAGTTTTATACTAACTGATGTTGATGTTTCAAATTCCAGCTCCATGCTGTGAACGATGATGATGATGTCGTTCCAGCTCCATGTTGTGAATCATGATGATATTGATGATGAGAAAAAATTTCGATGATTTGTAGATATATCAGTCAATGTTCCATATGTTGATGATGTTGTTGCCCTCTCTCTCTTCTACTGATGTTGTAGAATACCCTTCTTGTTAAGGGGGAGTGTTGAAATATTGTAACTGCAAAGTATATTCTAATTATAATTAATTTATTATCATACATATCAATACCCTTTTTTGGATTGATCATGTCAAGACTTATGTATGACAAAATCCCCTTTTGTGGATTGGTCAAACCCTAATTAAATGGTGTTAATTGAAAAGTCGTCCCCTAGGGCTAATTAAAGTGGTTTTAGCCACTAGTTGGAGAAGTCGGCCTTGTTGATGAAAAGACACAACCCTAGCACTCCTAGGCTAGTATAAATAAGAGAGGCTAGCACCTCATTCACTCACTCACTCAAGTCACTCATCTAGTGCCCAAGTTTGAAGGAAGTTGCATTTAGAAGAACGAGAAGAGAGAGGCGCATTTCTTAGTCTTGGATATTCTCTAGTGTTTGGTCTTTTATCTTGGCATTGTAATGGAAATCTATATTAAGGAAGTTTTTGTTGGGTTTTCTCCCCCACGAGGGTTTCCCAAGATAAAATGTTGGGTACCTTGTGATTGTGTTTCTCTCAGTGATCCTGCTTATGCTATTATTGTCTAGTAAATTGAAATGAACTTAATAGCAGCTCTAAATTTAACAGTAGGAATATTAGCCTTGGGAAAAAAAGAGTGTTATCGCTGGCACTAAGGTTTGTTTAGAAGGTCAATTTTATGGTTTTTGTTCGTAACAATATTGGTTGTCAATACGATGATTTAAAAAAAGTTGTAATTTAACCTAGAAAAAAAAGGAGGTGATGTCATGAACACCACGTTTTGATATCAAGGGTTGATTTTAAGATTTTGTTTGCAATTTTACAAGAATTTGAAGCTATGGTGGAAAATTGTTATAATTTTAACCTCAAAAAAAAGGTGTTATCGGTAGCACCACTTTTTTATTCAGGCGTCGATTTTCATGTTTTTTGTGCAAAACTATGGGTTTTAAGGGCTAGAGTTCTCGTTTTGAGGTCACAATTCTCGTTAAGTTTGTAACTTTGTTTCTGGTACAATTAATCCCAGACACCAACTTTTGTCACTTGTAGAAGTAAATCTATCAAGAACCAAGGAAACTTTTGTATGAGACATAAATAAAAATGATGACAGGGAATCCATAACAACTCTCATATTCTCAATTGTATGCTTCAGTCAAAAACTGCAGCAATCTTAAAATGACAACTTTGTCCTTTTTCACCCCTTTTTCTAGACAATTTTTAGCCAAACTGGCTATGTCCCAAATTGTGCACTTCTCGAAAAACTTAAATGAACCAAACTTGTCTAGATTGATAATTATACAAAATTTCAAGTAAATAATTTTTTCCATATTTGTCATCTAGGGACCCTTTTCCCACTGAAAATCCCCAAAATCCCCCAAAAGTAGCCTAGAATATTGGATTTTGGCCTATTTTGGCACCTCCACTCCCAAATCCTTGGAATCTTACCAATCCCTTCGCACAATATCTTCATGTCTTCTTTTCTAGTACTCTATAAAAGTATCAGTAGTAATTGTGCTCCTGCCACTGAGCTTCACCTTGATCTTCAAAAACATGTAATTAGCATTTTCTGGAAAATCAGAGCATAAATGCTCAGTGGCCCTTTCTGTCATTTATTTATCCCTTAACACTATGGAAAAAACCTAGAAAATATTATCTTCTTTTGAGTTATTATTCTCCTTCTATGGTCAAAATACAATTTTCACTCTAGACTTTTTTTTTAAATTATAGGACAATTTTGCCTATGTGGTTGTTGATGTGGCCTTCTGGGTCCACATGGAACCCTAAGGTGATGTCATATCATCCACCCGGCCACTCTGGACCTGCCTCATCAGCCTTCGCCTCCCTCCTCCTCCTCTCTCTCTCTATTTCCTTCCCCTTTTTGTTATTCTTTATTTTATTTTATTTCAGACCCCATCGTACCCGACTACCCACATGGTACCTTGTTCAACCATGGATGGGATAGTGGTCCCACCTCTTCTACCAACTTCCATGTTTCTTTCATTCATTGGTCATGGGGATGAGCGGGTCCCATCCCACACCCTTTTCCTTGAGCACGCGCAACTTGCACACTCCCGGATCTAACTGTGCAGATGATCAGACGATCGACAAGCCACAACTATTTCACATCGTCAAAATGATTGAGATTTAATGACCCTCGGTGATGTGATACCATAAACCTGTTGATTTTTCAATAATCTAGTCTTAAGCATGAATTTCATTACATTTTAGCATTTTACTTAAACCATAGACGATTTTTTGCAGCAACTAAGATCACAAGAAGAAACATCGTGCACAAGTACACAAGAAGTATCCTGGGAAACCCTTCTCAACACAAGAAGAAAACCCAGCCAATCCTTTGCTATATTCTTCAAGAGAAAGACCTTCACCACCAAGAAAATCTAGCACACAAAAGGGTGCTCACAAACCCTAGAATACTAGCGCCCAAGAGAGGTGTGCACTTTTCCCAAGTAGATGTACTTGCTGAAATTTCCAAACTCACATAAAAGATATATTTCCTCAATGGGGAATTTACCTTTACTTATATTATACTTGACCTGTCAACAGAAGTGTCTATTGGCACAACAGGGATGACCTCTGTATCTCATAATATAATTAATATTAACCAGATTAATTATATTTTACATTAATTATCAATTACATTAAGGTGGGGCCGACCTATACCCTTTACATTACAATCAGGGTTACGGGCAGGTCTGACTCTTGAAAAATACAGCAAGGGATCTCATACACCCACTAGTGCTCAACCACTAGGGGCACATCCATAGGGATGAAAATATCTTTGGCTCACTGCATTACACAGAAGAACCACTCTCACTAGTGCTCAACCACTAGGATCACATTCACTTGTGCTCGTCCACAGGCATGTCCACTCAACAGATCTTATTTCCCACTGCATTACACAGGATATTCATATGGAGTTCATCATCAACTCTCTACTCAGAGGAGGATAATATATCATCTTCGTCTATGTCTCATGACGATGCACCCAACTCTTTGGGAATTCACATTTTCACCTTGTGCTCAGCCACAGGCGCGTCCAACTCTGTAGATCTCCTTTCTCACTGCATTACACAGGAGAATCATCTAGATTTTGTCTCAACTCTTTGTAAGCATGAGGCCATCTCTACATTCCAGCTCTGTCTCATATAGGAGCCACACACCCCTCTTAGGGGCTCTCTCTCAGGTTTGTGTCTTGGATAATGTCTCACGTAGTTGTAATCATCAACACTCCCTCTCAACTAGGGAGGCATTCTTCATCAGGCCAAGTCTCATACGGAAGTACTTTGAACTATGTCTTGGCTGTAGTCATCAACACTCCCTCTCAACTAGGGAGGTATCCTTCACCAAGATAATTTGGTGAAGATGTCTGCAATCTTCTCATGTGTAGGAAAGTATTGCATGTGTACTATTTTCCTCTAGTGATATTTTATCTCAACGTGTTTCGATCTATCATGAAACAAAATTATCTCAAAGAGCTTCACACAACTTTGGTTATAATCATAAAATCCATCTCATGATCAAGTAAATTTGTCAGAAGTTTGTGAAGCCACACTACTTCGCATGCTCAATGATATATACTATGCTTCTGTGGTACTCAAGGCCATGGGGCTTTGTTTCCTTATGCACAAGGAAACCATGGAAAACTTCACGGTAAAACAACAACTGGATGTGATCTTTCGGTCCAATGTACTTTCTATCCATTCTGCATATCCCTGCAAACTCAAGTCTACACTGGAGACATATCACATGCCATATCTAATTGTTCCTCGTAGATATCTCAATACATGTTTCGTTGGTGTCTAGTGATTCTGTCTCGGATGACTCATGGAATGACTAAGAATATTCACTGCATAGCATGAATCAATTCTAGTGTTAACCAGATACATCAGTGATCCAATCAATTGTGGATCAATCTCGTCTGAATCATCATCATTCATTTTCTTCAAATCCATCACTGTGGATTTGCATTATGTCATACTGAACTTCTTTAATATTCCCACTGTATATTTTCCTTGACTCAATAAAATATCATCGGTCCTCTGTCATACTTATTGTCCCAAGAATTAGTGCATCATACTCATATCCTTCATCTCGAAATCAAAAGTCAAAGCTTACTTGTATCCAACAACAAGGCTTTCTGAATAAGTCATCAAAATCAGGCTCTCATCACCAACACTGCAATAATATAGGTTTGGATCAGCAATACTCTTATTGAAACCCAAAATCATCAAGAATCCATCCATATGATATATTTTCCAACTCATGGATGGTAGTATGGATGGAAGTGTATCGGGCTTACTGGATCAAGTGTCTCATGATAGAAAAATCCCTCTGTTTGTGAGAATCCTCTGGCTATAGATCTCACTTTGTATTTCTCGACACTTCCATCAGTTGCATGTTTGATCTTATAGATCCACTTGTAAGTTACCATAGACTTCCCTTCTGGTATCTGAACAATATCGTATACATCATTCTTTTAATATATATTGGTATTCTTCTATTATGGCATCTTTCCATACCTGTTCTCATGTTTTTTCTCCAAGACAAGGAGGCTCAAAATCAATGAAGTGGCTCATGATTGAAGTATAGCTTGAAAATCTCTTTTTCTTTCTAGGGATGTGCCTTGAGGAGCTTGTATGTTCCTATGCCTCATGTAGAGTGGGCCTAGGTAGGCCTTGTATTTCCTAGTGAAATATCTCTAGACATATCAACTGGAGGAACTGGATCAACTGGAATAATGTTTGTCTCCCTATGAAATGTTGAAGGGGGAGAACGTATTGTTTCACTGTCAATCTCCATCTGAGATTCTTTGGATCTTTGAAAGGTTATCTCTTCTTCAAGGACAACATCTATGCTTGTCTCAATCTATCTCTAACCAAGGATGTAGATCTGGAATGTCTTCGAAGATTCACTGTTTATCCCATAAATGTATCCTTTCTCCCATAAGGGTATAGCTTGGACTTCTTCTCTTTGGGTACATGAAAATACATTGGGCACCCAAATATCCTGAAGTTTTCAATCTTAGGCTTCACTCTGGTGAAGGTTTCTTCGGGAGTTATGTTTTTCAAAGTCTAGTGAAGACTCTTATTCTAAACATATACTTTGTCATGCATTATTTTTCCCATGGAATCATAGAAATGTTTTGATCATGCATTATTGCATTGGTTGTCTCAATGATGGTTCTATTCTTCCTCTTTCTCAAATAGTTTTGACTCCCTCTGAGTCAAGTGACTCCCTCTAAAGGATAAGAATATTTCTTTGTTCTTAACCTGTCTGGAACAAGAAAACAAGAAGAACCAAAACAATAATATCTCCTAAAGGAGAATAATGAGTTCATCTCTAGAATCAAAACAATTTAAGGATTGTTGTCGCAACTAAAACACCTACTTGTAATGTAGCAAACTTTAGAAATATAGGTTAGAGGAATGACAATTACAACAATCAAACCCGGAGTCTTCACTTCCACTGTGTTGTTCCTCTGAATGCACTGAGATCCCTCTGGATCCATGACTTCAGCAAAAGGTTCCTTTGTCCTGTAATTACCCTTATGACAATGATACAAATAATATATATACAAGTGCATACCTGAGGGTGTTGATATGATTTATCCAATGGAACATGGTTGATCTCTATCCTCTGACATCTTCATGAAGGAGGTAGTCACAGTGTCACCTTTTTGTATCACCCACAATAATTCTTCCTTTGAAGTCTTGTCTTCCAAGAAATTGAAGTTGCTTGATCCATCAAGCTTATATTCCATCATAGTTTTGTTCATCATAATTTTAGATTATTCACAACCCCTTGTCAACTGGGCTAGAAAACCTAACGGTTAGGCTAGGCTAGCACTTTTAGGTTTTGTTGGACTTATGACTGCCAAAAATAAGACTTTGAAATATAGGAGAACACTGGTGAGCTGAATATCTCCTTCAATGAGTTGCAGAAGCCCTAATACTGAAATTTCTGCAAAAATTAGCGAAACCCTAGGGCCAAAATTTCAAAATGCTCGGAATTTCAATCTGAAGCTTGTTGGAGGTGCGTTGAAGGATTTTGTACACTTCTAATTTATTTTTATCCCCAACGTCCAAGTTCCAAGTGTTGAAACCTCTTAGAAAGGTAGGTCATACAGAATTTATGGAAACCCTAGGAGGGTTGTACAGATTTACAGGAGAGAGAAGATGGTTGAAAATTGCTTGTGCAATGGGTTCTTCAAGACCTATGCTCTAATCCCATGTTGATTTTTCAATAAGATAGGCTTAAGCATGAAGTTCATTCCATTTTATCATTTTACTTAAACCATAGACAATTTGTTGTAGCAACCAAGATCACAAGAAGAAACACCATGCACAAGTACACAAGAAGTATCATGGGAAACCCTTCTCAACAAGGGAAGAAAACCCAGCCAATCCTTTGCTATATTCTTCAAGAGAAATACCTTCACCACCAAGAAAACCTAGCACACAAAAGGGTTCTCACAAACCCTAGAAGACTAGCGCCCAAGAGAATTGTGCACTTTTCCCAAGTAGATGTACTTGCTGAAATTTCCAAACTCACACAAAAGATATATTTCCTCAATGGGGAATTTACCTTTACTTATATTAGACTTGACTTGTCAACAGAAGTGTCTATTGGCACAATAGGTCCGACCTAGCTATCTCATAATATAACTAATATTAACCAGATTAATTATCTTTTACATTAATTATCAACTACATTAAGGTGGGGCTTACCTGTACCCTTTACATTACAATTAGGGTTACAGGCAGGTCTGACTCTTGAACAATATAGCAAGGGATCTCATACACCCACTAGTGCTCATCCACTAAGGGAAAATCCATAGGGATGTCCATATCTCTGGCTCACTACATTACATAGAAGAACCACTCTCACTAGTGCTCAACCACTAGGATCACGTTCACTTGTGCTCGTCCATAGGCACACCCACTCAACAGATCTTCTTTCCCACTGCATTACATAGGAGACTCATCTGGATTTCATCGTCAACTCTCTACTCAGAGGAGAATAATACATCATCTTCATCTCTGTCTCATGATGATGCACCCAGCTCTTTGGGAATTTACACATTCACCTTGTTCTCAACCACAGGCACGTCCAACTCTACAGATCTCCTTTCTCACTGTGTTACACAGGAGTATCATCTGGAGTTCTTCTCAACTCTCTGTAAGGAGGAGGCCATCTCTACATTCCATCTCTGTCTCAAATAGGAACCACACACCCCTCTCAGGGTCCCTCTCTCAGTTTTATGTCCTGTAGAATGTCTCACATAGTTGTAATCATCAACAAAATCGACCAGGGATACATGGCGCTCCCTCATTGGTTTCACATCCCCATCAATTTTTTTAAAACCATTCACCCTGACATGCGATACCTCCAATGGTATCGAGGCTCATCGCCTTGTCCATGTTGCACCTACGCCAGTGATTGAGCCCAGCACCACATATTGTAGACACTCGACCTTGCCACCAGCCTACCACCATGGCAATCCACGTCACCACTGACATCATGTATGGAAAATCCCCAAATTTGTAATTTTTTCAAGAATGACTGAATTCAAAATTTCTTCTTCCACCGCCATGGAAGCTTTGTAATTTTCTTCCTATGGCCAATTTTGGCCATGTGCATGCTAATTTTACCTCTTTACTCAAAATTCGACACTCGTGTTGATTTCTCAATGAATTTCACTGCAGAAATTGGGGTTTTTGCCCATTTTCGCCTAATTTCTCCATGGATAACCTGCAGATCCTAAATTCGACCAATTACAGACCCAAACATGCACATTCAGAGATTAAAAATGAGGATTTTTAATCCCTGAACTCAAATTTCTCAAAATTACAGGAAATTTCCTCAAACTTTTGCTTGGAAAAATCTGACAAACATATTGCATACATCCTTTGAACTTTAAATCTGCAATTTCATCTTCTATGTGTTTCTTTTGGACTATGCAGGCTCAACATTGAACTTGTGTATCTAATACCAATCTATAATGCACCCAGACTCCAAGATGAGACCCATCACTATAAAAACAACTTAGCCTACTAATACAAAAAATAAAAATAAAAACGCCCCATACTTATAAAATAACCAAGGGGTAACAGGTCCATAATTTAACATCCATCTAATAGAATTCATTAAAACATGAATGCAACCATTCAAGCAAAACAACAACACACAACATTCATATAAAACATATACACATTCAAATAATCATATTGAAAACAACAGATAACTTATATGTTTACAAATATAACCAATTGGTTGCATACGAAGGAGTCCACAATGAGATTTGGCCCTCCTGGATTTCCACTCTCCACACTCAACAACCCAAAACCCAGGTTCTAAACTCCAGCAATAGTTCCAATCCACTATCTCTCTTCCCCATAACTTGCACAACCCAAGGATTGTACCCCTTCATTGTTCTCAATCCATTGGGTTGTACCATTCATTTATCGAGGCTTCCAATGCACTTGGTTGGACAGGAAATCCCTCAGTTGGGTACTCTAGGAACTCTTAGTTGTTATAGGAGTGTTCACAACAACTTTAACAAGGCTCTTGAACCATTTCCTCAATAAGAAAATGCATTATAGGCTTACAACCCGTTTTACAAGCACACGGGCCACATTTCCAACATAAAACATAACCAAACAATGGTTGCCTTCAAGCATACCATGGATGGTGCTCTTTCCATCACTCAATTCCTCTCTTACTATCCAAAAACTGCATGTAAAAATTGTTTATCCTTTTCATACGAATTTCCCTTCTTCTCCCTTGCTTGACTCTCACTCTTCCCAAAGATAATTGTACTTCAGCCCCATGCTCACAATAACTATCGGATGGGACTCCTCACACCCACCCTCTTACATGAAATCAATGATTGGCTTTGGGAACACTAAACAACAAAATAAAAGGTTATACATAATGATAATGATTTCAGGAATGTGGGTTTGGATTAATACCCATGAACATTTCCCCCTTGGACCCCTCTCTCTCTTGTGGAATCATATCCCTTTATCGTTTTCATCCCTCTCATATCGCAACCAACGATCATCATTTCAATGTACATAATACATAGTTTGTCCCTCGGCCATTTTAATCAATACGGGCTCATCACCCCAACATATCGATTCACTAGCCTAATTCACATGTATACAACTACATTATAATTTTCAGGAATTAAAACTAGGGATGTTACACTAACCCCAGTATGAAGACATTCATGTGTATCTCCACACTCAATGGTTCCATCCTCAAATTTCTTGTGATGAACATTAACATATTTGACATCATGCTACAAGATACATCATTATCAATGACATTTTGTATCATCAAGGGGTTGATTTATTATTGCGTTGATGTTTGAATCATGAGGAAGATGAGTGGGTTATGAACAATTGTCATAGTGGATCCTATGGTGGTCATATTTTTTGGATGGGAAGCACCCAAAAAAATCTTGTGCATAAGATACTTTTGACCTTCAATGTTTAATGATTGCATGGAACAGTCAAAAGGTGTCATCTTTGTTAGGTTCATACTAAGAATATGTGTGTGCCTCTTTCTCCTTTGCACCTTGTATTTACTATCATCCCTTTCGAAAAATGGGGTATGGATTGTATGGAGTGTCAACTTGCTTCTAGAGATTATCATAAGTAAATCATTATGGACATTGATTACTTCATTAAGTGGGTGTTAATCATTCCAACCTTTGTTAATGACAATAATATAGTGACATTGTTTGTATTCAATCACATTATAGTGAGATTTGACGTGCCTAGGGAAATTTTGACTAATCATATATCTCATTTCTAAAAACAATTGATGATGAAATTATCAATTAAGTTAGGTTTTTGTTAGGAACATTCCATGATATACTATTCTCAAGCCAATGGTAAAGTAAAGGCTATCAATAGAGTCTTGAAAATTATTTCTTAGAGGATGGTTGACAAAAATAAATCCAACTGGCACCTTATGATTTTTGTGGATCTTCGATCAAGACTACCATTGGTTTCACATTGTTCCAATTGGTTCATGATTCTGAAGCAGTCCTACAAATTGAAAGTGAGATCCCCTCTCTGAAGCTAGTTGTTGATTTCCTACCTTATACATCACATCAACAAGAACAACTTGTTTACTTGGAATGATTAGATGAGCACCATTGAGATGTGACTATAGTGAATTGTTAAATTTTTACTTATACAGCTAACAATTATCGTTCTTCTTTATTATTATAATCATTTAGCACATTAGCTGCATAAATAAGATCACTAAAAGAGAGGCAATCACGGAAACAATAGAGACACGCATATTATCCTAGGAAACCCTCGTGGGGGAGAAAACCCAGCAAAAACTTACTCAATATAGACAGACCAAAGACCGAACAGAAGATCCTCCTCTACTCCTTCACTAGGAAGAGTAGTGTGCCACTTAACCAAGAAATACCAAGACACGAACCAAGAACCCTCCTTGATGTGACACTTAGCTACAGTAGCATTTCCTCCAAGACTTGTACACTTCTTCATAGTTGCAGATCTAGTGTGTGTGAGTGTGCAAATGAGGTGCTAGTCTCCTTTATAAATAGTAGTCTGGCCCCCCCTAATTATGTCTGGGCCGACCTGTCACTTTACCCTTTTAATTTACATTTAATTTTCAAGGCACAAAAGGGCCGACTTTTAAAAAGGCACAATAGGGCCTAATTAATAAATATAATATAAAAATATTATTCAACACTTCCTCTTAGGTAGAATATTATTCGAAGTTACAATATTTCAACACTCCCCCCTTAACAAGAAGGGTATTCTACGAACAACGCCAATAACAACTAACTGGACTCAATACAACATTAGGAGGAGGAGACATCGTCATCAACATCTAGAACATTGTATGTCATATATATAGGTCATCGAAATTTTTTCTCATCATCAACATCAGTAGAAACTGAACATCATCATTATCTATAGCATGGAGCTAGAGTAGCAGCATCATCATCAATAACATGAAATTAGAACATCAACATCAGGAGCAACATGAAGTTGGAACATCAACATCAACAACACGAAGCTGGAACAACAACATCATAAATAGCATGAAGCTGGAACATCAACATCAACAACACGAAGTTGGAACATCAACATCAACAGTAAGAAGTTGAAACATCAACATCAACACCACGAAGTTGGAACATCAACATCAACAGCACGAATCTAGAACATCAACATCAACAACACGAATCTGGAACATCAACATCAACAGCACGAATTTGGAACAACAACATCAACAACATGGAGCTAGAACAACATCATCAACAACACGAAGTTGGAATAACATCATCAACATCACGAAGCTAGAACATCAGCATCTATATGTGGCAACATAATGAGGCAGGTGCATCAACAAGATCATATGTGGTACTATGACAGACCGTCCTTATCAGACCTTCGGGATCTAACCAGGAATCATAAGATTACATAGGATATAAAATCCTAACAAGTTACCATGTGGTACTCTGATAGATCGTCCTTACTGGACCTTCGGGATCTACCCCGGAATCATAAGATTTCCTAGGATATAAAATCCTAACTGAGCTACCACTATTGGCCACAGCTAGCATATACATGCACAGGTACTCTGACAAACCATCCTTACCGGACCTTCAGGATCTGCCCATGTATGATCGGTCCCCTAGGATATAAAATCCTAATTGAGCTACCCGTTGTTGGTCATGATACCATAGTGTCATCAGCATCACTCCCCCTTTCAAGGGAGGTCCTTTCGGACAACACCAATATTGTCTCGGAAGTACTCAAAATTCACACGAGACAGAGGATTACTCAACACATATGCAACCTGCTCATATGCGCCAACATATTGGAGCTTCACAGCTCCCTTTTGTACCAAGTCATGAATGTAGTGGTATCGTATCTCAATGTGCTTCATCTTATCGTGGAACATTGGGTTCTCTGTCATCCTTACGCAACTCTGGTTATCACAAAAGATCACGATAGCATCCATCTCTAGGTCAAATAGACATGTCAATATATTTCGAAGCCATATGGCTTCACAATTGGTGGAGCATGCTGCAATGTACTCTGCTTCTATCGTACTGAGAGCAATATTGGAGTGCTTCCTGCTTTTCCACGAAGTCATGGCTGACCCCAAACTGAAACAACATCATTAAGTTATTTTTTTTTCTGAATCACTTCCAGCCCAATATGAATCAGTATAGCCATACAATCTGAAGTCACAAACTCTAGTATAATAGAGACCATAATCCAACGTACCCTTAAGGTATCTCATCACATGCTTTGTAGCTACAAGGTGAACACGATTGGGCTCCACTAGATACTGACTCAAGGTGTTCATAGTAAAGCATATATCTGACCTGGTATTCATCATAAACATCAACGAACCAATAATTTTTCTGTATAAAGTAGCATCGACTAACTCTAATGAAGTATCAACCAGGAGCTTCAAATTCATCTCCATGGGTGTGGGCATGGATTTACATTCCAACATGTCAAACTTCTTCAGTATTTCAACTGCATACTTCCCTTGGTAAAGGAAGATATTCCATGGGCTCTTCCAAACTTCAAGACCTAAGAAATAGTGCATCGGGCCTAGGTCTTTCATCTCAAATTCTGCGGCAAGATTCTTCTTACAATTTTTTATGAGCTTTTCTTCATCTGTCAAGAATAAATCATCCACATATATCAACAATAAAACTAGTCCATCATTCTCAATCTTGAAGTAAAGGTTGGTATCAATTTTACTCTTGGTAAATCCCAAGCTCATCAGAAAACTATCAATCATGCCATACCAAGCTCTTGGAGCTTGCTTCAACTTGCAGACATGAGTCTTCATGTCCTGTACTTTGAAACCAAATTTTCACATCACATTGTACCAACCTGGTACAATATTGGAAGTCACCGCTAACTTCCCTTATGGTCTTAAGGAAAAATCCATATCCCAGTCCTTCTGACTGGCTTCCTCCTCTGTCATTGAAACAAGAGAATCTTCTCAAGAGATTTCATATCTCCTAGAAGTCTCTGAAGCTACGATGTGGCCTTCTCAACTCATGGCATCTGTCTATCAGTCCTAGAAGATGTCTCTTTTTCCCATCTGATCCTTTCTGAGATCAGGCTTACTCTGAGTCTCCATGCTCCCTCTGAAGATTGACTCCCTCTTATTCTATATAATCTTTGGATCCATCTGCTCTCTCTAATATGTCTAGTCAATGCCATATGTCTTTGCATCCTGCAAAGTGCCATGGGCCCATGTTGGTCTCTTTCTGTTTACTCCATTGATTTTGGGTAGGCCCTTCTGGCTCTACTAACTCTTCCTGATGATCTGAAGAGTGATTAAATGCACCAAATGGATTTATTTGATCATCTTTGGAGCCTTCTGCTCCTCATGATCTGTCTCCATATGATATGTTATGTGTCAAGCAAAAGTAGCTTTGTCTTGTTATTCTTCTTCGATACATGGATGTATACGGTCATGTATACAATGTGGTTAGTTTGCTCCATGTCTCATCTAATATGTTTCCTCCTTCAATCGTTACTATAGCTCCCTCAAGTTTATCACATGTGACCTACATAGAACAAGAGCAACAAGGGAGAAACAATAGACAATAATAGTACTCTTTATAATGATAATAAAAGAAATAGTGAGAATGATTGTCACAGTAGCTCCTTCAGAGATATCACTCGTGACTTGCCTGAAACAAGGGTAAAAAGTAAGAAACGCAATAATAAGAAATGAGAGCAACACTCTTCTAGTGTTGTGATCAATCATTCGTCCATGGTAACCTGGAAACAATACAAGAAGTTTCTCCTAGAGGAGATGTTAGTTATATCTGGTAAATGATTACAATAATCATTTATCTCAATAGTGATCACATGCTACCAAGTATTCAATAATAAAACTTTTCAAAGATTGTTATCACAACTATAGTGTTTAGCAGTTATCAACTTGATATGTGTAAATTTGAATCTTATCAATTTAATCAATCAAACCCAGAACCCAAAGTCTTGTCCTCAAAAATGAGTAATTTGTTTTTCTTCTGAGTCTCCTTCACTCAAGATGACAAGTATTTTCTTCAACATGTCCTATGTACTAAGATAATATGTTTTCTTGACAGAAAACTGAGTTAGAGAATAAACTCTATAATCTCAACCTTAATCAATCTAATACTTTAACTTTAATCTTGACCAATGATTAGTATGATAACTTCAACACATCAAAATGCAACCTGGATATTCATGAGATTACAATAATTCAATAACAAATAGAGGCATATCAAATTAATCAAACTTGGGGTTCATAGTTCCTTTGAATGTGTTGGATCTAAGATCCTTCTGGATCTACAATTATTGTTTAGACAAAAGATCATGTATCCTGCAAATACCCTTTAGAATAATGATACAGCTTGAACATATGTGAGTACATACCTTTGACAATAATGACGAGTAGTGGCACCATCTGGTAGCAGCGGCAAGCAATAATGAACCTTTAAAACTTCAAAGGTGCTTCAACTTGTAACTTAAATTTAGTTGGATATTTGGTAGGGTAAGGCGTACTAGGACAATAAAAAACAGTCCCAACACTTCACAAAAACTTTCAATGCAACTGGTATTGTAACTGGTGTTGGCACTACAACTGGCATGAAGGAAATGGCACGAAGGAATTGGCATTGCAACTGCCACTGATATTGCAACTAAAACTGAATTGCAATTGATATTGATACTACAACTACAACTGATATTGCAATTGATATTGATACTACAACTGTAACAGGTACTTCAACTGCAACTGCAACTGCAACTGCAACTACAACTACAACTTAGGGTTTTATGAGGAAACCATAATTTCTCAAACTTCAAATTTTAGAATTCTGATCCAGGGAATAGATGCACCCTCCTAGGGAGAACTCCTAGATGTGGTTACTTCCCCCAACATCCTCCTTAAACAGGGAAAAATTCACACTTAGGGTTTATGTAGAAACCCTAATTTTGCAGCAACTGCAATACTGAAAACTGGATTGTGAGTTGGTCTCTTTCAAGCCTTCTCTGATACCATGTTGAAGGTTTACTTATACAGCTAGCAGTTACAATTCTTCTTTATTATTATAATCATTTAGCACATTAGATGCATAAATAATATCATTGAAAGAGAGGCAATCACAGAAACAATAGAGACACACAGATTATCATGGGAAACCCTCATGGGGGAGAAAACCCGACAAAAACTTCTTCAATATAGATAGACCAAAGACCGAAAAGAAGATCCTCCTCTACTCCTTCGCTAGGAAGAGTAGCATACCACTTAGCCAAGAAATACCAAGACATGGACCAAGAACCCTCCTTGATGTGACACTTAGTTGCAGTAGAAGTTCCTCCAAGACTTGTGCACTTCTTCATAGTTGCAGAGCTAGTGTGTGTGAGTGTGCAAATGAGGTGCTAGTCTCCTTTATAAATAGTAGTCTTGCCTCCCTTAATTAGGTCAGGGCTGACCTGTCACTTTACCCTTTTAATTTACATTTAATTTTCAAGGCACAAAAGGACTGACTTTTACAAAGGCACAATAGGGCCTAATTAATAAATATAATATAACAATATTATTCATCACTCCCTCTTAGGTAGAATATTCTTTGAAGTTACAATATTTCAACTTGAATGAGGCTCATAAAAAATGTGTCAAGGCTTAGTATGATAATTATGTCTATCCTTGATTCTTCTTTGAAGGAGACGTGGTGCTTCCATATGACCAGGATAAGCATACCATGGGGGAAGGAAAGTTTGAACCTATGTGGCATGGTCCTTACATTATGAGATATATCCTTAGAAAAGGAGCTTGCAAGAAAGAAGTGTACAAAAGGAATGTATTTGATGAGCCCCACAATGGGCTCTATCTAAAGAGGTGTTACACTTAGAAAATACCCCTATGCATGTTGTAGTATAGTTTTTATTTTATTTTATTTTTACTTTTTTGTATCCTTATCATGCTTTGTGTTTTATTGGTAGATATCATCCAATCTTGTTGTTTTCATTGGATTCGTGCATAGTGCCAGTCAGAGCACTTGGCACCTTGCCTCCACAACATGGGAAATCTATTCCTCTATCGATCAGTAAGTGAAGTTAGGAGGTGTGTGCATTGGTCCTGCAACCAATAATATTGTTGAGTGATGTGTGATCGTCAAATTTTTAGTAGAAGATATTGCACTCGTTATTCAACACCTAGTTGTCCACCTCAACTCCCAACTAGTAGTGTCTTGATTGAATAATGTATACAATGTTTGAGATCTTATGATTCTTCGGAAGTTATTACTAATTAATGAGTTTACTAATTCATCATCTAAACATGTTTTCAATTCGCATTTGTCACATTAATTAACACATAATCATGAATGTAAATATTTACGAGAACATCACATTGGAAAGAAAAAAATAATTGCATCTATAGATGTAAAGAGGATAAGATAAAGCATAATACATCATGATAAAATGTGTATTGTTTATCAAAAATTGGCTCAACAAATTATGATAATATAGATGTAGGAATATACGCTGATAATAAAAAAAAGGAGAAGAGGACTAATCCTTTGACTTCGAGCTCCCCTGCCCAGCATGATATCCATGAATAGTTGTCACTAGTCATCATAGGAGGCATTGCCATGAGTAAGTCACTCCAGCGACATGGAGTTATAGATCTAAGTGTACCTTGGCTAATTTCATAATAGGAATGTTATAAGCCATCACCTATAGGTTTTGCTAAATCTCTTTCAGTAGCCCACCACCTGGTGCGATGATTATTAGCTAGTCCTCCTCATCATCATATACCAATAAATGTTGGTTCTAGGACAACCTGGATGAATGTATTTCTCCCACAGCTGCATCATCATAATTTTTTATTCTTAGACCTTACACCTAAAAATGTATATACTTACGAAAAACCTAAAAAATGAAAGATATTAAAAATATTTACCAAGGGGGGCCTACTACTCACCGTGTGGTATTTCTTGGTCTAAGTCTAGCTTGAATTTTATCCTAGTGTAGGGATAGTCATGAATACATAACATATACTCAATCCACCATTCAAATAACTCTTCTATGTATTGGTTCAATACTAGTCCACCCCCTAGCCTCTACATCAGGTTAGTCCACCCTCACCATCTTGGGTTCTCTCGACCTAGTAAGTGGGACTAATACAAGTGAATGTAGGGATAGGAGTCTATTAAAGAAAAATGAGCATAAAATATTCGCATACCTAAACATGTGGTTATCTCCTCTCTTGCAAAGAATTAACTGAGCTTCCATGCACACCCACAATTTGTGGACTAGTAAAAAACAGTGGGAGTCAAACACCGCACCCCATAGTGCGTTAGTGTAGGAGAGGCCACATGTGGAGCAAAGCTCACAAAAACACTAGTAAGTGTGTGGACGATAGTTTTTATATGTGCATCAACGATGGTACCTATGGGGATTTGGTTGCTCATTTTCTCTATACTTTCTACATAATACATGTTTATGTATTCATTAATGGTCACAGTAGCACCTCACATACCTTCTTTCAATACTACTAGCGTACCTCACCTAGAAAATCTTGTTAGGAAGTAGATATCCTCTACTTTCATGCTCAAAAGTTCATTCTCAATCACGAAAGATTCACAATCAGGATCCCACATTTGAATCAATCTATGAAGGAGAGTGTGGTTTTCCATGTTCGCACACTTGAATAATTTTACAAGGCCACAATTCCTCAAATCATTCACGATAGCTTGGTATCATAAAGAAACAATATGTTCATTTTAATTCTCTCATTCTCTCCAACTGATTTGATTCATACTTCTTGTGTGATTAGCAAAAATTATATAAATTAATAGATTGGTCAAAATTTTGTTTTTTTTGTAAATTAGGTCATGCTCACTAGTTTCATTGGAGACAATAGTGATGTAATGTACCTAGGAAGGATGATATGGGGTACCTAGGGAGGTACCCAAGGGGGGTAATGGATGTAATGTGGTCATAATCTTGTGATAGGCCCACTATGTAGTTAGAGGAAGTAATATAATAATAAGGGGTAGTTTGCATAGACCACTATGAATACTCGTGAGAAATCATGAGTACACATGAGTACCATTTTATTGAGATGTGTTGGATGATGCATTGTATAAACAAGTCTTGTGGAGTGCTTCTTTCCACAAGGAGTATTTGTTGGTGTTACCCCACCTTAAGGGTTCTCTCTACATCTTTGTATGAGTATTTGTTGGTGTTACCCTACCTTAAGGGTTCTCTCTACATCTTTGTGTTTATCCTTGTGTGAATCCATTTTATATTTCTGAAGTTAAATATTTATCTTTTATGTTTTATCTATCAAGGTTTAATACAAGTGGTATTAGAGCTCTTTCATAGGCAAAAAAGTGGAAGATTTATTCTTTCTTTTTGCATGCATTTCAAAGAAAAAAGAGGACGACAATATTTATATCCATTTTTGAAAAAAATTGTGTATAATCTAAATAAACCAATTATAAATCTATGTTCCTCTTGAAAAAATACCCAAGTTCAAAAAAATTCTTCTAAATCGAAGCCTAAAAAGTGAAAATATTGTAATTTAAAATCAATGATTTTAGGGTTTTCTGATGATAGTCATAGAGAATACATCTTTTCATAGAGTGCCCATATTTCCATAAAACTAGTGCCAATATACCCAAAATGACCATGTTGTTTCATAATTGTGTTCATAATACAGATTCCAAGGAATATTGAGGGATTTATGATCATTTCAAATTTGTTGCCTCAAGACCCTATCCTCATAAAGAAGCTCCATTGAAAAGTAAGTTATTTCTTCGAAACCTTAGTTATATTTTTGGGTTATTGCAAGCAAGATAGATTTACAAGAAAACTTGATGGTATTAGTATTGAAGAACACATACATTGGACAAATTCATCTTGGAAAGAAAATTGGAGAGTTGTGTTACACTTTGGGTTAAACGAAGATGTTGTCAAATGTTGGGAGTTTCTTAAATATGACAATATAAAGGCACTTTTAGATTAATCGTATGAACAAGTAATTTTAGATAGGAGGGTTCATGCCATGAAGAAGGATAAATGAATCACTAAGTGTTTATTTTTAAGTGAGCACTTCCTATTATAGGTTCATAGATGTCTTCAACAGAAAAATGTTATTTTTTCTATAAACCCTGGTAGCAACCATAATTTCATCAATGTTAACTTGGATAAAAGATTGGAAGTCCACAAAAAGAATATTCAAAACTTCCAAGTTGAGGTGAAAATGTTCAAATTTTTAAATATTTGAAGGTCATTATGGATAAATGTCTTGCATTTTTATTTTCATGCTATAGATATGGATGATGTGGATATTATTTTTGGATGGACTCAATTGGTACATTTAATATTAATGTGCAAAAGAAGTTTATGAAGCTTTGGTACAAAAAAGTTACTAAACAAGAAGGGCCCAGTGTGGCACATGAAGAAGTCCTTATAGGAAAACTAATTGCAGTACCTACCCTAACAAAAATCCTACCCTGTATAGGCAATTGATAGGTAGTCTCCTTTACCTAACAAAAACACACTTTCTTTGTTATTAGGCTATGTTATAGATTCACATCCAATCCACAAGAAGAGTACCAAGAGGATTCTAAAGTTGGTGAAGAGTGTTGATATTATGGTAGCTGCGGGAGGTATTTACCTCCACGTGTAAACCTGAGAATGATAGAATACTCAGGGAAGCAAGAAGAAACCCTAATGAGTTGGCTAATAACCCTAGAAGACTTGTCGGCTCAAGAAGATAATTTATATTAGGTTATTAGCCTCCAAGAGAAGAAGTCGACGAGAAATAATAATATATACTGAACAGACAGATACCTAGAATGAGAAGTCGTCTCAGGCAATTAGCCAGAATTAGTATAAATACAGGAGGTCAGTTCTCATTTTGGCAAGCAGTCTCAGAATTGCAAAGCAGCACTTGTGAGCACTGCAGTTGCGCAGTTTCTGTGCAGGTTTGGAGAAGAGTTGTCGTTGCAACTACTGCAGCTAGCAGTTACGCTTGGACTATCTCTTGGATAGGGTTTGGACTATCTGATCAACTCTTGTTGATGCGTTATCCTTGGGGAAAGGTGCACTACCCTTTGTTTGGCTATCTAGCCTAGGGTTTGCTTGCGGAGTGATTCTTCGTCAAGGTTAAGGTGCTCGGAGGGTGGCTTCGACCTATGGTTGGGTGACAAGGGTATTGTCAATGGTAAAACGAGCACATCCACTTATACTCTAACAGGTTATGGGCCCACACCTCCTTCATTCAGTCTAACCGTTGGAAGGAAACATAGCTGTGAGGATATTAAGCTCGTTGAAGAACTGCCACTCGGATTTCTAGCAGGAGCAGTCACCATAGCACTGTCGCTAGGGTTACTAGCTGGTGTAGTTGTAGAAACCCTAATCCTCTTGTTGAGGCACCTTAAGTGAAGGGATTGACCTAATCTTTGGATAGATCATCGCGCCTTAGCCTAGTGCATCTCCTAGTACTCTCAGCAAGCCAAGACGTCAAGTTTGATTTTTTGGTCAAAACTAGGGTTTGACCAAGTCAAAGCAGCCATGACTTATTCTATGAAGTCAGAGAACAAGTTAGATGGAGCCTCTAACTTCAGAACATGGAAGACAAGGATTTACCTCATCCTTGACAAGAACAAAGTGTTGGATATCGTGAAAGGAAAGATCGTGGAACTAGAGTTTGAAGAAGGAACCGCGGAACGTTGCAGTTATGGAGAAGTTCAAAGACGGTGACATCAATGCCATGAGTATCATAGTGGACTCTATAAAAGACCACTTGATACCCTACATATCCCATCTTGACTCATCAAAGAAGATGTACGATGCCCTAACAAACCTCTTCTTAGTCAGAAACATTGGACAAATAATGATTCTGAAGAATGAGCTCCGTGACATGAAGATGAATGATGATGACAGCATAACATCATACTTTGTGAGAATCTCTCAGTTAAGAGATCAACTACTAGCTATTGAAGAAATCGTTTCAGAGAAGGAATTGGTAAATATAGTACTCAATGGTCTTCCCAAGACGTGGGATGCATTTGCCGCAAGCATGAACACAAGGAAGGAGTATCCGACATTTGAAGAACTTTGGACTTGTTGTGCTCAAGAAGAATCAAGGATCAGTGCAAAAGAGAAACCCCAAAAGAAGTACAATGATCAAGTCTTCACAGAAATATTCAAGAATTTCAGGAACAAAAGGAAGTTTGGTTCAAGGAGGAAGCCAAATCAAGAGAAAGACATTTCAGAAGTACAATGCTTCAACTGTCGAAAGTATGGCCACTACAAGAATCATTGTCCCAAGCTAAAGAAAAGGAAGGAGAAACACAAAGCATCAGTTGTCAAAGAAAAGGAACCTACAAAGAAGACTAAGCAGGATGAAAGAGACTTCTTATGAAGGTAACAATACTCTTCTTATTTCTTGTACATATCTTGTTTGCATCGTCTCTGTACATATCTTGTATATCTATCTCCTGGAAGATAATGTATTCCAAGAAGAACTATACCTATGGAAGAACAACAAAATAAGGATTGATATCATTAGATAATATACATGAAATGATGAAATACGTTGAATCAATCATGAAGAGACTTAGAAGAAGAAAAGACAGAAAGAAGTCAGAGAAAGACTTATAACGTTTTGTAGAAGACAACAAGCCGGAAGCGTGGACTGTGTTAGACAGAGAGAGCCAATCATATATTGCAGAAGACAATAAGGATGCAGACGGAAGCATGGAATCTGTTAGACGGAGGGAATCGATTATATGCACTCATACATGAAGCAAGGATTAGGAGGGAGATAATCCTATGATCCGTTTAAAATGATGAAGTATGGTAGCAGCGATGAAAGACAGTACATGTTCAATTCAACCACAGAAGAAGACCTCTTCGAAGAAAAGCCTTAAAGTATCCCTGGTTGTCCATCTAGATCAGTGATCCTATGATAAAAGAAAGAAGTGGAATCTTTAGGGCATGGAATCTATAAGAAACTCCATGGACCCAAAAGCTAAAGAAAAACATAAGGAAGAACATGAAGATTCCAAGAAAGAAGAGAAGCATGAACAACCAGTCATTGTATCGAGAATCACAAGATTACCAGCCTGATATGAACTCACTAAAAGCAATCAAGCAGAGGAACTGAAAGTTGTGATGAAGAACAGTGTATGAAAGACTTATGAATGAAAGCATTGTGAGATCGAAGACTAGAGGTTCTCCCAGATGAAGGGAGAAGACTATGACGATTACTTGTTCCAGTAAACCAAACATACCTATACATGAGTCTTTATATCATCCGCAATATCCATGGGTTGGAGTTCTACATCAGATGAATGCAAAGAATGTTCTCCAAAGAAATTGAACAAAGAGCATATGAAGAACAACCTCAAGACTTTGAGGCATACCAGAAAGAGACCCTTGTATGAAGATGACTTGGTGGAGAACCTCCAGTGCACAGCATAAGCGTGGTGAATATTTCCTATAACAAGATATTGTATCAAGATGATTACTCAGAAGATCAAATTTCATGATGACAGAAGAAGTGCCACATGGATATGTTCCAATTTTCCAACAATGATATATTTTATTAATCAGAGCTACATGAAGCCTTCAAAGAAGACCAGTGCTCCAGAACGAAGTACATTTGAAATCAAGCATTACATTATCCATGATGAAGTTCAGAAAGGAGAAAGAGGTTCCCCAATACATATCTCCATAGATGAGCAGATAAACAGACATCTTGGTAAAGCTTCTATCCAAGATAAAAGAGTTTGCGTACTCAAGTTGGAGCTCGTGGAGACGACTTCCTTATTGAAAAAGGAAGAGATGATTCCCAGGTTGGGAGGGAGCACTGATATGTATTGACTTATGGACAGTCATTTTTCAGTTCGAAAAATGGTCCAGGATGAGCAGTTTTCTTTCCAATTCGGAAAGTGGATTGAGATTTATGACAGACAGCGATTTCCCATTGTGGTTAACATGGGAAATGGTCAAGATTGTTGATGTATCATAGACAGTGACTTTCCATTGTGGTTAACATGGGGAGTGGTCTAGGGCAATCTCTCTTCTTGAGGGTTACTCAAGAAGACTGGCTCGTCTCACCGGACAACGATTTCTCATTATGGTTAACATGAGGAATGGTCCGTTTTGGAGGTTGATACAGGACAATCTTTTCCTCTTGTGGTTAACAGAGGAAATGGTCCGGACAATCATTCCTTAGGGTTTATACATTCTCTCCAAGGTGCACTTTGATTAGTGTAGAAGGAATGGCCCAGGGTGGGGAATGGTTCAGGCTCAGCAATCAGGGACAGGCATTCCTTAGGGTTTATACATTCTCTCCAGGGTGCACTTTGATTAGTGTAGGAAGAATGGTTCAGGGTCGGTAATGGTCTGGGTTCAGAAATCAGGACAATTATTCTTCCTTGCTTGAGAAGAATAGTCTCATTATTGATGTTTTACCTTTTTTAGGGTAGATATTCTTTCAGATCTCACAGATGTGAGTGAAAGATTGGCCCAAATGATTCATTTTATATCATAACATTGTTTCTGTGCAGGTTGATATCAGATGATTGTTATGAAGACTGCATGACAGTAGATGTATACTACTGTGGTGGATGTGTTCCACTGTTTGTGACTATACGTTACTGATCAAGTACTTGTGTGCTACTTGGTGTCGTAGTGTACCACTGGATTGCAGTTATGTACTACTATGGATAGACACAGTTGTGTTCTATTTTGTTCTGATTGCCTTGAAGACTATCAGCAGTTTATTGGAAATAATTATCAGCTAGATGAATGATGAACAGAGATTTTCCAGACAAAAAATGGTTCAGAACATTTACTCTTCTAGATTAGAAGAATGGCTCTTGTATCACTCTGTGGAGTGAGCATCATGTCTGATTACTTAGATAGAGTATGGTTTCGAGAGATGA
>ML777929.1:1306535-1325599 GCA_009831015.1 Picea engelmannii | reverse complement strand
TGCATTTTTACTTAGTGGACTATATAAGCACAAAATACTGACAACAAATCTCAGGATCTACCATGTGTCAGATTTTACTCTGTTAAGAAGTCAGTTATCCTGAATTTACTAAGAATGTTTTTAATTTATCGAAAGAGGAGCTCTACATGTTTATCAAACCACTGTAATTAATTTTCTTGGGGTTATTAGGTATGCTATGTTTTCCCTCTGCTGCTTCCAAATATCATCCCAGGAAAATCTTTAACAGTCCACGATAATTCCATCTGACCTTTTTAAATTATTCCTCTCATCTAGCTATCTTAAAGAAAATAACTTTATATAAATTATGTTATATTTCATCTTAATACATGTTATATTTCATCAGGGGTGACTTAACACATCCACCAAATTAAGATATTAAGTTCAATTACAAATTGTCCAATTTATTATGTGAAAAAAATCTTTCATGATAAGTCCATATAAGTGTGATTCAGTCCAACAAATTTTAACCAAACAAAAGGAGTAACAAAGTGTACTTTTAAGAACCAAATTGTTGTAGCAACATTAAAAAACTTGCCAAATCTGTATTGCCTTCGAAATATTATACACCGAAAAAAAATTTACTTTTATGGAAACTGTTTGACATTTTTCATGTTTTATCTATTCTATGGGGTATAGACAATATTTTTAATTTAACCGATTTATTTTTGCACCCATGAGGCATGTCTTCCTTTTCAATTGATGAATCTTTCTCTAGAAGACTGTCCAAATGGAGTACAATTTGCTGACATTGTTCAATACTTTAATTTAGTACGGCAGAAATTTCGTAAGCATGTCTACTTGAATCAAGGCTAACAGACCTTAATCTTAGCAAATTCACCTGTTTAAAAAGGTTATCCAAAATGACCCTAAACCGGGTGAATTATTTTTCCAGGAGACTAAAAAGGACCCGCAGTAGCTAGTTCATCATGTTCTTCAATACATTCAAAAGTCTGCAAATTCAGTCTAAAGATAGTTCAAACTACACTTAACAGAATGAAAAGTGAAGCTGCAAATAACACAAACAAAAGATAGTAAAATCTAGATGTATCCACTGAGAAAAGTACAGAAACATAGGTGGATCAAGGAGATATAGCTATCACCTCAAACTATCTGTATCAGATAAAATATAGGAACAAGGGAACAACTGCAATGAACCCATTATATTCATCTAGAAGAATACAGATGACTTATTTGAAGGACGCATCTCTAGATACAACACAATCATTTATCAATAACCATCGCTATGTCGCAAGGATGTCACCCTTTATGATAGGGAAATATTTGTCTGTGAAATACAACATCCCTTAATAAATCCTAAACTAACATGATCTAAAATCTATAGACTATGAGTATATCCATCCACAATAAGACCATTTTTAGCAGGGAATAGAAGAGTGCATATGGTTAATGTCTACAATTTTGTAACAAATAGTGAGTTCTAAGCAATATTTCTGAATAAAAACTTGTATAAATTATGCCCACAAGAGAAATAAAAGATGCACAGATACATACCTCACTAACCCTGGAAGGGTGAAGGACGGGAGTTCCAGGTGACCCAAAGTCAGCAGCCATGCATTTTTCCGGCCATATCAACGCCACTTCAGGCAGAGAAGGGCACGGGCAAAAGGGTAGAGTGGGTTCTCCGAGAACGATACCAGGAGCCAGACCAAGGACCAAGAAGATGAGGCAAGCAGCAGCCATGTCAGTCCAAAACATACAACAAATGTAAAGATTATAAAGATGAAGACCCCACTTAAATTCGATCCGGAGACCTGTGTTTGAGGATGGAGGCGGTCGCAGTATGAATTTGCCCGTTATGGATTGTGCGACCCCTTTGGATTTGGAAAGAAATTCATTAATTTCTGTGCTATCACCCCACGCCTCCTTCGCTATGGTTGAAGAAAAGTTGGGTATTCACCAAATAAACTACTATGTAATTATAGTTGTTGTATTGGTTGGTGCGTGCGAAACTGAGTTGCATTGCATTGGGGGGCGTTACGGTTTTCTAACTTTGAATTCATGGCTCCGGTTTTCTAACTTTGAATTCATGGCTCCAATTTGCATATATTGACTTAGCAGTTKGGACCACGTTTTCGGTTTGATTTGACTTGTTCGCAGTTAGGARTTCAATCCGGGGGCAGTTTACATCGTAGATTSTTTMGGGTGGTATTGGTGTTGTGTCATTTTCCCCTCAACTAGGCACTATCATTATTGATGAACAATAAAGAATCTCCATTTTCTTGCCCCGATGAACCATCCTGGAGACGCTTGACTAGCAAAAGTCCGGTTTTTATGTTCAAATTCCCCCTTGTAGTGTTGTGGGCAGACCGTGGCCTTAATTTGCTAAAGGAACTCTGTGTTGCTGGCTTAATAAAAATTCAAACATACTTTACTTGTATCTCACATCATTGGGAGTTGAATTAAGGTTTGACATTGTAGTATGTCGAGATGAGTTTGAACTGAAAATGGCAATAAAATATTAAGACGAACTGGACTTGGAGTATAAGTTATCCACTCGCGTTGAACTTAAGATTCTTTCACATGAATCTTATCATCGATGATTTAAAGATAGGAAAAGGATCCATCCAATAATAGGATCTGGATCCAAATTTAAAACATTATTTAACATTAAAGTTTTAATTACATAACATTAAAGTTTTAATTACATTTTTATTTGTAGTGTTTTTTTTAAATTAAATGATAGAAGTCATGATTTGTGTAAAGAGTGGTTGAATTGTAAAAACTGTTTTATCATGAAATTCTTGCTTTTCTATGGTGCATTGAACTTTTTTTTTTTTTTTATGTGATTGATGTTGGTGTTTTTCCACATGTAACTTTTTTTTTAATGTGATTGATGCATGTGTTTTATTATTATGGATTTTTCTTATGTTATTGATGCTTGTGTTTCATCATGTTGAATTTTTTTTACACAAATAATGTTAGTTTTTATATGTCAAAGCTTTTCTGTGTAACTAATGTCAAACTCTTGTTAAGTTAGTCATCCTACAACAACACCAAAGCTTTTTAGCAACAACTTATTCTCCCCATGCCACCTTGGCGACAGCTCCACCTTGGCGATAACTCAACATGCCACATCACAACCTAGAGGGACTATGCATATGACATCATAGGTGATCAAACTAGACTATGAGTTAACTTCAGTTGTGCATTAAGGATCAATTCTAACAAATTTAATGAACGACATAACAAGGTAGTGATCATCATCTTTTATTGTGAGCCATATTAATCATTAGAAACCACCTTGATCATTCATTTCTTATATAAATATGTAACCATAAGTACCTGAAAATGGCTTAGCTAGTAGAGTGTGAGTTCTCTAATTTCTTATTTGTACTTTACAATACATGTAGATGTCGTCCCCATACATGACTCGAGCATATAGTGCTTATTCACAATGTTATAATCTCTACTATAATTTTGTACTAAATTGTATAAACAATATACTATATCGATTGAGCCATCCCCAGTGTTATGTGCTTGAATCTTATGTGATTGCATGATCTCTTGCTTAGAGAGGTTGTGATTTGTGTGAAGGAGTAATTTATATCTTTGTCAAAGTCCTAGTTGGGCATGACACTCTTTATAACGCTCGACTTTCTTCAGCATGCCCAACCATTTTCATGCAAATGTTGCTTGTGTTTCATCGTGCCAAACCTTTTTTGCATGGTTGATGCTAGTCGTTCATCGTGTTGGAGCTCTTTTGTGCAACCAACACCAAACTCTTAGCATGTTAAACATCATATGGCAATGCCAAAGCTCTTTGGCACCAACTCCATGCCACCCCGGTGACAACTTAACATGCCACATCATAGCCTAGAGGGACTATGTGTATGACATCAAATATGAACAAACTGTGGCATGAGTTAGCATGGGTTATGCACTAATGATCAATTTGAACCAATTCAACACATGACATGACCAACATAATTTGATATTGGAACAAGGTAGTGATCATCGTCATTCACTATGAATGAGATCAATCATTACAAACAAACTGTATAATTGATCATTAAATATATAATCATAAGCACTTGAAAATAGTTGTTACTCATAAAGTATGAGTTATTCAATTTTTTCTATGCTTTATGATGCATTTAGTCATCTACATACACAACTCAAGCACATTGTACTTCTCCACAATGTTACAATCTCTACTCTAATTTTGTACACATTTTTATAAACAATATACTCTACAGATCTAGCACTATTTAGTGTTATGTGTTTGAATCTTATGCACGGTCTCTTGCTTATTGTTAACACATCAATAAGTAATAAATGTTCAATTTGTCATTTCCTTATTGTTTTAAAAATTGTGCATATATGAGTTTGTTTATTGTGTCAATGCATATGCATTGTATGTTCTAATTTAACTTAATTCATAATTGCACACATTATTCATCACATGAATTAATTATTCACTTTTGTATTTTATTGTTTCATTGTATAAACTTGTATGGCTACATTAAATTATATTTGGATTAAAAATGATGTTAATTCAGAGATTAGTTTTGATACTAAGGTTTTTATCACTTTGGGCTTCGAAATTTATTATATTTTTTTATTTTTTAATATTTTTTACAAACATCAAATTTGTAATGTTAAATAAATGATTTATTATTGTGATATAAAAATTTGTGCATTTTATTAGGTATTTTCCATTTCAAAGTTTTTTAAATTTGATAATTTTAATGACAAAATTTTAGCGTTTTTTACGTTGAAATTTTGATGATCGATATATTTCAAACAATGTATTGTGCACCTAAAACAAAATTCATACACGAAAGTTATGGCCCTTGGAAGTGAGCATTCCAATTTAGCTTCTTGAGGCCCCACCTTTCAACATGTTCAACTTCTAAGTTTAGGGTTGATGTATGTGTTTTTTTCATTCATCTCTTTCTTGCGTCATTAAATTTGAATCACGTCTATACATCCTTTTAGAGAGAAAAAAAAACCACAAATAATGCAATGTCCCCAACTAGGGTGGGTGGAAATATTATGTTTGTTGCACAAATTATTATTTTTCTTTATGTGATTTTATCAAACACTTTGTTGGAAATGCCTTACAAACAATTTGTATATGTCACCAAGATAGGAATATTGTCAAATTTATCACATGCACTACAATATTCCAGATATAAAATAGTATGCAGAACAGAAAATATTGAGCAAGCAATAGCAGAACAACAATGATATATCCAAAACAATATCAGAATAACACTAGAAAGAGCACCTTTATTAATGATAGCAATGTTCACTTGCCTCTTCGAGGGGGCAACCTTCAGCAAAGCAGAGCTCTATTACAATAATATCCAAGACAAAAATATCCAATGTCTTCTACTCTTATTTATACTAATTCTATCTTCTAAGGAAACTTCTAGAGGAAGATCTTTCTAGAAGTGGAAGCTTCTATTAGGTCTTCTTGCATTGGCTTATTCTCCTTTATTTATTAGGCCTTATTAACTAATGTCGACCTTTATTACATAGAAAAACATATCCTACTAACTAGTGACCCCTAAAGAGGGGTTAGGATTGGATCCTAACATGCCCTCCCCCTTTAAAAGCAGTCTTGTCCTTAAGGCTGCAGGTGCGAAAACTGCTGGATTATAGTCGTAGGTTTCCAAGTCACATCCTCTGGTGATGTGTCCTTCCACTAGATCAACAGTTCTTTGATAGTTATGCCATGCAGCTGACGTTCACGACGACTAAGGATTGCATATGGTCGGAGCCAAAGGGAGACTTCTTCATCTAATTCTGGAAGGATGGTTTGGACCCTACAATTACGTCTGACTACTTTCTTCAAACAGAAAACATGGAACACTAGATGGATTTTGGAAGTAGCTGGAAGAGCTAATTTGTATGCCACTGAACCAATACGCTTGATGATCTGGTAGGGCCCATAAAATTTGGGTGCCAACTTGTGATGTCCCTGGGCTTTGAGATATGTTTGCTTGTAAGGTTGGAGCCTAAGAAACCCCTGATCGCCTTCCTGAAAAACCCTTTATGAATGATGTTGGTCTTCTTGTTGCTTCATGTGATTTTGAGCCATATGGAGGTTATCCTTCATAGCCAAGAGGGTGGTTGTGCGACCTTATAGCATTGTGTCAATGGATTGGACCTTTGATGTGCCTAGAAGATAGGTAGTGACTATAGGTGGGTGTTGGCCATACATTGCTTCATATGGGGTCATTTTAGTGGTCTTATGATAGGAAGTATTGTACCACCATTATGCCAAAGGAAGCCATTGTACCCATTAGTGTTGTTTGTCCGAAGCAAAACACTGCAAGTAGATTTCCAAACATTTGTTGACCACTTTCGTTTGGCCATCCAACTGGGGATGAAAGGTTGTGCTCATGTTCAGTTGGGTTCCCTGCAATTTAAACAACTCTGTCTAAAAGGTGCTTGTGAAAGTGTGGTCACGATCAGATACCATGGAGGTGGGCATGCCATGTAACTTGAAAATATGATCAAGGAAAACTTGTGCTACTAGTGCTGGTGTGAAAGGGTGGGGTAATGCACAAAAATGAGCATACTTAGAGAGGCGATCAACCACCGCCATGATGACTAACTTGTTCCCAACTTTAGGAAGGCCCATTATAAAATCCATGGAGATATTTGTCCATATAGAAGTTGGAATGTGGAGGGGTTGTAGGGCGTTGGGAGAGTTGATAGTTTCGCCTTTATTACATTGGCACACCTCACATTCTATGACAAAATGAAGGATATCCTTCTTCATGCCTACCCAGAAGAAAGAGCGACGAGCATGAGCATATGTCTTCTGGAATCCTAAGTGACCCGCAATAGCTGATGAGTGCAATTCATTTAAGAGTCGTGGCTTGAGTGTTGAAGAGAGTGAAAGAACCAGACAATCCTTATATCTAAGAGTATTGTCATGCCAAGTGTAGTCGATGGGAGGATTAGTGTCCTCTTGTAGTTGTTGAATTAACTTGGAGAGAGTCGGGTGTGTGAGCCACTCTTGGCGTACTTCTTCAATCCAATCAGGGACCGATAAGGATAAGGAAAAGAGGGATCCATCTTCCTTATGTTGGCGTGATAATGCATCTGCTACTGTATTATCTTTTCCCTTTTTGTATATAATTTCATAATCATAACCCAACATTTTGGTCAGCCACTTATTTTGTTCTAGGGAGGATATTCGTTGCTCCAAAAAATATTTCAGACAATGGTGATTTATTTTTATCTGAAAATGACGTCCCAAGAGATATGGCTTCCATGTGTGCATTGCATGGAGAATGGCCAACATTTATTTTTCATACGTGGATCGGCCCAGATTGCGGCCACTCAACGCTTGGCTAGTAAAGGCCAAAGGTCTACCATCTTGTGTGAGCACTGCCCCTATACCAGTGCCAGAAGCATCTTATTCCACCACAAAGGTTTTGTTGAAGTCAGGTGCTGCTAGGATAGGAGTAGCGCACATGGCCCTCTTTAATTATGTGAAGGATTGCTCAGCAGTAGGTGTCTAATGAAATGCATTCTTCTTAAGAAGGTCACTCAATGGCTTGATGATTTTGCCATAATAGTGGACAAATTTCTTGTAATGTCATATGAGACCAAGAAAACCCCTTAGGTGTTTTGAGGTCTTGGGTCTCGGTCATTCCTACATAGCTTGTATCTTTTTTGGGTCAACTTTTACCGCTTCGCGATTGACAATGTGTCCCAAGTATTCCACTTCACTGGCTCCAAATGAACATCTAGTCTTTTTGACAAACAATTGGTTTTCCTGCAACAAGTGAAGGACTTTGTCCACATGAAGAAGGTGGCTATCCCAAGCGCGATTGTAAATGAGAATGTCATCAAAGAAAACTAAGACAAACTTTCAAAGGTAAGGTTTCAATAATTTATTCATGAGACTTTGGAAGGTGGATGGGGCATTGCAAAGGCCAAAAGGCATGACCAAGAATTCATAATGTCCTTCATGAGTTCTGAAAGCAGTCTTCAGAATGTCTGCCTCTTTCATGCAGATTTGGTGATAGCCTGAGTGGAGGTCTAATTTGGTGAAGACACAAGCACCTTGGAGTTCATCCAATAGATCATCAATTACAGGAATGGGAAACTTATCTTTGATGGTGAGTTTATTCAGGGAACGAAAATCAAGGCACGTGCGCCAAGTACCTTCTTTCTTTAAGACCATCACCACTGGTGAAGAATATGGGTTGGTACTGGGGTGAATTACCCCCGCCTCCAATAACTCATGTACCATCTTTTCTATTTCATTTTTCTAAGCAAATGGATATCTATAGGGACGCACATTGGGGGGTTGACTTTCCAGAAGGAGAGGGGTGCTATGATCATGCTCACCCTTTGAGGGAGGTAAGGTTGTGGGAAGCTCAAAGACCTTGGGGTACTTGTCCAATATGAGTTGTAGGCTGGGAGGAACTACCTGAGAGGCATGTTTAGTGACCTGGATAGAATTAAATTGAGCTTTCACACCATGGTGGCCTTTCTTCAACAATTTTTCCATCCTGTGAGAGTTGATAATTTCAGGAGAGTCCGCTTGGAGACCGTGGAGGGTATAGGAGTGAGTAGCTTGGGTGAAGCTCATATATAATTCTTGATAGTCCATTGTGATTGGCCCGAGAGTGTGAAGACATTCCATGCCTAATACAACATCACAACCACCCATGACAATAGAGAACATGTGGGTTTTCAGAGTATAATCACCCATTTGGAGTTTGACATTCTCACAACGGCCCCCACACTTCATAATACCACCATTAGCGATGAGGATATGAAAATTAGAAACAGGGCGAACAAAGCAATGGATCTCATCAACAAGCCTGCGATGAATAAAATTATGGGTGCTACCACTATCAATCAACACCACCATCGACCAATGTTTGATGTAGCCCTTGAGTTTCAATGTTTGCGGGGCCGAAATACCTGAGAGTGCATGAAGCAATATGATGGGTTCCTCTGGTTCAACAGGGGTTACAACAAGAGCTTTGGTGTGATCACTTGGTGGAGCCTCATCTGAGTCGGGAGTCTCATCGGATGGAATGTCATCGGAAGGAGATGAAGTGGCTGCATCAATTTGGAAGAACTTTTGCTCGTGACATTTATGCCCTGGTGAATACTTTTCATCACAATAGTAGCAAAGTTCTTTCTTGCGACATTCTGCCATTTCAATTGGAGATACTTTTTGGACCTTCAATGTTTGTGTTGGAACTAGGTGAGCCCTGAGGCAAGGACGGTTGAGAACTGGAGCCCTCATGGGTGGGGCCTGAAGGATGGTCTATGCTTCTTGTGCTAATCGACATGCCTACAACCAAATAGTAGGATGATGCATGCTTACATAAGCTCGGATGGCTTCTTTTAAGTCATTGATAAAACATTCAAGGTAAAATGCATCAAATAATCCCTGAGCCCGGATAGCCAACTGTTCAAATGTCGTGATGAAATCTATGACTGATCCAGTTTAGTGCAGCTTGGTAAGTCTACCCAAGAAATGTGATTCCCTATCAAAAGGGGCACAATCTGAACATGTTCCAAGTGGGATTTCCTAGATAAAATTGTGTATGCCACTGCCACCACTTCCATCTTTCTTGATCCAGGTACAAAACCCCTACATGGAGTTTGGTTTCATCATCCCAAATATTATGGAGGGAGAAGTATTGTTCCATTTGAGAGACCCACCCTATGGGGTTGGATCCATCAAATTTATGCATGTCAACTTTTGGCACCTTATTCCAAGAGGGTGGAGAACTCGAAGGGGAGTGGGAAGAATGAGTATGTTCATAATGGGAATGTTGAGGGTCCTTTGTACTGGTCTCTACCTACTTTCCTTCATGAATGGAGACATAGCGTCCACGAGGGCTGATTGGATTGCTGCAGGGATGGAATTGAGGATTGTTGTTTGTATGGTATTTTGGATGGATTTCACTCGTGATTCTAAGTTGGATAGCTGAACTTTGTTATCTTCTTGGGTCTGAGCTTGGGTGGTTGGCATGGTAGCGGCTTATGAGGTGGCGGGACGAAATTCGGGACCCCAAAAAGTGAGATGTACTAGGGTGACCAAGACAAAGAGAGGAGTCCAAGGGGATAGGTGTCAAATAAGGGTGTCTCAGAAAGGGGTGGGACCACGGAGAAAAAAAAGGCTTAAAAGAGAAGGGTACCACTGTGATCAGAATGAAGAGAGGAATGCAATGGGATAGGTTACAAATAAGGGTGTTGACAGGTGGTGTGGAAATCCAAATCACAACAAATACAAAGATCCTTATTGGTTGTAACAATAGCTTCAAAACCCTCTTAAACACACAGATCTATTAGCTGCCAAGCAGCTACAATATCTACTAACAAGAACAACAATAAACCTGGCAATGATGCCCAAGATCTCCTCAATATATGTCTTCCCCTAGATTGTTTGGCCTTTGCTTGTGTGGTATCAATCTGCTCTAGAAAACACCTACCGTCGTGATCCATCCGTCTGTACCTCAATAGGCCTGTAACCCCAATTTGTAGAGATCCTCATTGGACAAGGCTAAGCAACAAGCGAGGCCTTGCGGGATGAGGTTGACCAACATGTGGGGCCTTGCGAGACACCATGTGTTCAACCCGCAGGGGTGAATCCTGTCACGGTTTACCCGAAACCCTCTTGGTCTCTACAAAATTGATGACCAACCTCCTTCAGAAAAAATTCGTCAACTCCTTGCGCACACCGATCTACCTCCAACCGAAACAAACTCAACTGAAGCTCCAATGGAAATCTTGGATGGATTCCCCTCTTCTCTAGGCTCCAATGGAAATCATTGGTGGATTTCCCTCTTATCTTGCTAGGGTGGATATTGCACCACTAAAACCAAACCAATAGTGAAAGGGTTTTGCTAAACCCTGATGAAACAATGGCTCCAAGAGAACTTCCAAAATGAGATATCAAATCATAATCCCAAAGTGAGGACTACCCCTCATTTTATCCTTTTTCCCAACCTTCTAGAACTTTCCCCTTTTTTACCAAATCAAATGTAGCTTCTAAAATTTTCCCCTTTTTGACTAAATCAAACCCTAACATTATTTTCCCTCCATTTTTCACTTTAAGATTAAAACTCACTTAATAATGGTTAAGTAACTTATTAATCTAAAGTTACTTGATTGCTTAATGTCACTTTAAATACATAACATCTCCTAACTAAGTGACCTTAAATAACCCCTTTTGACTTCCTTTTTCTTTACTAAAGAGCCACAGGAGTCATTTCCATTGTCGAATAGGGAATCCAAAAATGGGGACACGACAAATCCTCCCTTCCCAAAGATTGTTTGTCCTCAAGCAATGCCATCATGCCCATGAGAACAACAAACTGAACCAAATTGAAACTAATGATGATCCCTGGGTCCCAAACCCATTTGAAATATGCGGAGCACCTATTGCCCACAATATTTTCCTACAATGTGCTAACACCAAGGCCCCCCTGAAGGACACTTATCTGCAGAGAAACCAGATATTGTGAAGACTCTGTACATTCTCCATAGAATGTACCACCTAGGAACCTGATCCACTACGTCATATGAATAGGCTCCTAAAAGTAACAACTCTTTCTCCTGTCTGTACCAATTGCCAAATTGTCAACCCATAAAATCCCAGGGTCCCATGCTATCACCAAAAAGGACTCATCATGTTGTCATTGCGCCACTTTGATAATAAGTATCTGACCCTCCTACCTATACTGCATCCACCAATCCCGCAACCCCAAGTTGTAATGCCTCAAAGAATCATCCCCACTATTGAGGATTATATCCTGCCAATGAATCTCAATGGAGTCACCCAAACTAACTCTAAAATTAGACATCCAAGATAAGTTTATGTGGCCACAAACTGATAGGGCATCCATGACACCTAGCCTCCAAGTATCAAAGGGAAAATCCCTGATACTCCAGCATCCCCAGCCTACCACAATCATCCAAGCATTATCCAAACAATCTCCTAACACATCGTCCGCAAAGTCTCTCCATACAAGAATCATGTAGGTGGTAAAGTCACCAGGGTCCCAAACTAACCTATATGATGTAAAGCATCCTCTACTCATAACATTGTTCTGTAAGGTGTTAATACAAGAATCCTCTTGGCTGCTCCTGATAAGCCAAGCAATCATAAGTTGCATAACTCGGTCAACTCCTCAGAATACCACTTCTACAAGCATCCACTCCTAAGCCTCCCAAAAGTAAGCTCTGAAAAGTCAAACCCAGTGCTCTCCTCTCTGATAGTAGTTGAACTATCAATCAATGTAATCCCAGGGTCCCAAACCAATCCTGAGAAGGTACTGCCATGTTAACACTACACCACTCTGATCATCACCGTCGGACCAACGTGCCCAGTCTGTGTCCTCCTCTCCTGGAACCCCAAGCTGAACTCTCTGAAGGGACTGAAACCACTATGCTAGATCCTTTCCTATGAAGGTGTCTTAGTGAAATATAAGCCTACAAATCCACGAATGGCCTAGAGTTTGTCCCTCCATATAGAGTAAGTCTCGACCTCCCATCTACTGACACCCCAAAAATAAAGAAAACAAATCATTGTCATGGCTTTATTGATCATCATTCTCATCTAAATCAATCTATCACTCAGATGAATTCCTGGATCCCACCGCCAAATTGGAAGTCCACCACTCCCAATACTTGCTAGTTGTTGTTGTTCCATACTGGTAACCATCATAGTCAAAATGATCTAAGTCCTTGGTATGCCATCATATGGTGGAAACCAAGTGCTAGGAATCAACTATGTGCCTGCTAATCTATTCAACTCCTGCAAAACTGCACCTGGCAATCTGTTATCTTGATCACTGTCAATGTACTCAAGTAATCCATGGAATCTAAACACCTTCCTAGAAAGTATCCCTGCTACCTGTGGTGCCTCATACTCGTACGAGTACCTAGAATGCACTACCAAAGGTGAATCATGCGTAACCCTCGTAATATTCTCCCTAAGTGTGGACTTAGGGACTATATGTGTGCTACCTCTATAATGGATAATGCCATCCATCATTATGTTAGCTGAAATCTCTATGAATTGATCCAATACAATATGGATCTCCTCTTATGCTCTGACCACATAGCCCAAACGAAAGAACTCTAACATGGCTATAATCATGCCTGCATCACACAACTGACTCAGGTGAACCCTCCATGCCTTGTTGAATATATCGCTAGCATCAGAAGATAACACTAGATGCCACTGTCACTACCTGCAAGACTGGAATGCGTTAGGTGTGTTAGCCAATCCCAATGGTATGACCAAGAACTCAAGGTAGTATCTGAGAGCAATCCTGCAAGTATCCTTCTCTATGTCCCTTCTCCGGTGATATCATAATCGAAGATCAATCTATGAGGAATATTCCTCTCCATGAAGCTCGTCCATCCACTCATCGATCCTAGGTGAACCAAACTCAATGATTTGCAATCCCTGTCTGGAGGTCTCCCCAGGGGAAACATCCCAAAAATCCGCTATACACTATCTTACACAATTGTATACGGCGGTATACTATTGCACATCATTGTATCATCATATACCACCATGTATCCTATATGTTCCCCTGTATTAATCACTCCACTAATATCAACTAAACCTAAATCCCAGAGTATTGTATCCACAATTGTCCTATACTCGATTCCCCAATCAACTGGTGCATATACTTCCTTGTTGGCTACCTCCTCTATAGCTAAGCCTTGAGCCACAAGAAACAACTCATGATACCTGCAATGCAAAACAAGTGCACTATTTCAAACCTCTCCTCAAACGCCTGCAACTCTGAACATTCTTCATGTGGGATCATCACAAGAGGTTCCTCCCTCAGATCACGAGTGTCACTCATGCCCTCATGTGTCACTCCTGCCAAAGATGATGGAGTCTTTGTTGTTGTCAATGATGAAGAGCGTGCCAACCTAAGCTAGTAACAAAGCTCCTCGATGTCCCTTTCCTTGTCTTCGGTGAACTTAAGAGCAAGGTCCCTATCCATGAACATCTACAAGTAATCAGATTTCATCTTTGTTGGTGTCTCTTTGATGATGCGCAAATGGGCACTAGTGACTCCATCTGAAAGTCCCTTTTGCCTCTCCTCCAACTGGGTTTTCCACATAAGGTCTTCAATAAATTTATGAGCATTGTCTGCCCTCATCGATAATTGTACAATCTTCTCTTCCTTGACCAATAATCGGTCCTCCAACTCTTTCCATGCTAAGGGTCTTTGTTTAATCATCATCATGTTAAGGTATAGTCACATCGTCCTCCTCATCGACATCATAAATGAGATATGGTGATGAATTCTCATCTTGTGTAGATGTTTTCATGCTTGAACTACCTTCATCATAAGCATCATGCAGAGTGAGAGATGTTCGATCCACAACATGGGCTGATTGGAACAGTTCATCATACTTATCATAAGATGTTGCATCCTCATATTTTGTTGATTCGTCAGAGGTATACCCATCCAACACACTAGTGTCATCAACCTCATCGGATAGCTTTGATGATGTATCATAGGCTACTGTTTGATCTTCCTTTGTGCACACATCCTCCTCATGGCTAGATGCATGCTCCTCCACCTATCCTTCATGCTCATCCTTCTTTACCTCTTGCCCTATGCTTTTAAAATAATCCTCGGGCCAACTTCCATGCACGAGGGTGTAATAGATTTTGAAAGATAAGGTTAATTAATGATTTGATTAAGTAAGGTAAATTAAGGTATTAAGGTATTAGAAGTTAATTAATTGATTAAATCATTAATTTATCCAAATCAATCAATTATTGAACTAATTGTATTTTATCATTTATTTATTTATTCCTTTTGAATTAAAAAATGTAACATTTAATAAATTAAGTATTTCATGTGTTTTAGGGGTAGGTGTAAATTTATGACAAAGGATAAGGCAAATAGGAAATTGATGATGGGGGGAGGGGGGATTCGAGAGGAGGAGGATAAGGAGGGACTGGGACTTTGGAAGAGAGGATTATTATTTTTCTAGAGGAAGAGGAAGCAAGGAGAAATCTGGGTGAGAAGACATATTTTTCTTGGGGAAAATTGGTGGGTTTACAAGTGACTGGTGTTGCTAGGATTTTGGGCTCGGGGGCCAGGAAATTTGATTTCCTGGAGATAGGTAGCCAAAGAGGCTTTGTTCCTAGTTGGCTGGGAGGAAAACACTCAGTTTTCATGCAATTTCAAGCTTTTGGTAGCAAACAGTTTCAAACAACTCAAAGGAAAACATCTTCAAGAGGTATTTTACTAGTTTGTTGTTTTGCTTTGAATCAAGTTATGAATATCGAAATTATGTTGTAAATGTGATATTTGAGAATTTAATTGCTGGAAATTACTATCATGAAATTTACTATTAAAGCTTTACATTTGCTATCAAATTAAAAATTTACTTTTTAGCTATAAAGCCCTAGGTAGGGCTTTACATATGGCATCAGATCCCAGTTTCAAAACTGAAACCTAGGGCTTACCCACTCTCTCATGGCCTGAAGGTATGCTAATTGTTCAAAAAAAAATTATGGGACATGCAACCCGAAAACCCTTTAAGTTTATCCCTTAAACAACCCACAAATTTTGTTAACAACCCTTAAAGATTTGAGGGCCAACAACTAGAACCTAAACTCCATGTGCATGGCAGACAATTCTACCATGTTCTGAAACCCTTGTGAACACCCTAGAAACCCTTAGAATAACCTGTAGATAACCCTAAGAACCTTAATATGAATTTTGGAGTAGGTAAGTAGGTAGTAAGAAAGAGTCCTGCAGGTTTGTACCATCTTCCCATCTCTAGTTTTGACCACCTGCTTATGGGTTTTAGACACCTACACCTGTAAGGGACAAACATCTTGATGAGTGTTAGAAAAGGTAAAAAAAAAAGATATGAGAAACTGCTAGCAGTCGAAGCTTTGTTAGCTGCGCTAACCCATGTATGCTCTTCATCTTCACACATCCATGTGTCGCCAATGCCTACAAAGATGCCAATGTCTCCATACTTGGAAACTCTTCTAACTCATAGAACTCATTAGCGCATATGATTCAAAGCTTAGTTGACTACTCCAACCCCCTGATGCTCTTTAGATGAACACATCCATTTGCCCACAACTCCTCCAAATAGACTGACAACTACAAAGGTGTCTGCAAAAAAAGCAAAAATGTTCACACATTTTGGTGCGATATTAATAGCGACGAAGCATTCAAATATTCAAAATGTTCAAGCAAATGGTTTTGTGGTGCGATATTAATAGTGACGAAACATTCAAGTATTAACACAACAAATTCTATTTACCTCTGATTCGCCTTCCCCATGCCACAATGAGTTTAATTTACTCCCCAACACCTGTAAAAATCTTAAATTTTTTTCATTGGAACCCAGGAAGGTAGGGAAGAGAATGGACACGTTATCCAACAGAGCCATAAGATATTTGATAACTTCGCCCTTCTCAAACTGCATCCCATCTTTGCTAACTCCACCCTCCTCAAAATGCATTCCAAGAGAGAACCTTCAATATCAACAATTTGAAGACTCATCAAACGAATAACGCCCAATACATCACCCCCATCATTATAGTGCTTAAGATCCATCATAATTTCTCGCAAGGGTATTACCTGACCATGTTGGAAAACAATCATTATTACATGTTTATTCTTAGATAGTAATGTTCATGGAAAATGAGGATGACTAAAAGAATTGATCCCGACTTTCATTAAATAATCTATAAAAAAGAATTGAATGAGTAAACACTTACATATGATTGATGTAACAAATTATCTGTCCTACGCCAAAGACGAAGCAACGATGATTTCTTAGTGACATCTCTTCCCCATTTTATTAGGTGTTCATGCATACGTATTATATTCATATTTGTGCCCTCTCTGTGTGTGCATAAAAAAAAAAAAAAACTTGATTTGAAGCTTACCCAAACCATCACCACCGCCCTCAACTAGTCGAGCATCCATGTTGCGCGTTCATCCCTAGTTATACGCTGCCATGTCTGAGCCAAGGAGCAAGGGGAGAGTAGAGGAGGAGTGGGAATGGTCGAGGAGGTTGACATCTCCTTCCTCCTCCCATGCGTTCAAGATTATGGCCACTCGCCCAAGCGAAGGTCATTGACTACAAGCCTTAAGCCATTGTGAGCCGCAGGCAAAGCCCCATAGATTTCAAGTCTATCTCCTTAGCCACTCGAACATGTTGACATTGTGGGTCGTAGGCCAAATCCACACACACCCAAGAAACTTCAGTTGTGACTTTAAAACCCTCATTGGACATTGTTGCAGAGGCGTCGATAAAAGGCGGGACGATTGGCATCCTTGGTCGTTCCCTCCAAGAGGCTGGCCATGGAGCCAGGGTGTGCCCATATGGTAACAAGGAACCTTCCTCTACAATATCTGCAATGCTCGTTCGAGGTTCCCATTCAACGCTTTCACACGGATCCCCTAGTCAGTTGCCTGTGCTGTTCAATGAACAAGGACTTAAGTGTTTGAATCCACGTGACGCAGAATGTGGGGGATTGAGGACTGAAATGGGCAGAGGTCGGTCGGGGCGAAACGATAGAGGAGATGAGAGTAGGTTAGGATTTTTGAATAGGGAGATGAGAGATAGGTTAGGTGTGTGGGGAGCAGGAGACACATGGGCCTCATGCAAGGCTCCACGCTGCCTACCCCATCCCGTTTAATTTTTTTATTATTTAATTTAATTTAATTTTATTATACATACATACATACAATACACACATACACATATATATTAATTATTATTTTATTTATTAAAATAATAAAATTATTTTATTTAAGGTATATATACCTATAGATAAATCCATGTACCTATAAAAATTAACGAAAATGAAATTAAAGATAATATAATAAAGAAGGGAGGGGGGGGGGGCTTTATTATAATGTTGATTATAATCATAATGAATAAGGTTAGTATTATATTAATTACTTCCAATTTTTTTAAGGACTTAAATGAGATTAAGGGAAGGGCTAAACGTTTGATTAAATAAGTAAGATAGGATCATTGACGAGTACCCCATAGTGCTAGCATAACTAACAAGGCGAAAGAATTAGTAGCTTACCTGGACGAAGCTACCAAGCTTAGAGGCTTTTGACCCTGACCCTTAACTACTTACCTTATAGGAGTAATGTATGTTTACAGACAAGTATAAAGAAACTTACACCTAACCTCATCCTTGCAAGTTTAAGTTTGAGTAAAACCTATAATGCCCTAACTCTTCTTTAATAAACATTCGATTTGAATGTAGGTTTTGTATTTAGAATGGTTAGAAATCAGGGAAATCAAGGTTGGGGAACATCATCGCAAGGACCACCAATGCCAGTGTCGCCACTGCCATCACCTGAATTAGCTCTCATTTTGCGCTCCTTAGAGGCTATTAATGAGATGTTAAAGGGGAACTAGTCAACAGATGTGGAAATGGAACCCCCACCATCTGGAGTGGCTAACCATGAAACTTCGAGGGACTCATAGGGAGGGCCTCCACTAGGGGACATCATCAAAGAACTACAGAAAATCAAAATTCCAGAGTTTTTCGGGGGACGTGCAAGTGAACGTGCAGAGGCATGGTTGGAAGGAATGATGAGATGTTTTGCCTTGAGAGACTATGCTTCCACGTCAAAAGCGAAAATAACGATTTTTTAGTTGAGGGATAGTGCCTTGAACTGGTGGGGTAATATGGATAGGCTGTTGCACCTTACCCCAGACACTGTCTCATGGGAGCTTTTTGAGGAAAGGTTCAAGAGGAAATATTTTCTTGCTTACTATGAGGAACAACAGGTAGGAACATTTCATGGTCTAGTTCAAGAAAACAAAATTGTGGAAGAGTACGAAATCAGGTTCATGGAGTTAGTAAAGTATGTCTCATACATAGATACCGATCAATGGCAAGCAAAACATTTTGTGTACGGGTCAAACCCTAAGATAAGGGCCATGGTATGGATGTGGAAACCATCATCAGTGGTTGAGGTAGTCGAAAGTGTTCGTTATGCAGAAGAGCATATGAGCTTAAATGAAGGTATGATATCAACTATTCCACA
>ML777929.1:1272295-1305183 GCA_009831015.1 Picea engelmannii | reverse complement strand
GAGGGAGGGCCTCCACTGGGGGACATCATCAGAGAACTACAAAAAATCAAAATCCCATAGTTTGTCGGGGGACGTGCAAGTGAACGTGCAGAGGCATGGTTGGAAGGAATGATGAAATGTTTTGCCTTGAGAGACTATGCTTCCACGTCAAAAGTGAAGATAGCAATATTTCAGTTGAGGGATAGTGCCTTGAATTGGTGGGGTAATCTAGAGAGGCAGTTGCACCTTACCCCATACACTGTCTCATGGGAGATTTTTGAGGAAAGGTTATGGAGGAAATATTTTCTTGCTTACTATGAGGAATAGCAGGTAGGAGCATTTCATGCTCTAGTTCAGGGAAAAAGAACCGTGGAAGAGTACAAAATCAGGTTCATGGAGTTAGTAAAGTACGTCTCATACATGGATATCGATCAATGGCAAGCATAATGTTTTGTGTACGGGTCAAACCCTAAGATAAGGGCCATGGTACGGATGTGGAAACCATCATCAGTGGTTGAGGCAGTTAAAAGTGCTTGTTATGCAGAAGAGCATATGAGCTTAAACGAAGGTATGAGATCAACTATTCCACACCCACCTGGATTCGTGGAGAAGGCCCCCAAGACCTTCTCCAGGGGAGGAATCTCTAGGCCACCTCCTTATGGAAATAGAGCCGCACCTAGAGCAGTTACAACAGTTATTTCAATGGCAACGAGTGCAACATCCCACTCATCACCAACGACACAAGTAAGTCCATGACCTTCTCGGGGAGCAGTTAGTAGGTGCAGGGGTTCTAGGGGGAGGAACTCATTTCAAAGGCCTTTACAGGGCATTGTACAAGTTCTACCTCGAGTTACTTGTTGGGGGTGCAGAGGACCTCATTACCAATGTGACTACCCAAAGTCACAGTCAAGATTTGTGCATAGAGAAGGGAAGGCCCCGATGGGAAGAGCAAGTAGTAGTCGCCAGATTTATGCGGCGATTAATAACCGCCAGACAGAACATAAATCCACTGTGGTGGAGTAGTCAGGTACACTAAATCATGTCAGTGTTAAGATTTTATTTGATTCTGGTGCTACATATAGTTTTATTTCACCTTGTGCATTAGAAAAGTGTGGGTTGGTAGCCTACGAACATGATGACTTTAAACAAGTCGAGATGGCTTCGGGGGAAAAAAAAGTGGTAGGAAATAGCATTAAAAATTGCCTTGTAGACATGGGAGTGTGTACTACTAGGTTGAAGGTGTATGTCACTGCCCTAGGGACTTATGATGTAATCATTGGGATGGACTAGTTAGAATCCCATCGAGCTATGGTATATTGTTTCATGAAGAGGGTGCTTTGTGTTGATGATGAAGGAAGGTTAGTAGAGATCCATGGTATACAGAGGAAGGTGTCTCTATGCTTTATTTCGACAATGAAGGTTAAACGTTGCTTGAGGCAAGGTTATCAACTATACGTGGTGGAAGTAGCCAATGAAGGGAAGGGAACCTCTATGGACTAGTATCCAATATTGTTGGAGTTTAAGGATGTTTTTTTGAAAGAATTTCCAGGGTTGCCTCCTGAGAGGGAGATTGATTTTACCATCGAGTTAAAACCTGGTGCAGAGCCAATTTTCAAGGCACCATATAGGATGACGACTCTAAAACTTTGTGAGTTGTAGATACAGTTGAAGGAAATACTTGACTTAGGGCGACCCAATGTTTCACCTTGGGGTGCACCGGTAATATTTGTCAAGAAGAAGGACGATTCCTTACGACTGTGTATAGATTAAAGGGACTTGAACCATGTTACAATGAAGAATAGGTACCCAATACAACAAATAGATGATCTCTTTGATTAAATGAGAGGAGCAACAATTTTCTTAAAAAATGATCTACAATCAGGCTATCACTAGTTAAGAATTAAGGAAGGCGATATTCCTAAAACTGCCTTTCAAACTCGGTTTGGGCATTACGAGTTCATTGTAGTACCTTTTGGTTTGACCAATGCACCAATAGTATTCACGAGCCTCATGAATGGCGTATTCCGAAATTACCTAGACCGCTTTGTACAAGTCTTTCTTGATGATATCCTCATCTATTCCAAGAAGGAAAGAGAACACAAGGAACACTTGCGAGTGGTGTTGTCATGCCTTAGAGAGAACAAGTTGCATGGAAAGTTGTTGAAGTGTTCTTTCTTACAAAAAAAGATTCACTATCTTATTTGTATCATTTCCGGTGAAGGAATTTCTGTGGACCAAGAAAAGGTGAAGGCCATAATGGATTGGCTAGTGCTAAGAAATGCTCATGGGGTGAGAATATTTATGGGGCTAGTTGGTTAATATCGAAGGTTTGTGGAAGGATTCTCGAAGATTGAAAAACCCATCACCACCTTGCAGTACAAGGGAGTCAAGTATGAATAGATAGAGGAATGTGACATTGCATTCCTTGAGCTTAAGAGAATACTAACCGGTGTGCCAATTCTACAAGTGTCAGATATGGAGAAGGACTTCACAGGCTGCACAGATGCCTCAAAGCAAGGATTGGGGGGCGTGCTAATGAAAGATGGGGGAGTAATAGCGTATGCATCAAGAAAGTTGAAGCAACATGAGGAGCTATATTCTACTCATGATTTAGAGTTGGCAGTTGTAATGCTAGCTCTTAAGATTTGGAGGCATTATCTAGTGGGGCTAAGATTTGAGCTCAAGACAGACCATGAAAGATTAAAGCACCTCTTCACTCAAAGGGATCTCAATTCCAAGTAGAGACGATGGAGTGAATTTATGAGTGAGTACGATTTTGGAATTTCATACATTAAGGGAAAGGAGAATGTGGTCGTGGATGCCCTAAGCAGAAGACCACATATATTCTCCTTGGTGCTCCTAAAGGTTAATTTGAGGGAGCGAGTGTTGGGGCAACTTCTTGGAGATAGATGGTATTTAAAGGTTACTTCAGCCCTCCAGAGTGGGAGGAAGTTAGAGCCAAAGTATGAAGGATATAGCCTGGAAGCAGATAGATTGTTAAGATATCAGGTAAGGATGTACATCCCCGAGGGTGTGATATTCAAAGCATCATACTCAAGGAAGCCCATATAGCACTTTACTGTGCACATCTGGGTATGAAGAAAATGTACGCATACATGAAGAAGCTTTTCTTCTAGGTTGGCATGAAGTGTGAGGTAGTCCATTTCGTCTCCAAGTGCCTCGAGTGTCAGCAAGTGAAGGTTGATCATTACCACCCGACATGTCTCATACAACCACATGATGTTCCTATGTCCAAATCGTAAGTCATTTCTATGGATTTCATTGTGGGATTGCCACTCACATCACTGAGGCAAGGCTATTTTTTTTATAGTTGATAAGTTGACCAAGAGTGCTCATTTTATTCCAGTCAAAGACACTTATGAGGTCATTGATGTGGCACACGTTTTTATAAGTGAGGTCATTTGCCTGCATGGGTTACCCAATAAGATCATTTCAGATAGTGACTCTTGATTCACCTCTAGGTTTTGGACAATTTTGCAGTCAACACTGGGGACTCAGTTGAACTTAAGCACATCATATCATTCTGAAACAAATGTGAAAAATGAAAGAGTAAATCAAGTTATGGAAGACATGCTTAGAATGTATGTTATGGATAATCAAACCCATTGGGAGAAGTACTTACCTTTGGTAGAGTTTGCTCATAATAATAATTTTCATAGATCAATTGGAATGCCACCCTATGAAGATTTGTATGGAAGGCCGTGTAGGACATCGTTGAGTTGCGAAAGGTTAGAAGACTAAGTGACAATAGGGCCATAACTGATTCAAGAGATGGAGGAATATGTGATTCATATTAGACAATGATTAAAGGAGGCACATGATAGACATAAAAGTTATGTTGATGCGCATAGGATTGATCGAAGCTATAAAGTTGGAGATCAGGTTTGCATTCGTATCAGGCCTAATAAGATTACCATTTGGTTTGGGAAAGGGACAAAGTTGTCGACTCGATTTATAAGACCATTTAAGATCCAAGAGAGAATTGGACCCATTTCCTATCGTCTCGTACTACCATCCCACTTGCATAAAACTCATGATGTTTTTCATGTATCTGTTTTACGACATTATGTTTTTGATGAACCTCACAAACTAAATTGGAAGGAATTGCAGGTCTCGGACATGGGAATCATCATGGTTGAACCATTACACATATTGTACCATAGGGTCTGACAACTTCGAAATTGTTTGGTAGACCAAGTTAAGGTCCAATGGGACACGCATAGCCCATGATCTGCTACTTGGGAGGATGCAGAGACCTTATGACGAGATCATCCCTCACTTTTTTTTACCACCTCATGACTATGTTTCCTAAAGGATGGGTGTATGTAATGACCTATTTTGACTTAGAAAACTAGAATTACTTATGGCCTAGTCATATCTTTATTTGCTTATGATCTATGGAACATTGATTACTTGACACTATATGGACCTATGTGAATGTGAATACTATGAATGTTTATTGTTATGTGGTTTATGATGGATATTATGCAACCTAATTCTAGCTTGAAAATTTTGAAATTTAAAGATGTTGGTACGTGGATACCGAGTTAATGATATGGTCAAATGTGTTTACATGATAATGTTCATGGATATGTGTGAGGTGTGCTATAAACTAATATACATATTAATGGGCTATAAAATAGCCAAAGGATAATCATAATAAAGGGTTGATGTTGTGAACATTCACCAATAAACAATATGGTATGAATCTTGTATGTGAAATTTTGTTGGTTCAAATATATTGCTATGATATGTGGGCAAGTGCAAGTTTTTCAGGTAGCGAGACTACCTAAAACTGAATATACGATGACAAAATCCCAGAAACATAGTGCCACTGTATGGTCCATGATAGGGTGTTGATCCTAGTTCTATCACAAGGGGTGGAGTCATTTCCCAACGTATATCCTCTGCAACCTAGAGTCATGGGAGGACATTGTTAGATCACGCTCCCCTAAACATGTGATGATGACTGCTAGTTGCCTGCTGGGGAAGCTTGGTCAAGGTAGTTGACACTTTCGTTTACGGGTTCTATCTGGAGTTGGGTCAATATAGTTGATGCTCCAGGATAGTCCAACAGAGGAAGGATAGGGATGGAAGATGGAAGTAGGTTAGGGAGGCATGATGATTAGAAGTAGTTGAGAGTGTGTGGGGTTTTAATATTATAGTAGAAGTGTTTGAATTTTTTTTCTTCTTGTTTAAAAAAATATATATATGCTTAATTGAATTACAATTATCTAGGTAATTGTTACTTGTGCTAAATTATTATAATTAAGGATTCTACAAATATTGTAAAAGGTTGATTTATTCTTTATGAAGTTAATTGCATTGTTGATTGGGTTGGAAGCATATTGAAATTGCATTATACGTGTTAATTATTTCCATTAGTACACACACAAGTTTTGTATGTGCTAGCTATGCATACATGCCTTGTGCATGTACACTAATATTTAGGAATGTTTAACTTAATGATGTGCTTATCTGATCTAGATGTCTGAATCATGTTATTGTTCTCCTTGTATTGTAAGTTACTATAACTTAGGGATGAAATTTCTTGAAGGGTGGGTGTATGTAACACCCTAATTAGGTTAATTAATGATTTGATTAATTAAAGTAAATTAATTTATTAAGGTATCAAAAGTTAATTAATCGATTAAATCATTAATTTATCCAAATCAATTAATTATTGAACTAATTGTATTTTATCATTTATTCCTTTTGAATTCAGAAATGTAACATTTAATAAATTAAGTATTTCATGTGTTTTAGGGGTAGGTGTAAATTTATGACAAAGGAAAAGGCAGGTAGGAAATTGATGATGGGGGGGGGGGGGGGGGGGGGNGGAGATTCAAGAGGAGGAGGATAAGGAGGGAGTGGGACTTTGGAAGAGAGGATTATTATTTTTCTGGAGGAAGAGGAAGCAAAGAGAATTTGGGTGAGAAGAAAATTTTTTCTTGGGGAAAATTGGTGGGTTTACAAGTGGACTGGTGTTGCTGGGATTTTGGGCTCGAGGGCTAGGAAATCTGATTTCCTGGAGCTAGGGAGTCGAAGAGGCTCTGTTCCTAGCTAGTTGGGAGGAAAACACTTATTTTTCAAGCAGTTTCAAGCTTTTGGTAGCAGACAGTTTCAAACAACTCAAAGGAAAACATCTTCAAGAGGTATTTTACTAGTTTGTTGTTTTGCTTTGAATCAAATTATAAATATTGAAATTATGTTGTAAATGTGATATTTGAGAATTTAATTGTTGGAAATTACTGTCATGAAATTTGCTATTAAAGCTTTACATTTGGTACCAAATTACAAATTTACTTTTTAGCTATAAATCCCTTGGTAGGGCTTTACATTTTTCCCAGCCTTCTAGAACTTTCCCCTTTTTGACCAAATCAAATGTAGCTTCTAGAAATTTTCCCTTTTTGACTAAAGAAAACCCTAACCTTATTTTCCCTCCAATTTTCACTTTAAGATTAAAAGTCACTTAATAATGATTAAGTAACTTATTAATCTAAAGTTACTTTGTTTTCTTAATGTCACTTTAAATACATAACATCTCCTAACTAAGTGACATTAAATAACCCCTTTTAACTTCCTTTTTCTTTACTGAAGAGCGACGAGAGTCATTTCCACTGGCAAACAGGGGAATCCAAAAATGGGGACATGACAGATAAATTGATATTTCAAATAGAATAAGTAAACAATAATTGAACAATTTGGGATAAGTGGGGCAATTTGGATAATTGAGTAATCAATGCAATAGAGAAAATTGGGATAATTGTGTAAACCAAGGAAATATGTCAAAATTGGCTAATTGGGGCAAGTGGAGCTAATTGGGAAAATTGGGTTAAATTGGGGCAATTGGGGAAAGTGAGGCAAGTAGGGATAATTGAGGTTAAATGGGTAATTAGGGATAATTAGGCAGTTAGGGAAGTCAAGCCTAATTGAGGTAATTAAGAAAATTGGGCAAGTTAGTGTTAAGTTGGAAAAGTAGGTCAAGTTGGGAAAACTTGGGCAATTTGTGTTAGTCGAGCTAATTAGGGAAATTGGAACAATTTGAGCAAATTGGGGCATATGAAAAAAAAATGGGCTAGCTTGAGCTGTTGGGGAAGCAAGCTCATTAAGAAAATTGGGGGAAGTGAGGCCAACGAGGAAAAATGGGTCTAATTAGGCCAATTAGAAAACTAAGGAAATTGGGGCTGATTGGGGTTATCTATACAAGTAATATGTTAATTGGGGAAATTTGGGTGATTGGTGTAAATTAGGGTAATTTGGGATAGTTGGGGATAATTGGGGATAATTGGGGAAATTTCCCTAATTCAGGTATTTCTTGGGATAAATTGGAGCAATTGTTAGAGGAAATTAGGAATTGGGAAGTAGGATAAATATTTCCTATGCAATCACTATGCAATGGTTGGGGCACCATGGATGGCCCATGAGTGCTAAAGGTAATTGGTATGGCCATAAATCATGTTTTTTTTATCCCCAAAAATATAATGGGAACTAAGAACCACCATTGGTGTTGAAAATATCAATATGGAAAACATGTCCCACTTCTAGGCCAAATATTCCCTATGGAGGGATTGTGAGATTATGCAAGGCCCTATGTACAACCTGTGTTGATCCCAAAAGGCAAATGCGATAGCTTAATAATTCGACTTTTAGCCTTGGACCATGAAGTGGGCCCTAAGAACATCCATCGTGTACCAATTGAAATGATGATCATATCTTACTCACATGTTAAATAGTTTAGGGCCCTACACATGGCCCATCAACCTTACAAGCAAAATTTATAGCCTAAGACTCTTGCTTTTGACCATGCACCATGTCTTGGCCCATGAGAACCATATTTGGTGTGCAAAACCTTAAAAAGGATACCATATACCACATGTATATTGAAGGTTTCTTATTCATGGCATATGTGATTGTCTTATACCTTGTCTTTTAACCTCAAACCATGGTCACCATATCCCTCTCATATGCCAAGGATTCCCTATTTGCAACATGTGTGATGGCCCTAGACCATGGCATGGGCCATAAGAACCTTCCTTGGTGTTTCAAATCTTTAAATGACCACCATATATCGCTTGCAAGCCAAAGATTCCCTCTGCAGAGCCCATGTGATGGTCTAGGGCCTCATGCATACCCCACGAGTCATAAAAGCAAGTGTTATGGACTAAAACTCTTCATCTTGACCATGGAATACCCATTAATCAATGATCATGTTGACCATGTCGATCAAATCTTAAAATTCCACTACCCATTAATCATAGACCATGTTGACCAATCCTCAAAATTTCCACTACCCATTAATCATTGACCATAGTCCACTATAGTGGCCCAATGAATCTATATTCTTTTCTAGTCATCTGGTAGTCCCTTTAGGGCACTACTTGTCATTTATATTAAAATTTTTTTACAAGTTCCATTTTTTACAACTTGATATGATCCAAATGACCACCCAACATAGCTAAAATAATGGTCTTGATACTAACAACTTTTAGGCCATGATATTTTGGTGCATTTTTTTGGGCCTTCCAATGTTATTTTCAAGGTAGTTACACATAATAGTTGGGAACCCAAATCAATATGTGAATGTTCTTCCAACAAGCTAAATAAGACCCAAAATGGAGCATCGAGTGAAAATTATGTTCCTGATAAGCCTCCCCCTTTTTTAAACAACTTAGATTCATCCAGCATGGCATTCCCACTCATCCATGTCACTTTAAGTTTAGGGTTATTTCATTTTATAGTTATTTGTTCTTAGGTTTTTTTGGCATCATTATAAAATGTAGTTTCAACCTCTTGTTACTGCCTTTTTGCGAATGTGCATAACCATCACACCTGTAACGTCCCCGGGCATCAACCTCTGTCGGGTAACGCTACCCAATCAATTGTATCTTTTTCTTTTACGCTTTGATACCAATTCGTGACATCCCTGGCCTTAAACCAATAGGCCAGACCATGCCACCGAATAACTTTCATGCTCTGATACCACATATATTTATATACATATCTATCTAATGCAATTTAAACAATTATAACACTATGTTCATACACTTATTCATGCAGAAACACCATTAAACATACATACAATATATGCAGACAATTCTAATAACATTATAACTTGTTTTCAAGATACACATCATACAGAGAACAAAGATTTGGTACTTATCTTTTAATTTATGACCACCAACTGCGTGCAGACCTCCTACGAACTTCCCAGCCTTAGACCATGCTTCTCATCATGCTCAACAGTGGGTCACCCTCGAGTTGGGACTAAACACCACTGAGCAAGGGATTCCTAGGCTTGGCAAGGACAACAGGAAAGTTGCACAAATCAACCAGAAGGATTTTCTCTGAGGAGCCAACTCACACTAACAACTTACAACCTCTCATTCCCCACATGCTTGTCCCACCCTGAGAAGTGTGCCCTTTCTCTGCTCAATAGTCCTTCAGATGCCACACTTCCCTTCCAAGGCTTCAACAACAAGCCACACATGAATTCTCAGAGCACTATAACTGTCCTTGGGCTCCCTCTAGGAAAACCACTTCCCCAACAACCTCTCTCACCTGGAGAGAGTTGCTTACAGGCCTGACAACCTGCTTCTTCAGTCCATGGGCCTAAGAACCCACCTCTTCAATCCAAATCCTAAGTCAATTCAATTGAGGGTGATGGCAACAACAAAGCTTGGTATAGAACAGGTGATGGCAGCAACAACAAAACCGTTAAGGCATGGTACATGCTCAGGTAAAGTACAAGTACATTGTGCTTCACGGGAAAAGTACGGGATAGCTCAAAATGCCTGTAGGTTCTAGAGGTCCATGAATGATGTAGAGGTCGACAATGGAGAGGATGGCTCAGTGCCTAAATCAGTGGGGAGTATGGCTACCTTCCCAGAATGGTGACAATCGTGAGAATGGTGAGGGAAAACCCTAACAAGCTGACTTTCCCAGCTATTAACTGCATGTGCCCAGGTTGACACATGTCTTCCTGAAGATGCACGAGCTCCACTTAACACTCATTCCCTTTCCCAGGTGTTAGTGCTAAGAGTCACCCTTAGATTGCAGGAGGATAAGCCCAACACCCATCAAAATGTTTGTGGAGGTAGGTTTATGATTGGAGGTCAAATGGACAAAGCTTAGCATAAGAATGTTTAAACACGGAAAGCTGGGCTAGCAATGCATAAGAAAATGAGGTTCTCATTAACTTCAGTCAGTGGTTTAAAGCTAAAGGTGAGAAGGAGGAAGAATTAGTGAGGAAAGTGGACAAGTATTCCATGAGCATTTGGCCTTCAAGTAGCTTGGTGCAGAGAAACTCAGGCATAAGAGCACTCTTGAACTTAAGTTTAAGATACTGAAATATATCACAACAACATTTTAATCAAACCTCCATTATAATACAATTACAACATCTCGTCTGGATCATCCATGAACGAGCATTTCAGCATAAGAGGAAACAAGAGAGTGAAAGAAAATATTGAAACATATCATAGGAGCATTATAATCAAACCTCCATTACAATACAACTACAACATCGTGTCTGGATAATCCATGTGTTAGCACTCTGTAAATTCTATCTGGCTGAATAGACAAACGACATAGGTAACTGTTTCAACCGACTTTAGAGCTAAGGCACTAGCCTGCTCAACTCAGAGAGGGCTCTCTCGTGTCACTTGATATATCTACGAAAATCGGTGGCTAGGTTTGGTTTGTTTTGGGGGTTTTTAATAAAATTGTTGAAGAACTGAAGATGACCTTTGGGCTATGGAGTCGGGAATGTAGGATGCATTGCCAACTCATGAAAACAATTAAAAGGAAAAGGCTAAATGAGGAAGTGACTTCTGAGTTTATACTTGAAAATTTAGATGGTATCAGAAGAAAAGAAACACACAACTATTATCAGAGCATTATAGTAATGAATTCTAAAATGGTTTAGAAGAGATAAACATAGCCTAAATCGCCAAGCCAAGAGCATTGAATAATGAATTATGGACTTTTAATCTTTCAATTTAGACAGAAGAAAGCAAAAATGACATGCAGAATAACAAGAATCACACACTATGAGAGAAAACGAGACTCATAACACCACCAGTTAGAATCTTTTCATAAAAAGTCTGAAATCTACCTTTGCATTCATGTATTCATTCCAATCCCAGAGATTTACAAAGTTTTCCTGCATAGAGGGCAAGCTCCTCTTTTCTCCCCCTCTATACTCTTGAGACCAAACATATATATAGAGGAATTTCGCATGGAATTTAAAACGTTCCGACTTCCTCATAATTCTAAAATAGATACAAGTTAGAAAAAAGGAAGAACAATTATACTATTAAAGGGACCGTTAATAACCGGTCTGCCATATCAGGACTCCCTTTTCTTAAGCTGCCATTTGTCCAAAAGTTTATGAAATGCACCTAAATTTACCTGAGGATTTACCTCAGCTTGGCGATTTCCTCCTCTAGGGTACTCAACCAAGTGAGATTTTCTCCAATGCTCTCTATCATCTCAGTTTTGGCCTCCGTTCTCTGCCTTTTGCTCCTTTTCCTCTTTGTGGCTGGATTGTAGGTGTTGTCCGCGTGCTCATTTATGACGAGATCCCTCATAACAGGGTTTAATCTGACCCTCGACTTTGTCTCAGTTGCAGGTTCAGTATGAAATTTAGTTGCCAGTATCTGCAAGACCCATCTTTCTTTCTTACTTATTGACCTGCTTGGCACATTATTTGAGAACCTAGTTGCGCCAGACACCGTTTGATGAGTGTTATCCATACCTTTCAGACTTTGCAGAGACCGCGATTTTGCCACCCTTTGAATTTACAGGACTTAGGAAATCAACACAGGTCGAGCTTGTTTTTCTTATGCATAAGATGGCAATTTCCCAGAGTAGGACAAAACGATTTCATATTTGAGATTTGATAGTCTTTGCATTTTAATTACGAATTACTGTCATAGTACGTTGGTGTGCCATGCTTCATCAATCCGTTTTGAATGATGAGCTTCGAGTTAGTTATGCGACGATGTCCTTCTGATACGTCATCTGGGAAAGTACCTGGACCAGTGATGTGGGGTGATTTGACCAACTGCCATCCTTCCCACGAGTTATTGATGTGAAATTTTAAACCATGTGACATCGGGGCCATGGGAAAAGTGGTTTTAGGCAATCCGTTGTCTGCCCTGATGCATGTGTAAGAGCGCCACACGTTCCCCATCAAAACCATAATGGTTTTCCCTGGTTTGCCTTCTCGAAATTAAGTTTTGTGCTATTTGTCGGCCCGACGTGGGCCTCAACCGTGGATCTGGGATTCTTCAAGATCGATGGTCCGTCGAGATACTCCCTTCCCGCCTCCGCTACATTTGTCTATATTCCGTGGGATATAGCCAGGCCCCCTAAACTATCACGCCTCTATTGTGGTATAACATTTCGCTAAATTTCCGAAATTTTTAGATCCCGATATGAAAGTTGTTAAGGTGATAACATTGGCTCCAACTGGGGATGCTATTCTCCCAGCAAGGTAGAAAAGAACTCGTAGACCCGGTGCCTGATCCATTGGGTTGTTCCCAAAACATGTGTGTACCCTACTCCCACCATGTCACTAGTGTCGGCTGGAAACCAAGCTCTGCGCACTGCTTCCGATTGTATGCTGGACGTTCGAGTATATTATTGAAAACTGTATGTATCTAGTACTAGAAAACTCAAACTGAAAAAATGCTTGACCGACAAGCTTATTTGCACACTACTATCTATTCTAAAACTGTTGAGATGAAATACTCAGGAAAGTGATGTTGAAGTGCCAATGCAACCAGTCAAGCAATTGGCCTCCCGATTTCCCCCCGATCACATCTTTCTTAAGCAGGCAGACAAATGTAAAAGATGGCAGCTGAAAACACAAGTTGAATCCAAAACTTGAATTTGTGAATAAAATGAACTCCTCATTTAATGATGACTGTAATAGGATGTCTACAGGATCTTGGAGACCATGAAAAGTCATTTCTCCTTGATGAGCAAAAATAGAAAGGCAATCCTTTTTCATAAGCGTTTTCTTCGCTTGCTCTATTTCTTTTGATTTGAGAACATTTTCAAATCAAGTGGCAGCAATAGGTTTTTCTACTCTCCCATGCATATTAACAAAAACATTCATACATTCTTGAACATCTTCAAATGTGACAACCATATTATGTGCATCTTCTTGTTCATCAAACAATTCTGATTTGGTTTCATTAAACTTCTGGAAATTTGCTTGAGGACTGTCATTTTGAATTTCAAATGAATGAATGGAAATAAGTTTCTGCTCGTAATCTTCTTGCACTATTTCACAGTCTATAGTTCCCATGGATGCATTTTCAAAACCATGATTTTCAAATGAATCAAATAAAACCATTGCCTTTTCATTATCTTTCTGTATTACTGATGGAAAAGTGGCATGCACTGCTTTGTTTCTTTCCCGAAAATCTATGTCATTTGTTTGTTCATTGCTGGAAGCTTCCATAGATGCAGTTTCAGAATCCTCATCCATGTCTAAGTTGTTTAAAAATTGAACCACCACGTCATTCTCAAGGGAAGAGAAAACACTTTGAAACACTTTTTCATGTTGAAAATCTATATTGATTTCGGGAGAAAGAAAATGACCTTGAACAATACTTTCTGGAGCAACTTCTTCTTCCTTTTCAGGCTGATAGCTGAACATAGACTACAAAACTGAGCTGACATGACCCTTTATGTGATTGTTCATAGAACTGTCATCACCACTCCGCTCATGCCTGAAGGATTCCTGACCTGAGATACTACAAATATTTTTGTTCAATAATTCAAAAGAAGCAAAACATAATGGTAGGGTTGTCCCACCTGATTTGAATCCGTCTTCAATTTTATCCCCAACAGATGGCTGCATTTTAGCACAAGTAATAGGGTTTTCAAGCACATGAAAAGAGTATTGTGATATCTTGTCATCCCGCTCCATTGATTTAGTGTGGTTTTTCATAAGCACAGATTCATTTTCCTCAATGATGATTTTAGAGTTCTCTTTCAACAACTTAAATGCAACAAAACATAAAGGCGGAGAATCTCCTTCAGCTGATCCGATATCCTTTCCTCTGCAACTGTGATATGTAGGTTGAGTCATTTCACTATACTGCTGAATTTGTTTTCTGATAGGGAACATGCGGTTGGTTGTTCCAAGGAGTCACCATCACAATCATCATCGTATTCATCATATATAGGTAAATCAACAACATATGCAATATCATCTAATAAGAACAACCTTGAAACGTCAACATGTTCTTCAACAAACTGATTTGCAAATTCATCTTCTTGACTGTCTACAAATGAATACATAAAACCATAAGCCCCCTGCTTATCATGGGATAGATCATAAGCTAAATCAACATCTCTTCTTTCAACAAGTGGAATATAATTCTTTGCAAAATCATTTGCATTGGAAACTTCGAGAGGACCTATGATATCGTCAATTCTATGCTCAAGATTCCAATCAACTATTTTCTGTTCATATTTACTTTCATGTTCTTGGGTATTCAACCCCTCATTCTGGATCGGTTTACATGCTTGGATGTTGTGTTGAATGTCTTGAGCATCACTAAACATTTGTTGTAAGGACTCAGGTCTTCTTTCCATCAGGAGGAAAGAAAAATCTGGATGAAGAGTAGTTGCATAATGGAGCATGGCAACAGCTTCAGAGGGTTGAATTTCTTCGGACAAATTATAATAGATGCTAGAGAACTTTCTGCTGAATACAAAAATAGCTTCATTGCTGTGTCTTTTCAAGGCATAAAACTCAGTGAGTTGCAACTCTAAGGATTTCTCCTTGCCCCAAAACTTTAAAAAGACCTTCTTCAATTACACCCATGAGCTAATGGTTTATGAATGTAAATGTTTGAACTAGTGTTTGGTGTCTCCTTTCAAGGATTGAGAGAAAACTCTCATACACACATTATCGTGGTCAATCTCGAATAAATATATAAAATGCTCAAACCCTTGAATGTGCTTTTCAACCGAGATGATATCAGATTCTCCATCAAACACAGGTAGGTACTCATAGTAATTTGGAGGGAAATCATGAAGGGTTTGGGGTAGCTTTAAGGGTATATATCTATGTCGGGCATTGGGGGATGTTGGACCAAGAACTATGGAAGGAACGCCGGCCTGGGTCTCACAGGATTCGTCAACTTGGTCATTGTCATTTCGTGGCCTAGGTGAAAACTTTTTATCAGAACCAGCGACAAGGTGAGGGTATGCATGTGCAATGTAGAGAGGAGGAAATATAATTGCAAGTCTTTCATGATCATCATTAAAATACAATAGGTAAAGGAAAATTCGTTTGACATGTTCAAGGAAGGAGCAGAGGCAACTTAAAATGAAAAGTAAAATGCTCTGGAAGAGGTCCCATTTTGAGTACATGTTTTCCCTCATGATGCTTTTCCTTGCCCCTGTCAAGGGGTCTCATCTTCCAGTGAAGTCTCTATCTTGCGCTTGAAGCATTGAGAGTGGAGTCGCCTTTTGGAAATTCAAGATTCTTTTATCAGTGGAGTCGCCAGAGCAAGAGTACAACCAATATGTTCCTAAGTGTCTACTGCTCTCAGACCTTAGAACTCAACTATGTCGTTCTTCCTAGGGAAAAATTTTCAATTTCATCCCCGGCAACGACGCCAGAATGTTAGCACTCTGTAAATTCTGTCCGGCTAAATAGACAAATGACAGAGGTAACTGTTTCAACCGGCTTTAGAGCTGATGCACTAGCCTGCTCAACTCAAAGAGGGCTCTCTCGTATCACTTGATATATCTACGGAAATCGGTGGCTAGGTTTGGTCTGTTTTGGCGGTTTTTAATAAAATTGTTGAAGAACTAAAGATGACCTTTGGGCTATGGAGTCAGGAATGTAGGACGCATTGCCAAATCATGAAAACAATTAAGAGGAAAAGGTTAAATGAGGAAGTGACTTCTGAGTTTATACTTGAAAATTTAGATGGTATCAGAAGAAAAGAAACACACAACTATTATCAGAGCATTATAGTAATGAATTCTGAAATGGTTTAGAAAAGATAAACATAGCCTAAATCGCCAAGCTGAGAGCATTAAATAATGAATTCTGGATTTTTAATCTTTCAATTTAGACAGAAGAAAGCAAAAATGACATGCATAATAACAAGAATCACACACTATGAGAGAAAACGAGACTCATAACACCACCAGTTAGAATCTTTTCATAAAAAGTCTGAAATCTACCTTTGCATTCATGTATTCATTCCAGCCCCAGAGATTTACAAAGTTTTCCTGCACAGAGGGAAGACTCCTCTTTTCTCCCCCTCTATACTCTTGAGACCAAACATATATAGAGAGGAATTTCGCGTGGAATTTAAAACGTTTCGACTTCCTCATAATTCTAAAATAGATACAAGTTAGAAAAAAGGAAGAACAATTATACTATTAAAGGGACCGTTAGTAACCAATATGTCATATTAGGACTCCCTTTTCTTAAGTCACCATCTGTCCAAAATTTTTCGAAATGCACCTAAATTTACTCGAGGATTTACCTCATCTTGGCGATATACTCCTCCAGGGTACTTAACCAAGCAAGATTTTCTCCAACGCTCTCTATCATCTCGATTTTGGCCTCCCTCCTCTGCCTTTTGCTCCTTTTCCTTTGCGACTGGATTGTAGATGTTGTTCGCATGCTCATTTATGACGAGATCCCTCATAACGAGGTTTAATTTGACCCCCAACTCTGCCTTAGTTGCAGGTTCGGTATGAAATTTAGTTGCCAGTATCTGCAAGATCCATCTTTCTTACTTACTTATTGACCTGCTTGGCACATTAGTTGAGAACCTAGTCGCGCCAGACACCATTTGATGAGTGTTATCCATACCTTTCAGACTTTGCAGAGATCGCGATTTTTCCACCCTTTGAATTTACAGGACTTAGGAACTCAACACAGGTCGAGCTTGTTTTTCTTATGCATAAGATGACAATTTCCCAGAGTAGGACAAAACGATTTCATATTTGAGATTTGATAGTCTTTGCATTTTAATCACGAATTACTGTCATAGTACGTTGGTGTGCCACGCTTCATCAATCCATTTCGAATGATGAGCTTCGAGTTAGTTATGTGACGACGTCCTTTTGATATGTCATCTGGGAAAGTACCTGGACCAGTGATGTGGGGTGATTTGATCAACTGCCATCCTTCCCATGAGTTATTGATGTGACATTTTAAACCACGTGACATCGGGGCTGTGGGAAAAGTGGTTTCGGGCAATCCGTTGTCTGCCCTGATGCATGTGTAAGAGCGCCACGCGTTCCCCATAAAAACCATAATGGTTTTCCCTGGTCTTGCTTCTCAAAATTAAGTTCTTTGCTATTTGTCAGCCCGATGTGGGCCTCAACCATGGATCTGGGATTCTTCAAAATCGACGGTTCGTCGAGCTACTCCCTTCCCACCTCTGCTATATTTGTCTGTATGCCGTGGGATATAGACGACCCTCCTAAACTATCACGCCTCTACTGTGGTATAGCATTTCTCTAAATTTCCAAAATTTTTAGACCCCGATATGAAAATTGTTAAGGTGATAACACCATGCACGAGTGTTTCAGCACAAGAGGAAACTAAATGATGCAAGAAATTGACTTCTATTAATGAGAAAGTCTCAGGTTTCATACATAACTAGAGAATAACTCTGTTATCAAACTATTACAAATAGGGAGCTTTGCTCAACCATCCTCCTTTAACATATTCTTCCATTGATCTATTTATACTCAGATCAATGGACAATCGCTAGGAATGTGATCTGGCCATCCCGTCCATGAATCTTCAATCTGTGTATCCTTCTGTCAAACGAAAGCTCAGATCAGCATGGGTCTACAGGAAAAAACCATTCCTCGTGGTCCTTGAGGTTGACAGTTCTGTCTCCACGGCCAAACCCTCCATGCCTTTCATTTATGGAGTGAGCCGAGGTTTCAACTACCAGTACTTGCTCATTAAATGACTTCTCCTCAGGATCAGGACGAGGCTTGACGACCAGAGGACGACCACGTGCTTCTATTGGATTCGGTGCTGAATGAGCATGTGATTTTGGGGCCATCGAAAGTGGTTTGGATCCACACCACTTTTGGGCCCGAAACTCACCACCTTCTACCATGTATCTCTCCCACCTGCCAAATATAACGTTCTTCAAACCGCGCTTAGAGATGGCGCTAAATTTAATTGCACAGGGGATCTCTATTGTTGAAAACTACACCTGCCTACTTTCCTGTGCTCATGGCTATCACTTGCAACCCTTGAAAACTTGATGTGATAACATTGGCTCCACAGGGGATGGCATGCTCCCTGTGAGCTGCCAAGAACAAGCAATTCCAGTGCCTTAGTTGTTGGGTCATGGGGTCAATTATTCAAACAAAAACAAAAGCGAAAGTGGTATTTACAATGGATGGAAAGCCAATCATGGCTTAAGAAAAATATTTTTTCAGAAAGTGCCCATTGATAGGGCCACCAAAAAATTCGGGATCCTCCAAGTTCTGCAATTTATAAGTGTTATTTGAAAATACCTCAAAATTTTTGAAAGGATCGATCCATAAGGCTTCGAATTTACCATGTTTTCCTTTGTCTTGCTTGGGTGCATCCCATTTGAGCACTAGATCTCCCAGCTGAAAATATTCCTTGCTTACCTTCTTGTCAAAGGCTCATTTTATCTTCTGCTGATGGTCTCGAGCTTTATCAAGTAGCTGCTCCCTAGTCTATTGTACTTCTACCAGCTGTTGTATCCTCCTGACCATATCATGAGGTTCTTCTTGGTAGTTCTGGAGGAATTTTTCCACAAGTAAGGCAAGATGAGTAGGAAAGATAGCCTCAACCCCATACACAAGCTGAAAAGGGGAAACACCAAGTGACCTCTTTGTTGTAACTCTATCATCCCATAAGGCAAATTTTAGATTTGAGTCCCATGCTTTCTTATTTTCTTCTAACAATTTCTTGATGGTCTTTATGAGGCTCTTGTTAGAGGACTCCGCCAAACCATTTCCTTAGGGGTAGTAAGGAGTAGAATGGACTAGTGCAATACCATACTGTTCACAGAACTTGATCAATGGTTCGACTTTAAAGGAGGCAACATTGTTAGTAACAATCCTGCTTGGACAACCAAATCTGGACATGATATATTCAAGAAAGCTAATGATTACCTTATGGGAGGCACTCCTTGTAGGAATGGCTTCTATCCACTTGGTGAAATAATCAATTCTAGTCGAAATCCATCTGTGCTGACCAATTGAGGCTGGGTGGATTTCTCCAATGAAGTCAAGACCCCACTGTCGAAAAGGTCCAAAAACCACCACAGGTTTCAAAGGCAAAGATTTGAGCTGCTGCTTTCCAGAATTTTTTTGGCATTTGACACAAGCTCTAATTTTTGCGCATACATCAGTAAAAAGGATAGGCCATAAATACCCATCTCTGAGGATCTTATAAGCCGTGGTTCTCCAAAAATGATGCCCCCCACATAAGCTATCATGAAAATCATTTATGTCTCTTTGGGCCTCGTGTGGACCGAAACATCTCAAAAGAACTCCTAGAGGATCTTTCCAATATAAACCCTGATCAATGAGACAATATTTGATTGCTTTAAGCTTCAAATCTCTCACCTTCTTCTTGTCCAAGCCATCAGTAGGTCATGACTTTTGCAGAAAATGTATGATGTCTTTATACCAAGTGCATTCTGCCAAATTTCGGCTGGCACGAGAGATTTTATCAGCAAACTCAGCTCGCTAATTTTCTAAGTTTATGTTCATGAAATTAACCCCTAAAGCTTTGCAATTTGATTCTGCCAACAACCTGGCTAAACCTTGGCCTTTCACTAGTTTAGTGGGCTTCATTTCAAGGTCAAATTCCATAATTTTATCAATCCATTTGCTCGTCTTCCCATCTATGTCAGGCTGGATAAGTATCTCTTTCACCGAGGCCGAGGGGACATATGCAACAATCTTTGAATGCAAAACATATACTCTGAAAGCCTTGAGGGATTTGTCCGAAGCATAAGCCTGCTTTTCCATAATATCATATCTCATTTATGCATCCCTCACTGCTCTGCTGAAAAAGGAAATAGGCTGCTCTAACCCCTCTGTATTTTTCTGCAGCAAAACAATAACCAATATGTCAAATGAGGCAAAGGAAAATATTAGAAACTCCTTGGAATAGTCAGGACTGATGAGCACAGGTGCTTCAGTCAAGGCCCTTTTGATCTGATCAAAATATTCTCGAGCCTTAGAATTCCATTTCATCTCATTTCCCTTTCTCAACATTGTTGTAATGTACTCCACTAATTTAACAAAGTTAGAGACGAGCTTTCTTAGAAAATTGATTTTACCCAAGAAAGACTGAACCTCTTTCTTGGATCTAGGAAAAGATAAGGTCTGGATGGTCTCTACTCATCTTGGATCAATTCTTACCCCTTTTTCTGACACAATGTGCCCCAATAATTTACCTTCCTTCATAACAAACAAATATTTCTTAGGATTGAGAGAGAGACCAAACCTTCTACATTTCAAGAAGACCTTCTTCAAATGATGACAATGCTCTTTGTCAGACTTTGAGAACACTGTAATGTCATCTAGATAGATGACTGCAAATTTGTCTTTCTCCCCAATAAAGGCAATGTCCATGGCTCGCTAGAAGGTTGCTCCTGCATTCATCAATCCAAAGGGCATTTTAGCATACATGAATGTGCCCCAAGGAGTAGTGAAGGTTGTCTTCTCTCTATATTCAGGAAGGATAGAGATCTGATTGTATCCAGAGAATCCATCAATCATAGACATCCTAGACGAACCAGGCACTCTCTGCAAAATGTGCTCCATTTTTGGCAAGGGGTAGTTATGTTTTTTGGAGCTCCTGTTCAAATTCCCGAAATCAACACATAACTTGATTTCCCCATTTTTCTTCCTCACAGGCACCAAGTTAGTCACCCATTATGAATATCTCAAAGGAATGATGATCTGGGCATCCAACAACGTTTTCACTTCTTTTTTCATAATAGGCAACAACATGGGATTTATTTGTCTGTGTTTCTGCCTAGAAGGCTTGGTCTCCTCTTTCAAATGGATCTTATGTTCAATGATGTTGGTGTCATATGTTCTTAAATCTTCACATTTCAAGGAAAACACCAACAAACTCTTTCAAAAGCTTGACATACTCAACCCTTTGTTCCTTCGACAAGCTGCTAGACAACTTAACATACTTTGGATCCTCCTCTATACCTAAATTGCATTCAGTCAGCTCAACATTTTTAGTTGAACCTTTAACCTTTACAACAACATCATTTCCATCAAACAATCTCTCCAAGGGGGATAGTCCTTTTTTAATATGGTTACTGGGCAACTGAACAATATGTTGGTCAATAGTTTTATTCAGAAAAATATCATCATGAGGGATTTTTTCAGTACCATGGTCTTGATCAATATATAAGGAAGAAAACTCATCCATAGCCTCAAGAAATATTTTTATCTCAAGATCATCCTAAAAAACCTTCCAATGTTTGACATTGTCAGGTATAGAGGGTCTATACTTCACTTCCACATCATATTTGAGTTTAGGGGGTAAAGGAACTCTGAAATTACTTGTTGAAACAACCAAGAAATCTGCCATAGTGTTCTCCTCTCTTGGAACAAATGAGATATTAAAAGCTAAGAAGAAACTATGAATAAGATCCCAAACTTCATTTATGTAAGTCCTTAACTTGGGGTGTTTAGCTTGATACATATTTTTAACTTGATGAACAATTAATTCAGCATCTCCAAACACTGCTAGCTCTTCAATCCTCATGTCTTTAGCAGCCCTCAAACCCAAAACAAGAGCCTCATATTCTGCCACATTGTTTGTAGGTTCAAATTCAAGCTTGTAGGACAAAGATATGATCTCTTGGGTAGGATAAATAAATACTACCCCAACACCAACACCTTCCTTAGAAGAGGCCCCATCAAAAAACATCTTCCAAACATAGGTATTATGAGGAGTATCTTCACAAGAGGTGATGGACTTCTTTTTTATTTCGATAGGTGGTTGAGGAGCATCAATGAGCTGTAACATACTGGATCCTAAATCAATATCAAGTGCAAAAATAGGGTGCTTGGTAGGATTTGCTTCATCACTGATGATGTAGGCTAATTGTGCCTCCCTATAAAGCCTTCTATGTTCTCTCCCAAACACAGGAATGGTGACATATGAAAGGTCCATATGAAAATTCCCCCCTAGTCTTTTGATCCAAGATCTTGACAAGAGCATCCCAAACTTAGGGGGGACATCAACCACTACAATATCCATGACCACACTTTTCATTGGAAATTGGAACAGGGTAATAACCAGATCCTTAATAACACCAGGACACTTCACCTTCTTGGAATCAAATGAGTATAGGTCGTGGTAGGCTTTTGTAACCTCCAACCCAAGCTCATCCATGCTAGTCTTAGGCATGAGATTATGAGATGCCCCTGAATCCATAAAACAGTTGTGCAACACTTTATCACGAATGTTCAATGTTGTATATAAAGGAGGGGAAGAGTCATCCCTATCCTCTACCAAAGGTCCTAGTATGACAGTTGGTTTTTAATATTGGAGGTTGACTGAATCTATGGGATAAGATGAAGGTTCAGGCTGCAACATTTTGGAAAGGTACCTTTTGAAGTCCTCATTCTTAACTAGCTCCGAAAAAGGTATGGGGATTTTAATCTTTTGAATCTCATTCTCAAAGCTAAAAGAGGAGGTAGGATTCATAATCTCCTTAACTTTTGGGGCAGGGCTCTTAACCACTACCTAGGGGTTTTGTGCCTCTTTTTATTTGTTGCTAGCTGCCACACCCTTTGTAGGATTCTTTGTTCTAGTAGGTTGATCAGAAATGTCAGGCTTCCCCTCTTTCTTCTTTGACCTTAGGTTGTATCTATTTGGATTTCCACCGGTCCTTTCCCCTTTGCTAAGCTCATTTAGTTGGCTATCCATGAGAGACTCTTCATATGCAGATTGGATTAAATGAGGAGACGAAGAGGTGTCACCAAGACAATGGATTTCAGGATCAACATCTTCTTCCTCTCCTTCTTCATCAGTAACCAGGTTATTTTGGAGAGGGGTTTGTATTTTTTTTATCATCCCTATCCCTATTTCTTTGATCTCTTTGGATGATCTGAGGGGCATTATTGGGTCTTCTGAGATTAACCCTATTATCAACATTCTCGGGGTTCCTATAGCTCTGCTTTCCTTCAAATTTAAATTTCTCCATTTCTGCAAAAAGTGATTTTACCAGTTTTGTCAATTCATCCACTTAAGGGTGGGCAACAGAGGAATCAAAGGTTGAAGCTTCGACCCTACCTTTCTCTATCATATTTACTCCTAAGATAGTCAGCTGCCAATATATTAGACTCTACTTCAAGGGATACATCTTGCATATGAGCTAAAGAGGTAGCTCTTCTTTCTCTCAACAGGAGGCAAAACTCAGGGTCAAAAGCACTGACATAAGTAATCTTGACAGAGGTTTCTGTAGCCTTTATTTCAATGGGAATCTTATTGTACATCTTATTGAATCTTTTTGAGAAGTCTGAAACAGATTCCCCCCTCTTTGTGATCCAAATTTTGTAATATAATAAAGAAAATATTTTTTTATCCCCTCAATGCCTCAAGAATGAATCATACAGAGCTTCAATCCTAGCAATAGATCCAGAATTCAAGCCCCTAAACCATTTCCTAGCCTCACCATCAAGGCTCTATACAAAAACTCTCATCCACACATCTTCATTTTCAATGTTAAGATTATTTGCATAACTATACAAAGTTGAAAGGTGTTCTTCTGTAGTTATGTATTCCTCCCCTATGAACTTGGGCATGTACTTAAGGTAGTCTCCAATTGGGAGAGCATTCATTGGCTGACTTAAAACAAGAGGGGCATATCTAGCAGCCACTATGGCATCCATCATGTTTCTAGGAAGATTAGCACATGCCATTGGGATGTGAACCATAGGAGAACCATAGGGGAAGATGGATTTTGGACAGGTACGACTGCAACTGTGTTCTTAGGGGAAAGGGGAAACAATTGATTGTTGAAGGAGGATGGTATAGGTTTCAAGGGAAAAGAAGTTCCCCCCTCTTTAGTTACAACAACTTTGATAGGAGGAGGAGTAGAAAAACCCAAAGTGGGACTATCTTCTAAGCTCCTTGGTCTAAACCACTTTACAATATCAGGGGAAACAGGGGTTTCAAAACTTTCTTCTTCCAAATGAGGACTAAAAGGGGAGAATTCGACAAGGAAGCTTTCAAAATCCAAACTTCTAGAAACTCCAGTATATGGTAGAAAAGGAGAATTGGATACAACTACTGGAGTTTTAAAAGAAGGGTCATGTAAATTACCAGAATCACCTGGTACAACAGCTGAAAGTCCTTCTTGAGAGGTCTTTCCTTTCTTGATAATCTTCTCTGGGTCAGCTTTAGGTGTTGCCAGAGGTAGTTGTGGAATTGACCTCGTGTGTCTGCCTTTAGGAACCACAACTAAAACAGTGGAGTCGTCAGGTGCAAGTTGCAATATTCAAGGTACTGATTTCTGATGCACCTTCACAATCATAATTTCTTTGTCATTCAATCCCAGAGAAAGGTATTCAATTCATCGACACCATGAATGTTAGTGCTGAGAGTCACCCTCATATTACAGGAGGATAAGCCCAACACCCATCAAAATGTTTGTGGAGGTAGGTTTATGATTGGAGGTCAAATGGACAGAGCTAAGTTTTTAAGAATGTTTAAACATAAAAAACTGGGTGAGCAATGCATACACAAATGAGGTTCTCATTAACTTCAGTCAATGGTTTAAGGCTAAAGGTGAGAAGGAGGAAGACTTAGTGAGGAAATTGGACAAGTCTACCATGAGCATCCGGCCTTCAAGCAGCTTGGTGCAGAGAAACTCAGGCACAAGAGCACTCTTGAACTTAAGTTTAAGATACTGAAATATATCACAGCAACATTATAATCAAACCTCCATTATAATACAACTACAACATCTCGTCTGGATCATCCATGTATGAGCATTTCAACAAAAGAGGAAATAGGAGAGTGAAAGAAAATATTGAAACATATCATATGAGAATTATAATCAAACCTCCATTACAATACAACTACAACATCTCGTCTGGATCATCCATGCATGAGTGTTTCAACACAAGAGGAAATAAGATGATGAAAGAAACTGAATTCTATTAATGAGAAAGTCTCAGGTCTCATACATAACCAGAGAACAACTCTGCTATCAAACTATTACAAATAGGGAGCTCTGCTCAACCATCCTCCTTTAACATATTCTTCCACTGATCTATTTATACTTAGATCAGTGGACAACCGCTAGGAATGTGATCTGGCCATCCCATCCATGGATCTTCCATCTGTGTATCCTTCTTTTAGATGAAATCTCAGATCAACATGGGCCTGCAGGAAAAAACCGTTCCTCGTGGTACCTCGAGCTAACAGTTCTGTCTCCATGGCCAGATCCTTCATGCCTTTCATTTATGGAGTGAGATGAGGTTTCAACTACCAGTCCTTGCTCATTAACTGACTTCTCCTTGGGATTGGGATGAGGCTTGACGACTAGGGGCGACCACATGCTACTATTGGACTCGACGCTGAATGAGCACGTGATTTCAGGGTTGTCGAAAGCAGTTGGACCCACACCGCTTTTGGGCCCGAAACTCACCACCTTCCGCCACATAGCTCTCTCGCAATACCATGGTTTAGATTTCAGCCCGCTCAAGGATTTTAATGCTCAAGCATGATGCGACCTTGAAATGAAGCATGGCCATTGATTTGGTCGCGATCTGTGATCTGGCGCACCCTCTATTTTAGCGCCCTCGTTAAAGCTTATCTACCTACCAACTATAACGACCTTCAAACCGCACTTAGAGATGGCACTAAATTGAACTGCATAGGGGATCTCTACTGTTGAAAACTGCACCCGCCTGCTTTCCTGTGCTTATGGCTATCACCTGCGACCCTTAGCAACTTCATGTGATAACACCAGGAACTTAGGACAACACAGATTACGTCAAACTTTAGTCTTTAGGAAATAATAATATAATATTATTCCTTTAGACGTAAGCCCTCTAGCTTAGCCCCTATTCCTAGACACTTAACCCCTTCCCTTACCTTACCTAGTGGACTTTGGTCCCCCATAACTCTTTCTTCATGGTCGGTCTACACAAAACGATGTAATTTTATTAATGATGTGAGTATTTACATATACAAAATCAGGCTCATTGGTCTTAGAATCTAGGCTCTTCGGCCTAATAAACACATAAGCCTTCCAGCTCATAAACACTTGGCTCACCAGCCTATAAATATAATTACAATTGAACAGGGGCTCGACCTTGGGGTGTTACAATCCCGTCCCCTTATTTTTGCACTGTCCTCAGTGTAACTTATTTACACAACAACAACAAGATTTCCAAAATATTCAAAAAGATGTGGGTACTCTGCCTGCATAGCATCTTCATGCTCCCATCTTGCGTCCTCAGGACCGTACCAGGTCCACTGAACCTTTACAAGCTCTATGACTCGATTTCAGAGTTGTTTTCTCTTCCGGTCCAATATGCGCATAGGCTACACTTGCAAAGCGCCTTCTTGCTCCACCTGACTCACATTCCAATCAATCACATGATTAGCATTAGGTATATACTTCTTGACCAATGATACATGAAATACATTATGTATAGACATAGATGCAGGCAACACAAGCATATAAGCTACTGGACCAATCCTCTCTAGGATTTCAAACGACCCACAATATCTGGCTGCCAACTTGGAACAATTTCCCAACTTCGGGGAACTTCTGTTGGCTTTCACCTTCAAGAAAACATGATCCCCTACTTTAAATTCCTTGTGAGTTCTGTTCATATCAGCATAGCTTTTCTGGTTGTCTTGGGCAACTAGGGAAGCCTTCAAATTCTACCTAATCTTCAACATTTTCTCTTCCATTTTCTTGAGCAACTCTGGCCCAACCACTGCCCTATTAGCTGGGTTGTACCAACTTATTGGGGTGTTGCACTTTCTGCCATAAATGCTTCAAACAGGATCATCTTTAGTGATGCTTGATACCCATTGTTGTAGGAAAATTCTACCAAGTGTAGATAATCTTCCCATTTAGAGGGTTTGTCCATCACAGACATCCTTAGCATATCCTCTATCACTTGGTTCACCCTTTTCGTTTCCCCATCAAACTCAGGATGATATGCTGTGATGAAGTTCATATTTGTTCTGAACCCTTTGAATAACCCCTTCCAAAAATTTGAGGTAAACTTTGGGTCTCTGTCAGATATAATTGTCTTGGGTATACCGTGCAATCGTGCTACTTCCCCATATAAATATCAACAACTTTAGTTTCCTTGTGAGTAGTATTCAATGGGATAAAATGGGCAGCTTTAGTAAGCTTGTCCACTACCACCATGATTGCATCATGTTGCTTGCTTGTTCTGGGAAATCCTGTGATGAAATCCATTGTTACAACATCCCATTTCCACTCAGAAATGGGTAATGGCTGTAGTAACCCAGCTGGGTGTCTATGCTAAGCCTTAACCCTTTGACACTCTAAGCATTTAGCTATGTATTCAACAATCTCCCTCTTCATGCCTGGCCAATAATATTGGCTCTTGACTACTGAAACTGTTTTTTGATATCCCGAGTGTCCCACATAAGGTACATTGTGCATTTATTTTAAAACTGCACTCCTCAATTCAAGAGAATTGGGTACATAAAGTTTGTTTCTTAACAAGAGAATTCCATCAATTCCCAATTCATAATCTTCAACTTTCTACTGCATTTTACCTTGTTGCGTTTTTGTTACCAATTCCTTGTATTGCAAATCTGATTTTGCAGCCTCCAAAATTCTGTCTTTAAAATCTGATTGGTACATGCTAATGGCTATAGCATGCAACTCATGCACTCTTCTGTTGAGTGCATCAACCACTTTGTTCTCTTTCCCCTTGATATGATTTATATCAAAGTCATATTCACTAAGAAATTCTAACCATCTACTCTGCCTAACATTCAAAGTTGGTTAATCAAACAAATATTTCAGACCATTGTGGTTTGTTCTTAGCTCAAACCTCTTTCCCATGAGGTAGTGTCTCCACTTCTTCAAAGCGTGCACTATGGCTACCAACTCCAAATCATGAATGGCATAGAGCCTTTCATGCTCTTTCAATTTTTTGGACTCGAAGCCTATCACGAACCCATTCTGACTGAGGACTCCACCTAGTCCTTCTTTGCATGCATCAGTGCAAACCACAAAATCTTCATTCGGATCTGCAACCTTCAGAATTGGAGCACTGGTTAACAACTGCTTCAATTGCTGGAAGCTTCATTTACATTCTTCTGTCCATTGAAACTTCTTCCCCTTCCTTTGCAAGGAAGTGATGGGGTGAGCTATTCTCGAAAACCCTGCAATGAACCTCCTTGTAGTAGCCAGCTAGACCCATGAAGGATCTGACTTTTTTCACATTCTTAGGTGATGTCCACCCTTTAATGGCCTCAATATTTTAAGGGTCCACTGCTATCCCTTCTTCAGATATAATATGCCCCAAATAGTGAATTTTATTTTGATTAAATGAGCACTTGCTCAATTTGGCATACAACTGATGCTCTCTTAGCACTTGCAACACCATCCTCAAATGATGCTCATGCTCTTCTTCTGACTTGGAATATACAAGGATGTCATCTAAAAAGACAATGAAAAACTTGTCTAAATATTCTTGGAAAACACCATTCATTAAGCACATGAAAACAACTAGTGCATTTGATAACCCAAATGGCACCACTGTGAGCTCATAATGACCATACCTTGTCTTGAAGGTGGTCTTGCTAATGTCTTCCTCTTTAATCCTTACCTGATGGTATCCTGACCTAGGATCTATCTTCTTAAATATCCTTGCATCCTTCAACTGATCGAAGAGATCATCAATCCTTGGTAGAGGATACTTGTTCTTTATAGTCATTTTGTTCAACTGTTTGAAATCGATGCACAATCTCAATGTCCCATATTTCTTCTTCACGAAAAAGTTTGGGGCACCCCAAGGTGACACACTTGGGTGTATATAACCCTTCTTTAGAAGTTTTTCAAGCTGCATTTGTAACTCCTTCAACTCTGGTGTACTCATTCTGTAAGGAGTCTTTGACACTGGAGCTGCTCCAGGCATCAGATTTATAGAGAAATCAATATCTCTCTTTGGTGGTAGTCCTGGTACCTCCTTGAACACATCTTCAAAATATTCCAGGATTGCATGATCCTTTAGATTTGACACCTTATCCTTAGGTGCTTCTTCCATATGAGCTGCAAATATTTGAAAACCCTTCCTGTAACACTTCTTCAACTACATTGCTGAAATTTCTTGGACAGTAACTGCCCTAGGAAATCCCTGCACTTTCCTCAGGTTCCCTTCCTCATCCAAGCAAATAAATTCCTTTTTATGATAGTCTAGGATAACATGATGTTGGTCCAACCAATCCATCCCAATTAGACAATCATAGGAACCTAAAGGCAAGATTTTCAAATCTTCCCTTGTGCTCAGTCCATTCACGTCCATAAGGCATGACTTAACCATCTCATTAACTTTTATTTTGGCTCTAGTAGCCAGCTGCACCAACCAAGATTTTCCATGCTTGTTTCTTGGAAAATGTAAACTTTCCACCATCTTAGGATCTATATAACTATGACTAGCTCCCGAATCAATTAAAATAATAATGGCTTGGTTGTTGATCATACCTTCCACTTCAATCATATGTGATTGATACTCTTCTTCTTGTTGTCCAGGGCTACATAGATCCTGAGTACAATTCTGCCCATGTCCTCCACTGTTTCAGCTCGCTGAACATTATGAACAACTCTCACTTTGTTACTTATGTGAGGACAATCTCTAAACATATGATGTCCTTTACAACCCCAACATTGAATATGTGGCTGCCTTGACCTTTGACCCCCTGTATCAATTGTCCCGGGGTCTGTAGAAGTTGGCTATCCCTAAGAATTATTTATGAAGAATGATGGCTTAGTTCCCTTCTTCCTTTTATCCATCTTGAATTTCTTCTTATCTTCCCAAGCTTTTTGGAAAGTTGGCCTTGCTTTTTGCTGATCATATAGGCACTTAGATCGCCTTATGGTCTCCTCCAATGTTTTGGGATCACCATATTGTATTTTGTCATTGATGGATGATGGAAACCCACTCAAATACCTCTGAATCTTAACTGTCTCATCCTTGATGAAAGAAACATACTTCAACAATTATAAAAATCTTCTTTCATATTCATCTATTGTCATACTCCCAGGCTTGAGTTCAAATAACTCTTTCATTTTATTGTCATAGTATCTCTTAGTCAAGTATTTATTTTCGAAATGCTTCTTGAATTCCCTCGAAGTAACATTTTTCTCTTTGATGTGTTTCACTTGCACAAATTGATCCCACCACATGGATGCCTTTCCTTTGAGTTGATAGATGACAATCCTTCCTTCTACATGAGAAGAATAATTATGCAATTGAAAATACTTTCTCATGCCCAACAACCATGTCTTCACATATTCATCCTTCTTGTGCTCACCATCAAATGTAGGAGGTTTGATTTTTTTCATTTCCCAGCATAGCTCATCCTCCCCAGACCTCTTATGCTCCCTAATAGGGGGTGGACTTGAGCTGCTATGTGCTGTCTTATTGGAATGCCTCGGGGAGTGACGATGATGTCTGCGAACACTTCTTGTTCTTCTTTTCTCATCGGGAGACTCGTGACTTCATGATTTGCTTGAGCCACTCTCCTTATCCAATTTATTTTCTATTCTTTCCAGGCTCTGCATCAACTTCATGTTGAAGTCCTCCTATTTCTCCTTGGCTCTCTTAAGCCTTTCATTACCAGCCTGGTGAATTTGGACATGTTTTTGCAAATTTTTGATGATTTTCATCATGCTCACTTCTTTATCTATCTCTTCTCCATGCCCATTGGAGTTTGTTCCTTCAATTCCCAAATGGACATCCATTCCTCTAGCCTCATTCTCCAAACTGAAAGCATCCCGTGCCTCCTCCATTTCTCTGCAGCGTGGAACAATTCGTTTCAGTTCTGTCAATTGTTAACTCTGCAAAATGTGTAGTCAACCAAATTTTTGTCAGGCTATTAGATTTTAATAATTTTCCAGACTAAACCAATCCGATTCCACAAAAAAAATATCAGATTCCATTTTCTGCAGGTCTTGGTTGTTCAAGAACCCCTTAGGCTTCTATCTCTAAGCCCAGCTATGTTTTGCAACAATTTTCGAGCGCTAGCCCCTTTTTCTTCATCCTTTGGTTTGCATGTGACCATAGCTGTGACCCAGTGCTAATGGTTTGGGCGATTATCCAGAGTCTTGAAACTTCAGGCTTCGGAGCTTCAGAGGTTTTCCTTTTCGTATCTCACAAACATACCAGAACAACAAACTGTCGAACGTGCGAAGAACGGTGGATCTACGGTCCACATTCCTTGCTCAGATCTAGGGTGGATAGGAGCTTCAGGGACTCCGGGCTTCGACAGTTTCCAAAGCATGTTCCAACAAATCTCCCAGAGTGTTGAATTGGTGAACTCGCGAAGTGGGTTGGATCAACGGTCCACAACTTCCCAGCATCCAACGACTGATATTTACTACGGAACTCTGGCTTTGGGGTTTCACGACTTTAGAGCTTCAGGGCTCTGGGACTTCGGAGCTTTGGGGCTCTGGGACTTCAGAGGATTTCACATCTGTAGACTCTAAAAATCCCAAACCACGAATCTCCGAATACTTCCACGTCACCCCTGGTGATGTCATTACGTTACGTTATTTCAGCGCTAGGAAACTTTGGGGATTTCTTACTCCCATTCCATCACGAACCATTTCTTCCGGAGTGTCAAGTCTACTGTGACCATCAAGGGCCCCACCATCCATCCTCGAGAGGTAGATCACGTGGTGAAATATTAGAAGTGGACACGTGGCCCAATCATATGGGTGACACGTGTCACATTCTAACTGGAATTTCAATCTTCCAAAGGTTCTTAACTCACTGACACGAGGCACACATCCCATGTGTCCACGTCATCTCTAGTGACGTAAACAGCCCACATCACTTCGGGACTTTGGGATTCGACGATTTTTACACTTGCACACTCCAATTCTCCCGAACGACGAACTCACGAACAAGCTGTTCTTCTGACACACATCTCCTTTTGATGAACAATCCGGATGAACTCTGGACTTTGGGACTTCGGGAGTTTGCGCATCAACACACTCCATTTCTCTCGAACGCTGAATTCCTGAATAAGCCAACCTGCCGACACATGTTCCTTTTGATGAACGGTCCAGATGAACTATGGACTTTGAGAGTTTCCGCATCAACACACTCCATTTCTCCCGAACACTAAATTCTTGAACATGCCAACCTGTCGACACGTGTTCCTTTTGATGAATGGTACAACTTAACTCTAGACTTCATGAGTTTGCACATCAACACACTCCATTTCTCCCGAACACTGAATTCCCGAACCAACTAACCTACCGACACATGGCTTATCCCTACGTTTTTGATTTGTCCTTGAGCAATTCCAACGGTAAACACTCCCCCCCCCCCCGGATCTATGGTGTAGATCCTCTCCGGGACTTTGGAACTTCGGGCTTCGACCCCTTTTTGTTCTTATAACCAATAAACTTCACCGAAGTCGCAAAGTCCGAATGACTTGGAGATTAACCTTCATGCACTTTTGTCCAGATCTGACGGTTGTGAAGGATCCTCCTTCTCCCGAACAGATCCTATGGCCCAACACCACGATTGTTGTGGTTTCTTTCTCTATGGCCATTTCTTAAACCGTTATACCTCCCGTGCTTCCAAACACAGTCCAAGTGTTCTCT
>ML777929.1:1238254-1256630 GCA_009831015.1 Picea engelmannii | reverse complement strand
CTCTGTGAATCCTAATCCTGGGCTCCTCTTCAAATGTCCTCCAACTTCTTTGATTTGTATCTCTTCTTGCATAAGGAAGGCTAAAGGGTTGGGACAATGGGAATATGCAATTGGGTAGAGTTTCTTTACCCTCTTTCTCCTCTTCCAAATGGGACCCCTACCCCTTCTTTTATAGGTTAGAAGGAGCTAGGTATTTGGATGAACCCTTGGCCATGCATGGCCGGGAGTTTCAGTTAACTCACCCAAAGTTGTGTGTTCCGTCGGCAACTTTCTTTTTTTCATGCTTTTGTTAGTCCACGCGGGCTGTTTTAGGTCAGCTAGCATGTACACGCGTGCAATAATGTAGTAGGGCGCGTGGGACCTTATAAAAGAGGTTTTTAAAAGAGTTGTTCAGTAGTGCTTTGGCAAAGAAGGGATCTAAGATGGCCTGATGCCAGGTAAGCATGTATGGTGCAATTTAGGGTTATAACACCGCCTCTTCAATCTAGTTCCTAAGTCAATTTGAGTGAGGGTGATGGCAACAACAAAGCTCAGTATAAAATAGATGATGGAAGCAACAACAAAATCGTTAAGGCATGGTATGGGCTCAGGAAAAGTACAGGTGTGTTGTGCTTCATAGGAAAAGTATGGGATAACTCAAAATGCCTGTAGGTTCCAGAGGTGCATGAATGATGCAGAGGTCGACGATGGAGAGGATGGCTCAGTGCATGAATTGGTGGGGAGTATGGCCGCCTTCCAGAATGGCAACGATCGCGATAGTGGTGAGGGAAGACCCCAACAAGCTAAATTTCCCAGCTAGTAACTGCATGCCCCCAGGTTAACACATGTCTTCCTGAAGCTGCATGAGCTCCACTTAACACTCGTTCCCTTTCCCAGGAACTTAGGACAACACATATTATGTCAAACCTTAGTCTTTAGGAAATAATAATATAATATTATTCCTTTAGAGGTAAGCCCTCTAGCTTAGCCCCTATTCCTAGACACTTAGCCCCTTCCCTTACCCTACCTAGTGTACTTTAGTCCCCCATAACTCTTTCTTCATGGTCGGTCTACACGCAACAATGTAATTTTATTAGTGATGTGAGTATTTACATATACAAAATCAAGCTCATTGGCCTTAACATATAGGCTCTTCGACCTAATAAACACATAATCCTTCCAGCTTATAAACACTTGGCTCACCAGCCTATAAACATAATTACAATTCAACGGGCTCAACCTTGGGGTGTTACAACACCTCTTCTCAAATATAAGCTATCACCATTCTAGCCATTTTGTATTTCTATGTACATGGTAGTATTTTCACCATTTGATGCAAGGAGGAGTATTTACCTATTAGAAACTATGGAGACCAACACATGAGACATAAGCTCTCTTGCAAACTTGGTAAAGGCCATAATGTGTCATAATACATCAATGCCTTTTATACCTTGCATATAGAATGAAGTATTCAGTGCTTTGAGCGGAACTTGCAAGTTCTAAAAAATGCATTGGCATACACATATACATAGAAACAACAGTGGAATTTATGGAGATCTCTTTGTTGGGAGTCATTTCCTATTGTGCCATCAAGATTGAGATTTTTTTTTGGCATACACATAAAAAAGAGCTAGGGGAATATCCACAACATAAGAAGGGTAAAGGCAATTTTGACTCCCATAAAAAAACACAAAGTAAAGATAACCAACATCAAGACAAGTAGTCAAAGTCACATGTAAATAAGAAGAATGGAGAGTCAAATAAGGACATGGGGATAGTTATGTGACCACCTGTTGACACAAGAAAATTTCCCTTCTCTAATTCACAATTTCACTTGACAAAAGGGCATAATTAGACATTCCTTTGTTGAAAATGGGAAACCCTTTGGTTATGGCTCTGTTATCATCATCTAGTATGAATTATGAAATGCAACTACTATGTAAATTCAATATGATATGCTACTAACTAAATAGATAAGAGTGGTAAGAAGAATTAGAAATGCAATCAGTATCAAGAGGAATAGTCCACCATTACCACAAGAACATGAGTTAGATCCTCCCAACTCTCTCCCCAAGTAGGATGGTCTAACTATTGGGAACATTTCCTTGTTATACGACCAACGAGCTTAAATGAAACATGATTAGGTCTATAACATTAGGGTGAATAGTCTATTAACTAAAGTATGTGTAGAATTAAAGGTATTGAGTAACCACGAATAGTCCATAAGGTGTCAAGAGACTCCCTATAATACCCATGTTTCCCCCAGTTTGTAAATATAACTATAACTGGCCAAGAGACTTTGGTAGATTAGATATGTGTGAATATTTGATTTGATGAACCTTTGTATAAAAGGTCAATGTACGTATTTTATGTTATTAATAGAAAATGGATAAGTGCTGCAAAACTGCTGAAAGGGGGGTTTACCAAGATAGACCATGGATGCTATGAGAGAGATGGTGAAGGGAACCAGGAATGGTTGAGATGACCCCCACCAAACCAGTTCCTTATTGGATTTAATGACTCATAACAGTCCTCTGACCCATACATGAATTACTAGTTAGAGTGGTAACTGGAAGAGTCATCCTCAAGAGTTAATGAGGAGATGGGGTAGAGTACCCATCTATAAGACTTCCAGACCTGACCACGAGATGGGGATTTAGACCCACGTAATTTTTCTGAGGAAGGAAAGAAAGAGGTAATTCGTGGGTAGAGGCAGCAAGTGAGCAAGCATATCTGCGAAGAGAGTAGAGTCAAAAGACCAATCTCGAGAAGAGAAAAGAGTGTTTGCCATAAATCCGAAGTCCTACTTCAAGAGAGTGGAGCGACCATAAAGCCAAAACCCTCGAAGGCCAGAGTTGCGAAGTAATGAGAACCATAGATCTAGGAATCCTCCAGGATCTTCCCTGGCCATTGGATTTAAGCCAAGGTCAACCCAACGTTGACCACTCCAGGAGCAAGGAGGGAGTCACACCACAAATTCCCCGAATGCCGAAGTTATGAGGTAACAGAGGCCATAGATCTAGGGGTTACGTGGATACACCGTGATCGTAAGATCGAAGGACTTGGAGGGCAATTAGTCAGGGGTGACGTGGTATGCTGACGTAACCCAGGGTGACGTGGACCCACGTATAATGTGCCACGTGTCACCTGGATCCAGGTGTTTCACTGACCCTATGTGCCCATTAAGACGTGACATGTGTCACCCACTGTAGGGGCCACGTGTCCTCTCTACCTTGCCGCATGTCATCTCTGGCAATTACTTTTTTGGTCCATGTGGCGGTAGGAGTATTCAGGACCCACCTGTATTCGCTGTCGCATCTAGTATGTCACCCCGTGAGAGAGTGGACTCTTCAGAAGTTTGGGATTTTAGGACTCTAGGGGTTTGGGATGCATCATCATGGGAAGGGTGAAGGGCTCGAAGGTCGGAGCCACATGGCTATATTCTGGGATCCTTCGGGAACTCAAGACTCTGGAGGACATGCGTGTAGGAAATAAAAGGGACGTTCAGTGCCGAAGCGCCGAACACCAAATTCTCCTCTAGTTGTGTGTTAGATGAGGAGTAAGTCTCACCGTTGGTTTGGATGGTGGATGGACCATCCCTGCAGGAGGTAGGAACCTATAAATGGTACAAACAAGATGGTTCCATGTGGCCCACAACCAATGAACACCCGAAGCACTTCGAGAATCCATAACTTGCAAACCAGAGGTCAAATTAGAGCATGGTAATAGTTGTTAGAAAGTTACGGGCGAGTGGAAGAGGATGGATCATCTCATAAAGATGATTCAAGATGATTTGAGTAAGCAAAATTTTGATGCCCTATCCCTAGAAAGGGTACTTAAGGGTCGGGTGTGTTACACTCCCTACTCCATGTCAGATGTTGGCCATGTATAAGATAAATAAGCACATATATTACAAGCATGATAAAAATCTACATATTGCAACATCCACAACTTGCAAGAGTATAAGAACACGAGTTAACAGTGTCTCTATTCAACATATGAAGATAGCTTTCCATGCCAAAAGAGAACCCTTTGCAAGAGTGCAAACGTTTCTTTTATAGAATTTCCTAAACCTTCTACCTACTTAACTCTTGGCCTTCCAAATACTCGACTCTTAGTCTTCCTACGTAACTCTTAACCTCCCTATCTTATTTGGCCATCCTAATTTCCAAACTTTTGTCTTCATCCTAAATAATATGATGAAGATATATTTACAATAAAAATATTCAAAATTACAAATATTCCTCCATTCATGTGCACTTTCTCCAAGAAGTTTGTCCTCTTGTGCTTCCAAGCCAAACAATAACTTTGCACAATAGTTTAATTCGTACATCACATTTTGGTGACTTGCATGTTATGGGTCTCCTATCCTCTTTGGGTTGGAAATTGTGCATTCTTGGAGACTATCTTCACTATGATCCTTTGCTCAGTCTTCTTTAATTGAGGTCACCCAATCTTTCTCTCCTTTGTTGATTATACAAGCATGTCTTGGATGTCATCTTTAAAAACTTGCATATGTGTATTTCCATTTTCCATTCTTCAAATCAACATTTTAGCCTCCTCCATTCAATCTTGATGCCCTCATATAAGTAGTGAAAATGTCTTCAATAAGAAGCATGGATGCAAAGGATTTGATGTTTTTCACCTTGATGCCCTTTTGATTCAGTGGGATTTCTTTCCCACTTGCCAATATTCTAAAATAATTGCACAAGAAAAACCTTCATTAAATCCTCCTTGTAGAAGCTTTGCAACTCATAGATGACAAGTTTCTTTTGCCATGGGAAACATGAAATTTTCACACAATGTGCACATTGAAGAGTGATCATACAAAATTTGTTTGAATGGTTAAACAATGCAAATAATCCGTTTGTGAATCAAACTATTTCTAATAAATATGAATAATGTTGACTCTTGTTATGGCATTCACATAAGAGAGTTCTTCCCATGCATTTTCATTAAAATCTATACATAAAAATCTATATAGATAAATTTAAGCATTCAATGATGTCATCAACTATCATATGAAGAAAATATCATAAATATTTATTAATCAAGTTGAGGCTTTATTCAATGTAATGTAATCAAGTTTTTAAAATTTGGGAGTAGAATTGTTTTTTCGAGAGAAAAAATTATATTTCATAAAAAAATATACATATTACGGTCCTTTTTAAAGAAAAGGATTGCTTTGTTTTTGCCTTTTCATCCCTTACCTTCAGGCTTTTACATAATAATACCTCTATTCCAAACTATTTTCCTCGTTACCTCCTTTTTCACTTTTACATCTCAAAAGGATAAATACTTGTTAGACATAAAGAAATCTAAATACATAACAAATGGAGTCAGTTTAAAGTTGGAAAGACATATCCATGACCATCTAATCATAAAAGAATTCTTGGTAAAAAAAGGGCCCTGCCTCTAGTTCCAAAGCCTCCTTTGAAAGCTGATCTTCCTTTTGGTTAAATTCTCTATAGATGTGGGCACATGAGAACCATTCCAACTCAACTAACAACTCCCAAATTCTCCTCATTAAAGGTTGCAATATTGCTATCTGAATTTTAACTTTACCTCTGACCCAATCCACCACCACTTGTGAGTCTCCAAATATTTGTCATTTTCTCCAATTCAAAGACTCAGGTGGCTAGGAACAATAATGCCCATATTGTGGTTAGTTCCACCTTCATATTTGATCCCCTCCCTAGAGTATACTGGATTTCAAAATGGTGATCTACATAAATGTATAAAACTTCCCCGAATCCACAGTAAGGGGGACGACCTTGACTTTCCTCATCAAAAAATCCCCAAGGGGTATCCAAAATCAAGTTTGGCATCTTAGTGATCCACATTTTATACTTTTCGAGATCTTTCTTAAGGTTTGCCGCCATCTTTGAGACCAGGGAAACCACCACTTCCACAGGATAAACTTGCTTTGAAAAATGCTCAGGTTCCTAACCCACCATATGAAATACAAAACAAAACAAGGAAGAGATAGTACTTCTCTGATTGTTGATTATTTTTTCCATGCATCTAACCATTCCTCAAGGCTCCCTTCGAAAGGAACCAAAGATATCTTCAAGACTTCCCTGACTTGGCTCCATACCTATTTGGCATAGGGGCATTGAAAGAAAAGGTGGACTATTGTTCATAATTTAGATTGCATAAGGAGCATCTACTCGAGCCATTCCAACCCCTTTTCCAAAGAAAATCCCAAGTTAGAATTTTTTGTTCCATGGCTAACCAAAACATGACTTTTATTTTTTCTAGAGATTTCCATTTCCAAATTTCTCTCCACCACCATTTGATGACCCCTTCAGTTGACTCTTCTACCAATGCCAGATATCCAAATTTGACTGTGTAAGACCCATATTTTATGTTTTTTTCCCAACTTATTGTATCTGATTCATTCTCCTCCGGGTAGATGAAACTTAATTTCAAAGAGGTCGTATATGATATCCATTCTGCCTCCAGATCCCCATCAAGTTTCAATTCTGTCACTGATTTCCAAGTTGTTATGCCCGTGACATTCAAACTTTGAGCCACTACATTGTTTAAAGAGAAAACACTATGAGCATGGAGTCTTCTCACTAGGCCTTCTAATAGTTTGAAGTTTCATTTCGATCCTTCCAGTGGATCTTCTCTGACCCAAACACTCCTTCCATCTCCAATGTGCCATTTTGACCATGTCCCAATCAACAAATATGCATCTACCATTTCTTTCCAACCTGTTGTACTTACCACCATTGACTTCCTTGGATTCCTAAACCATTATTCAATGGATTTCCCTACCAAATTCTTAGATATTAGTACTCTTCCCCACAACATCCTATTGGAAATGAGCCTCCATAAGATTTTTGATGCCAACGCTTTACTAAACCAAAACATATTTTGAATTCCCCATCCTCATAACTCCTTTTGTCTTTCTAACCTTGACCATTTGACCAAAGGAATTCCTTCCTCCTGATTCTTTCTCGACCACAAGAACTTTAAACATGCTTTGCACATTTTTGTTAAGATACCTTGATCCAAGATCTTTTCGTCAGGTGACTTATTAAAGAATCGTATTAAATGAGCATAAACAAAAGTACACCATAAAGAAAAAAAAGATAAAAAAGGAAAGAGACATAAGCATGCAATATGAACACAAAGAAATTGATAACGAAGTTCATCCCTGGTGGTCTACGTCTCTGAGTCCTTCTCTCAAATGGGTAGGTCATTTTATTAACTCCATAAAAGAATTGGGCAAAATAAATAAGTATACCTCATTCCAGATTTAAGATATAGAAGTTTTTCTCAGATCAGAAAACTAACACCATCACTGCGTTCGTGGCGCCGTTTTACCTAAAAATGACTGTCTCCATGCCTCAATCTGAGTCTGACACTTTTTGGCCCAAGAGACACCCTTGCCTCTGTTTCCATGCCACTGCTTCTGCAAATGAATGACTGGACCGTCTCAAAATATGTGCCAAAATATGTCTAGAAAACTGCACCCAAATCCATACCGTACGGACGTGCTTGGTCTCACATGTCTCCCTGTACACTGGCGAGACCCCCCTTTATATAACATATTCGGGTGGTTATGTAATAAGTGACACGGTTGGCATGCTGGTTAGTGGAGCTATATTAAGTCATTGGTTAGGTGGAGGTACTGGGGTCGAATCCCATAGGCCTCCCCCTTTAGTGTGTTTGTTTTAAAACAATAAAAACCGAGCTGGCGCGAAATCTGGAGGACCGCTTGGCGGACGGCTAAACTTGGCGAGCAGTTGGAATATGCCCCTAAAATGGTGGACCATTACTACATCTGGAGGATGGTTTGGTGGTTACTAATTATGGTGGACATGCCATATATAGCGGAACTGTTGACATATTTGGCAGAGTTCTGTTATTATATATATATTTTTAAATTTGGTCATGGAGCCTCCTTGTGCATTTTGGGGGTGCCATGTGGTGCCCTCCTATTGGGCCATGTGGAATCCACTGATTTTCCCACTTGTATGATGACATCACCTCCACGAAACCTCAGGACATGTGGCACCTTCTGGGTGGTGCCACATGGCATCACCTGGGGGTGCCACATGACACTTTTTTTATCGGTCCACATGGCACCCTGAAAAGCCTATTGGCGAGTGACATGTGGCAGCCTATGGTGCTGCCATGTGGTATGATGACCTCATCATGACACATTTCATCCTTTGTGATTTCCATGTAGGCTGTACGGACACTGACGTCAGCAGTACGGATGCTGACTCATCCCTGTTGACTGGGCTATGTTGACCAAAACTTTGACTGCTTATATCTTTTGATCTGTAACTCCGTTTGACGAGCCATTTGCATCGTTAGAAATCTTGCGACACGCTCTTCATGATCATGACATTTTAACTAAGTTTTTTTAACTTTTAATTTTTTCCCTTTCTCTGTCTGCTGAAGCCATTCTGAGCGTTCTAAGTTGCCTCTGTAAGTTCTGAGTTGTTCTTAGCCTTCTCTGGACCCTTTTTGGATCATGCCTTCCCACTGAGAGATTTTTGGACCACCAAAAACTTTCATTAATAAACTGGTAAGTGAGGGAAGAGTCCCCTCACTTTTTCCTTCTCTGTCCACTTTGCCTTACTTGGATGTGTGCCCTTTAAGCCTACTCGAAGATAATTAACATCACCCCTGCGTGAAGTCCTCGTCCTTCTGTCTAGGATGATATCTTCTTGTAACTCATCCAAGTACTCATGTGAAAACTCATCAATTGAAGGTATTGAAACTTCCTCATCCCGATCCATGATCACGGGAGGCTAAAAAAGTTTCAAGTTCTCAACATTCACAACTGAATAAATCTGCATATAAGGTGGAAGATCTAAACGAAAAACATTAGTGCCACTTTTCTCCAAGATAGTGAAGGGTCCATATCGGATGGGATCGAGTTTCTTGCCTTCACCCTTCAATTGTTCCTTGCTGATGTGAAGCCATACCTAGTCTCCAACCTGGAACTGATGATCAACCCTGTGCTTGTCATGCCGAGATTTATATTGTGCTTGAATATTCTCCAACTGTTCCCTGACTTCCTGGTGTATTTGATGAATCCCCTGGATAAACTTGCGGGCTCTGTCCTCTGTTCATTCTTCATTCACATCGACATCTCTCCCATACATCAAGTCCAAAGGAACCTTTGGTAGGTACCCAAAACATGTCTCAAAAGGTGAACTCTGAGTGGATGAATGTAAAGCTCGGTTATAAGCATGCTGTACATTTGGTATATGCTCATCCCATAACTTAGGATGCTTGTTGTTGTAGCCTCAAAGCAAAAGTACCACTGTTTTGTTTACCACCTCTGTCTATCCGTCGGTCTGTGGATGAAAAGAAATGCTCCTCTTCAATTTGGTCTCCATCATTCTCCACAAGCTAGTCCAAAAATCCCTAAGGAATCTAGTATCTTGATCCGAGACAATGGACGTGGGTAACCCAAAGTGAACCGAAACATTCTGAAAGAAGAGATTAGCAGTCTACTCAACAGTGATCTACTTTTTACATGGCATCAATATACACATATTGCTGAACCTGTCCACTACAACATACAAATAATCATGACCCCCTTTGGTCATTGGTAAACCCCCTATAAAATCCATGGAGACACTTTCCCATGGATGGGATGGAACATGAAGTGGTGATTATAGTCCCAATTTTCTATTAGTGGGCTTACAAGTAGAACACATCACACACCCCTTTACATATTTAGTTAAAATTGCTTTCACTTGAGGCCAGTAACAAAACCTCTACAAATGAGCCATAGTTTTTCCTACCCCAAAATGCCCAAACACAAGAGAAGTATGAGCTTCTCATATTACATGGACTCATTCACTTGTAGGAATACATAGCTTCCCAAGATGATAGAGTAACTTTCCCTGCAGACAATAGTTCTCTACCTGTGCACCATGGGTTAGCTTCTCATATACTTATTTAAAATCTTCATCGATGGCACATTGCTCTACATAGCTATTATGAGATAAAGAAGTATTCTTCAAAATAATAGAAGTAGAAATATGAGGTCTAGAAAGCATATCAACTACCTTGTTACATGTACCCTTCTTGTACTTGATTACCAAATGAATTTTTTGTAGAAAACCCATCCATCTGTAGTGTCGAGATTGTTGCAGTTTGGTCTGTGCTTGAAGATACTATAAGGGCTGGTGATCTGTATATATGATGGTTTCCTTCCCTAACAAGTAATGCTTCCATTTATTTATGCTTTGAACTAATGCATACAACTCTTTATCATATGTAGGATAGCTAACAATAGCTTGGTTAAAAGTATCAGAGTGGTAACATATAGGTGTACGATATTGCATCAATACTGCACCCATGGTGTATCTCGAATGACTGTTGAAGATTTGGCAGTGCTAATACTGGTGCAGTACTGATCTTCTCCTTCAAAATGTTGAAAGCTTTTTGTTGCTTTCCTTCGCGCTGAAAAGTGTTCTTCACTCTGGTTAAGGCATGCAAAGGAGAAGTTGGGAATGAATCTCCTCCAATACTGGACTGCACCCAAGAAGCTTCAGACTTCGGTCACACTCTTTGGCTTAGGACAATTTACAATTACCTCAATTTTGGAAGGATTGATATTCAATTGTCCTCCTCCCATAATATGATCTAAGTATACAAGTGCACTCTTGCCAAATTCACATTTCGACATTTTCACATAAAACTTTTCCCTTTGCAAAGTATCCAATACTTGCTTTACATGCCTTACATGTTCATCCCAAGTCCCGCTAAAAATAAAAATGTCGTCTAAATATACAATCACAAAGTCATCCAGGAAAGCCCTGAATACATCATTCATCACACGCATGAAAGTTGCTGAAGCATTACACATCCCAAACGACATAACTAATCACTCAAACAATCCTTGTTTGGTTTTTAAGGCAGTCTACCATGCATCCTATTCTGCAACCTTGATTTGATGAAATCCACTGTGCAAATCCAACTTAGTGAAATAAACGACATTCTTCAACTGATCAAGTAAATCATCTATGCGAGGAAGAGGGTATCAATTTTTCACCGTGATTTTATTTAAGGCCCGGTAATCGACCCAAATTCGCTAATGGCCATCTTTCTTTGGCACCATCACAATCGGAGAACCACAAGGAGATGAACTGATCCCGATGACCCCTTGATCCAATAAGCCCTGTACCTGCTTCTTGATCTCCATCATCTCCGCAACTGAAAGTACATGCCCACATTAGGAAGAGGAGAATCCTGTTGAATATGTATCTCATGTTGGATTTCCCTCTTAGGAGGTAATCCATCCGGTTCCTGGAAAATATCATCATACTTAGAAACAATATCAATTAATTCCTTTTTATGAGATGGATCACATCCTTGGAAAGCGTCAGATGTTCCAACATCTTTCTCTTTGACGACCATGAGTACATATCTCTTATTAGTGTTTATGAGTCTTTTCATTTGCCCTGCACTAACAAGTGCTGTATTTACCCTCATGCTGTGAGCTCTAACAATATATTCCACTCCCCCTTTAGTAAGGTGGTATTTGTTCTCATGACAAAATAAGACTGCTTTTCTATCATAAAGATAAGGACTCCCTAACATTATGCCACATAGATCAAGTAGTACAATATCCAAATCCACTTCATCAATCAACTTTGAAGCAATAGAAAATCTGATCCTACATTGTTTGGTGACATTAAGTTTTTCTTGATCACATACCCAACCAAGAGGATAAGGCTTTGGATGTGGTTTCGTTTCAAGATCCATCTTCTTGACAAGTGCTTTAGATATTAAGTTTACTTGGGAACCCAGATCAAATAATGTATCTATCTTAGTATGTTTAGATACAACTCTTATATGAAATAACTCATTCCTTTTTTGTTCATCAACATGAGATTCATCATTGGAACTTGAAATAGCATGAAGGGAATCTTTACCTTGTACTCCAACCGTTGTGATCTTTCCTTCATCTCCTGAATCGAAACCAAGATCTTGTTGCACTGTAGCAACGATCTTTGTCTTCCCCTTTCCACAGAAATGTTTCGGTTTCTTTTCTGGATGCAGTTTTGAACAATGTTCTTCATCGTGACCGCTCTTCTTGCAATGAGTGCAATATGGTTTTCCTCCTTTTCTCATTACTGTAGCGGTCTTCTTGTCCTTCCTTTTAAACTTCTTGAAAGTCTTATGTGGGAAATTGGAAGGTTTCTTTGTGGGATATTCTTGAACATGTTTCCCTCTATTCTCAAGGTGAGTGGCTTGCACACAAACTTCATCAAGACTAGTGGGGTTAAACAAGAGCAAAGTATCACAAATATAATTGTGAAGCATGCCAATATACTTCATTAAAGTTTCATAAGAATCTAAAGGAATGTTCAATGCAAGAGATTTCTTCCTAAATTCTTCTGTGAAACTTTGTACAATTTGACCTTTACTCTGCCTCAAAGTTTTCCATTCCATCATTGCTTTATGTAAATACCCTAATGGATAGAACTGCTTCCTTATCTTTGTTTTAAATTCCGACCATGAGGAAAGAATATGACCATTCTTATTCATGTCCTGAAGCTTGCTCTCCCACCATACGAGAGCGGTGCCTTCCAACCGAAGAGAAGCCAGCTGCACTTTAACTTCCTCTTTGTCAATATGCTAAACATGACAATATACTTCAACCTGTCGGATCCAATTATCTAGTTTTTCAGGATTAGCATCTCCATTAAACATAGGTAAATAAAACTTTACATCAAGCTTTAATAATGGTTTCTTAAAAGAGGCTTTATGGCTAGAATGATGAGAATGCTTAGAGGAAGAAGAACTAGAACTTGAAGGCAAAGATGGAGGCTCAGGAGGATCTCCTCCAGCTCCTTGGTTTACCGAAGCATCATTATCTGCATGTGCTTCCTTTTTCTTCCCTTTCTTCTTCATCCTCTTTTCGTAATCTCCATACATTCATTTGACCATTTTTGACATGCGATAAAAGACCATGTGAAAGTTTTTCTCCTGTTCATCATGCTTGTCCTCTTCTGCCATCTTCTTCCTTCGTGATGCACGACCAACTTCGGGATTGAAAGTCTTAAGAGTTCCTTCACCCTGCTTATGCTTGGCCCTAGTAAGAATTCATACTCAAAAGTTCAAGTCAAAGACGACTTCTCTGATACCAACATCATCCGAGATATTTTCGTCAGGTGACTTATTAAAGAATCATATTAAATGAGCATAAACAAAAGTACACCATAAAGAAGGAAAAGCTCAAAAAGGAAAGGGACATAAGCATGCAATATAAAACACAAAGAACTTGATAACGGAGTTCATCCCTGGTGGACTATGTCTCCGGGCCTCGCTCTCAAATGGGTAGGTCTTTTTATTAACTCCACAAAAGAATTGGGCAAAATACATAAGTATACCTCATTCTGGAGTTAAGCTACAATTGTTTTTTCTCAGATCAGAAAACTAACACCACCAATGCGTTCGTGGCGTAGTTTTACCTCAAAATTACTATCTCCATGCCTCAATATGAGTCTGGCACTTTTTGGCCCAAGAGACACCCCTACCTCGGTTCTGTGCCACTGCTCCTACAAATGAATGACTCGATTGTCTCAACATCCGTGCCAAAATCTGTCTTGAAAATTGTGCCCAAATCTATACCTTATGGCCACGCTTGGTCTCACATGTCTCCCTGTACACTGGCAAGAACCCCCTTTATATAACATATTCGGGCGGTTATGTAATAAGTGACACGGTTGGCGCACTGGTTAGTGGAGCTATATTAAATCATTGGTTAGGAGGAGGTCCCGAGGTCGAATCCCATGGGCCTCCCCTTTTAGTGTGTTTGTTTTAAAACATTAAAAACCGAACTGGTAGTAAATCTGGAGGACCACTTAGCGGATGGCTATACTTGGCAGGCAATTGGAATATGCCCCTAAAATGGTGGAACTGTTACTACATCTGGCAGATGGTTTGGTGGTTACTAATTATGGTGAACATGCCATATATAGTGGAATTTTCGCCATATTTGGCGGAGTTCTGTTATTATATATATTTTAAAAAATTCGGTCACAGAGCTTCGTGCATTTTGGGGGTGCCACGTGGCACCCTCCTATTGGGCCATGTGGATCCTGTTGATTTTCCCACTTGTATGTTGATGTCACCTCCACGTCACCTCGGGACACGTGGTGCCTTCTGGGTGGTGCCATGTGGCGTCACCTAGGGGTGCCACATGGTGCCCTGAAAAGCCTATTGGCGGGTGACATGTGGCAGCCTCTAGTGCTGCCACATGGCATGCTGACATCATCATGACATGTGCCATCCTATGCACTTTCCACATAGGCTGTACGGGTACTTACACATTCGTACTAATGTTGACGTCAACAGTATAGATGCTGGCTCATCCCTACTGACTAGGCTAGGTTGACCAAAACTTTGACCGCTTATATCTTTTGATCCGAAACTTCGTTTAACGAGCCGTTTGCACCGTTAGAAAGCTTGTGACATGATCTTCACGATCATTCCATTTTAACTGAGTTTTGGGAACTTTGATTTTTTTCCCTTTCTCTATCTACTGAAGCCATTCTAAGTTGCCTCTGTAAGTTCTGAGTTGTTCTTAGCCTTCTCTGGATCCTTTTTGGATCATACCTTTTGGTATCTTTGCAATGGTTGCCTAGTATATTGGAATACTGCACAACAAATATTTGATTAACACAATCACCCTCCATGGGAGAGAAACATGTTCACCCACATATCAATTCTAGCTTGAACTTTCAAAGCTAGCCAAGACCAATCTGCAAAACCATGTGAGTTAGGATTTAACAAAAATCCTGAATACTTGATTATGATGTCCATGTCTGAGGCTGTGAATGGGAAAAGGTGTTCTAGCTACAATCACGCTTCTGCTACCAACTCATTGAACTTGATAGATGATTTCCATTTGTTTAGCTCCATCCATGTAGCTGAGAAAAATAGGTCCAAAATGTCCTTGAGTATCTATATTTCTCTTACATTACCCGCACCAAAGAGAATTACATCATCTACAAAAAGCAAATGTGAAATCAACTTTGAAACTGAGATCTTGAGTACTTTAAAAGACCTTTACTGTGTGCCTCTTGGATGAGTTTGCTTAAGCCTTCTGCCACTATTAAAAAGAGAAAGGGTGATAGAGGGTATCCTTGGCAAAGCCCCCTAGAGGATCGAAACAACTTTGAAGGGGCTCCATTAATTAGCACAACGAAGGAACCAATTTGATGCACCCCATAATCCAATTACCCGTAACCAAGTTCATCCCCAACTTGATCACAACCAGTCTAAGGAAAGTCAATTTGACTTTGTTGTAGGCTTTAGAGAGATTGATTTTAAGCATAAAGGAAGGGATTTTTGAACTTTTATTGTATGTAGAGCTTTCTGGGCTAGAGACATAGGGTCATGGATTCAACGTTTGAACAGGAAACCAAATTGTTCCTATGAGATGGTTTTGCTTATAATAGGTTTGAACCTTTTCGTGATGACCTTGGAGATTAAATTGTAAATCAGATTGCAACAAGAAATTGGGTGAAAGTCATCGAAAGAGACCGACTTAGATTTCTTCGGAATAAGGGCTAGGAAAGTTATATTGAGAGGACCAAAAACCCTTCTAGATTCCTGAGGTTCCTGCACCACTTTTAATAAATCTTCCTTAAGGAGGTCATAAAAACCCAAGAATAATTCACAGTTAGACCATCTAACCCACGACTTTTATATTTTTGAAAATCTTTCAGAGTATTGAGGATTTCAGACTCTGAAACCTTCTCCAACAGAGCCTTGTTCATTTCCTCAACGATTTTACGAGGAAATTTATCAACAACTTTTAGAATTTCTGTAATGGGACAACCTAGATTTTCTTGGAACAAAGAGCCAAAGAAATCTACTCTTGCATCTGCCATTTCCTTGTGTGAGGACACCAAAAATCCATGGATGTATTTGATTTCTCTGACTGTATTCCGAGCATTTCTGTGCTATGCATATATGTGGAAAAATTTGGTATTATTATCCCCTTCTTTTAGCCATGTATCCCTGCTTTTTAGCCTCCATATATTTTCTTCCAATAGTAACAGGTCTTGTTTCCTCTTTAAAAGATCCCCCAGCTTTGACTCTTCATCCTAACTTAAAGAAGTAGCTGGTCTTTCAGTGAAGAGGAAATTTAGGGCCTTCTCAATTTCGTTTAGGCTAAATTGCGAATGATCTTTGAAAGCTTTAGCCCAGTTTTTGGTCAAATTGTCTATCTTTCCAAGAGTGTTTGAAAACTAATTCATGTAAGAGAATCCCTTGTCTTTTGATAAGTACACCCAAGCATTTGAAACTAAAGAGTGGTACTCCTCTTCCTACAACCAATATTCATTGAATTTCAAAGGGAACAATTTTTCCTTATCCGACTTGACAATTTTTTAGGAAAATTAGCATCTGGTCAGAGAAGCCACCCTCGGAGACCCATGACGTATTTCCACAAGATTTTAACAAAAAATTTTCGGAAATGAGAAAATGGTCAAGGATTTTGGTGACTAGGTCCATTCATTTTTTATTGTTTCACCATGTTTAGGAAATCTTGTGTGGTGCCACATCCACTAGTTCATTCATCGTAATCCAATTTGAAAAAGCACCTTCTTGATAGTATTTCCTCGTGTGATCCCCCCATATTTCCTGAGAGGACACTGTAAAGTTTAGGTCCCTTCCTAAAATGATGTTATCACCCTATAAGACCCTTGAAGAAGCCAACCCTTCCCAAAAGGGAATTTGATTAGAATACAACCCATAAAGATTTATCACTTTGAAGGAAATATTTACAACGAGATCCACCAACTACACCACCAAACTTGAAGTTAACAAAGACAAGGATGTACTTGTGAAGCATGAACCCCATTCTATAAGGAGAACCCTAGAGAGACCTACCAAATCTGAAGAGAAAAAATACCAATCCTTCAACCAAATTTTGAAAATTTCCTTTGCTTTGTCCCCAATACACATTGTCTCTTGAATGAGAATTACATTAGGATTTTGTAGAAGCACTAGCCATTTGAAGGAGAAAATTTTGTGGGCGCCCCCAAGCCCTCTAATGTTTAGGGAGAGAAAAATCATTCGGAAACCTTGTGATGGGCCATCCTTGCTCTAGGGGCATGGTAAATCATTGATTGCCTACCATCTTGAACCTCCTTTCTAGCTTTCTGTTGATCCTTTGAAAGGAAATATTTTCTACCTACATTTCCCCCGTTGGCCCTTGACCAAGTTTTGGGAGATTCTTGGTCATGTTGACCTATTTTGGACTTCGACATCCTATCGAAGGAGGAGCACAAGACGAAGTGGAGATCACGAGATCTCGACCCCTTTTTGGGTCCTTTTTGGGTTTTTTGGATTATGTAACGGGATTGGGATGTCGGACCATGGGTTTACCCATGCTTAGGCCTATGTTGTATTATACAAATAGATGTCTAGGCAATGTAAGGAGAGGCATCTATGTGATGTTAGGCCGCTAGTTAGATGTGAATGTATGCTAAGTGCAAGTAGAGTTTGTAAGTGCTTTGTGCATGACTGTAAGAGACTTGCATAGCTAAGTGCAAGTGGTTGTAACAGACGGTGGAAGGCTTTGTGCTGTAACACAAGGAAGAAGGATCTAGCGAGATGAGCAAATCTTCTGTCCTATGCGGAGAAGGGTTCGAAGGCTTTGTGCATGTAACCTATTGAGAAGATAATAAAGAAGAAGAGTTGATGGACATAGCCCCAGGGTGGGGGTGAACCACGTAAATACTGTGTTTCTCTGCTCTATATGATGTTCTGATTCGTTTATATGTTATTTGCTAAGTGCTTTGAGATGATTAGATAGATATGCTTATGCTTAGTGATAATGATATATGAGAATGTTAGATCTGATCTATATGAATATGTTTAGTGCTTGATTTGCTAGATCTGATCTATTTACCTATGTAAGTGCTTAAATACATTAGATCAGTGCGAATGCTGCGAAGCTCTGTTTTTTATCAGCGAAGTAGATGTTGATTGCATATTGAGGAACTGACGGTGCTAAGTGTTCTATTAAGTATCATAATCACATATTTGTGTCCCAGATAAGGCTGTAGACACCTGAGTCTTGCAACCACCCCTGCCTCTACCTCGGGTGAGACTTCATCTGCTTCGCAGGTGTTTCCGAAAGGGTCGATAGTTAGGGTTTTGTTGGTGTGCTGTTGTAGTGTTGAACCCTGGGTCTGCCCCTGTGCCAACAAATGGTTCCATTGCTAGCACCTGAAACTGTGATTGTTGGGAACTGAGAAATAAGAAGCTTTGTGCAAAGATTCATCCTGAAGTTGTGAAAGCTCCGTGCATAGATCTATTTCCCTAGTGCGCAATATTTTACTTAACCTGTGAAGCTTGTGCTAAGAGGAAGGTCAGATCTAAAGAAAAGAGG
>ML777929.1:1212000-1233086 GCA_009831015.1 Picea engelmannii | reverse complement strand
TTAGTGCGATGGGTAGCGTCTATATACATTCATGAAGGATCTCGGCCGTCCATCCAAAATGACACATGGTGCGTGATCATGTCATGTCGGCATTCGGGGATTCGAGGGATAAGAGCTTCTCATCATTTTACGTCTCGAAACCCCGAACCCCAAAACACCGATAAGCGCCTTTGAAGCTAAGCCCATGATCCTAGCACCCGATCACATCAAGCGAGCCTGATAATGGAGGCAACCCTCTTCTAACATCAAATGCCATCTCGACCGTTCCTCTGGAGGACACACGACGTACATCCATGCTTTCGCGGTTTGGTCAATCGGGATTTTGAGAAGCATTGCATTGTGAACCCCCAGTGCCAGAAATCCCGAAAGAATCGAGACCGTCCATCTGAAGGACACACGGCACAAGATCTGAGCCATAGGTGGGGCCTTTCGCGATTTTCATAGTGAAAGTGCCGAAGTCATCTCAGTCGTCCATCAATCGATGAAACTTGGGCGCAGTGGAATTAAAGGGGGCATGGATCTGGGTGGCCAGGATCTGCGCGCTCAGATCTATGGTTAGGAGCGGATTCCAGAGCCCCCCCACCTTTCTACCTTTAAGCAGAGGGGGGGGGTCCGGAATCGAGGGTGCACCTCTCTGACGGCTACGATTAGAGTGCCCGGATCAACGACGCACATCGGATTCTGGAGCCCCCCCGCCTTTCTACCTTTAAGCGGAGGGGGGGGGGGTCCGGAATCGAGGGCGCACCTCTCCGACGGCTACGATCAGAGCGCCTGGATCAACGGTTGAGGTTGTTTCCGCCCCCCCCTTTGCTATCCTGACTTTAATAAAGGTATGGGGGGCCCTTCCTGACTTGTCACCTTCTATCCTGTCCTCCCCCTGTTAACGTGGCGCCTCCTCATTGCGTTTGCCCCCACTTCTTACAAATCACTTACCTCCTCCTCCTTCCCCTGTCATCTGTCCAACTTCCCTCTCTCCATCCACATGGCCCCTCCTCAGCTCATCGCCCTCTCGCCTCCTACCATGTGTCCCTCTCACTCCCAGTCTCCTCCACCTGTATGATCATTCCTTTTACTCCATGTCCACCTGTACCCCCGCACTCCACATGCCTTCCTCCTCTTTCCTTTTCAGACCGCATGGCATTCCTCAGATTATGTCACCGCTCCCGTTTCCTCTCCATTGCCTCCACTGTATTGACACCATCGCTCCCATCATACCCTTTTTCACATCCACCATAGGGGTCCCTCGCAACAGTCCAACGAAGCAGCATCCAAAGAGAGACTGTTCAACTGATCCAGGTGGCACCATTAGGAGGCCTCCACGTCCCAGAAGGTAGGGTTGGCCGAGGTTGTCCCCAGTCCCAAGAAAGAAGTTATTGTGGTTGTTGCTGGTGGTTGGGCATCATCTCCGCCATAAAAAGAAAGTCCAGCAAAGGACTAAAGCTGGTCGATTCATCTGCAACAGGACAGTCCGAAATCTGATAGCATCTATCTTGGGTGAACGATCGACCAGAGTCTTCATGCGCAGACTGTCAGAAGACATGCAGACACAATGTTTTTAATGCAACATCTTGTTTTTGCTGCTGTTGTTTTTTTTGAGTATATGTAGGCGTTTTCGGCATTTTTGTAAGCATCGATGGTTGAGCAAGGCTCCAGATTGTAAAGTTTTGATGCAACGCTGGTCGCTCTGGTTAATGTATAAGGCATTGGAGACTTCTTACTTTATGGATGTCAGCCTCTTTTCCATCTCTTTGTTTACTATGTTAGAACAACGCGGAATTGGAGGATCCAGTCGAGTTGTAGCTGTTATAGGATGATGTAGGTTGGATCACTGTAACAGTTGCATTGTTTCTAATCGGTTCCCATGATTTTCTTAGCGCTAAACGACTTGGAATTGGAGGATCCAGTCGATTCACCCCTCATCTCCTTGAAACTCTAGACCAAGAGGATCTTGGCTTTTGAGTTTTTCTCAAGCTTCTGAAGGCCTGTTGCCCGAGGCAGTCTTGCTCACCCTTCTTACAAGTCTTCCATCTACCACCCTTTAATCCACTTACTGACGGAAGTTGGATCAAGACCTCCCTTGCTTTCTACATACCATACCCTGGTTCCTAAGTCAATGCTGCTTTCCTGGGTCTATTTCCATTCGACCACCCCCATTATAAAATTGTGACAAAAAAACTGATGGGCGTCGGGCTTTGCTCCTGCAAGCAATCCAGGAGTGACTTTCGACGCTAACATGGCCCATCTCCTCGACAAAAAGAGGATGAAAATTCCTCCTCGAGGAAAGCACTAGAAAAATTCTCAAGAGGGTAGGAGTTCCTAGGCTCCAAACAAGGGGAAGACGAAGGCTTGATGGGTGTCAAGGTTTTGACTTCAACATTGCATGTAGGAGAAAACTAACATGTCGACACTTTAAAATATTTTTTTGAAAGTGAGAGGGACAAACTCATATCCTTACTAGCCAACTTGATGCGTCCTTTCTTTGATGAAGAGGATATTGGCATTGCCTTCCTCTTTCCATTACTTCACTTATGGATTCCCCACAACCTGAATTTTCTTCTTCATCGCACGCACAGTCCTCCATGGACTTTATTTTCCAATTTTTTTTAAAAGGATGAAACTGGGAATGATTCCTTTTGCATTGTTCTTGGAGGTGAACAAACTCATCGCCCCCAAAGCACCAGAATGACACCTTCCAATAATCAATCCTTTGAATCCATGTAAATTCTTACCAAACTAGCTCAATTTCAATCTGTAAATTGTCTCGCATGTCCATCTCGACTTGTAATCCCATCAACAATCCAATTTAGTGTCCCGTTCTGGTTATAGACAAAAAAATTTCCCTATTTTGTTCCTGATGGCCTTCATCAATTCTACATTCCAAAAAATCAACATGATATTGGGAATATCGCCCAAACCTTTGTTGGGGACACATGATCACACGTTGGATCAAAGGATACTAACCACTCCTTGAAGACCAAACCGGAGGGTCCCCAACCCCAAATTTGGCTGAAAATTAGATTTAGATCCTCCCTGGTGAAAAATTTGAAACAAATCCACCCTCTGGATAGTGTGTGGAAGTGAGGTCTATACCCCAAAATGCTTGACCAATTCTCATCGATCAATTTCCCCAATGCATTTGGGAATACAACCTTACTGCAAAAAATCCCAACAATTGTTCTACCCATGAAATCGGGAATCTTGTTGAAAGAAACATCGTTCCCTACCACCATTTTGTTTCCTTGTTTGCTTGCTTTCCAATACTTCATTTTAGGCTTCCTCTGTGAACTAGACCAGTCTTTTAGTTCCTCACCTCTACTATCTCTGGCCTGAGAAACACACTCACCACCTTTGGAAATAGAGTGATTGGCAAAAGGGGATCTTACCCAAGGCAGATTATCACTTGCATGTGTCGGATCTACCTTCTGACCCTCGAGAATGGAGTCTTTGGGTTTTACATGTGCTGAACTTAAAGGAGTTGCCACCCTCTGATCCATTCCACCATTTAAAAAAATCGCATGAGGATCCGATGACCCATATTGAACCAATGTTTGTGATTGCTTGACCATCTATCCTCATATGAAGTCCGCGTCGGATACGAAGACCTCCTCTAAAAATCCCACCTCACCATCATAATATACCTTTCCAGATCCAACCTATGTGTCCATTCGCCTTGGGATTTGATTCAGTACTTCACCTCTGACCTTAACAACGTCATCCCTTAAATTATTTGTACTCTTGTAATGTATGCTGATGATGACCCTGTCATAACCACTGCCATCTACATCATTTTTAGAGTCGAGGCCAAAGCTAGGGTTTCATTCTTTCTCATTTTCATTTAGTATAATTATTATACACATAATTATTGTTATCAGTACCTAGTGTAGTAGACATAGTGGTATGGTTCTATTTTGGGAGTATTTTATCAAAGGGGCTTGGATTTATACTCTGTATAGTATACCATTCATCCTTTCAATTTTATAATGGCATTATATCCTTGAGGTAAAGTGGTGAGGGATTTCACTTAAATGTTTCATGCACCGTTTTTGCTTATGATCTCATGAAAGGAAATGCGTTGAAACAAGAGAAGCCAAGCTTCAAAATCCATTCCTCTAAGTTCTTTACAAAAATATGCAATAGGAAATCATAGTGTTAAATCAAACAATGGAGGAAAGAGATATTCATAAAAATATTCATTTAGTGATTTCTCAAACAATAACACATTCCTTTGACCAGGATATTTACAAGGAAAGGAAAATGCATGGAGGGATTGCTCCATTAAAAGGTTTATCAGTGAAAACTTAAACCTTGTGACCATTAAACAACAAGAGAATGCAATCAAACAATCACATGTGATGAAAATTAGAATGAACATATTGCTTGGACTCTTGGACATTGAATCTTCTCATTTTCTCTGGCAATTCCTAATGATTCAAAACACATTGTGTTCTCTTGCAACTCAATTTGACTACTGTTTGGCAATAATTCATAACCTTGTAAACACCAAAGCATTAAAATGGAAAATCATAGGAGGGGTAGAATCATTGAATAACCTTGGATGAGAAATGAGATAACATAATGATGTTCTCGATATATACTCTCCCTCGTCATGCTTCCTATATTAACTCCGTTATACTCCTCATTTGGCACTCCAACTCTAAAGTCAATCAATCTTTAGGTGTAACCTTCTATTATGTTTTTTTTCCACATCTCACCATATTTCAATCATGTTGAATACTCATTGGTTGTTTGGGGAAATATTTGCTTCTCTATGACAATTTCATGAGAAAATTGCATAGACATCTTATGTGTCATGTCACTAAATGTGAAACAATCAATCATCCCATAAGCAATGAGAAAAAGCAAAGGGTTATCACACAACATCTTATGCAAGAAAATCTAAAGATGAAACCAACTTAGGGCGAACACCAAACAAGTCACATCAACTTGATGCAAAGAACTTGGGAGATTGCACTTGCAAGCATAAAGATAAGACCAATTAATTAGTACTTTCAACAACCATGTAAGTAACAAGACATTGGTGAATCGTACCTCAAAACATGAAAGAATCATCAAGCATTACAAGTAAAAATGAGTCCGAAAATTCACATTTGAAGACATGAGTTTTTTAAAAGGGCGGTCCTCAAGTCTGGCAACTTGGGGATAGTTGAGGCCTCAACACCATAAAAAAATTCCTTGGCACAACAATGACAAATGTCATACTAGATAGCCTTTATTATTCAAGCTAGAATGCCAGTGCTCAAACTTTGATTCAACCTCAACACTGTAAGATTTCATAGATAGGGAAAAATACATCATTGGTGTCGAGCCAATGGTTACTATCACCACTGCAAAGATCCAACCAGAGGAACTATTGGAAAGTTGGTTGTCATTGATGTCAACCCTATAAGAAGTCCAAAAGCCTCTATAAGTGATGGGTGTATTTGAAGAAGTCTCAAAAGTGGTTTCCTTATGGCATATATTTAAGCATGGCCCTCACATGAAGACACTTTGAAGAAGTCTACAAGAATCTCTGGAAATATGGTTAAGTGGTTAAGAAGCCCCAAAGTTGTGGTCATGAAGCCCAAAGTTGATTGAAGAAAAAGAGTATGAAAGACATTGCAAATGCATGTAAAACATCCATTTATTGATAGTCCTTGTCAAGCCGTCTCCAACAGTAGGTGGCACGCCTCGTGGTTCCTCACGGTTGAGGATTTATACCCTATTAAAGATGAAGCCCTGAAGTATGGTCAAGAAGCCACATATATAAGGTCAAGAAGTTATAAGTTGGCCCTAAAGTCATGATCCAGGTGGATATTGGTGGCCACCCACTTATTCCAACGACTCCTCTTGACAGTTTTTAGTTCAGCACGTTCTTCTGTAATTCTTTGTAATTGTGGGTTCTACACTCCATGGCTATCTAAATCCCTACACAACTTCTAGGTGGATATTAGTGGCCGCCCACCTAATCCAACTGGATTATTTTGGAAGTTTTCATGTCAATACATCTTTCTATACTTCCAGGGCTGTTTTGGGGCCCTAAACAATGTTTTTTTGGCTTGCCATAGTCAAACTATAGATAGCATTAGAGTTTGACAACATAATGTGTAGTTCTCGAAAAGACCTTTCCAACGGGTTATCATGCGCCTAATACGAAGGTCATATACAAAATTTACGACCCCAGGAATTTGAGGTACCAACTTACCCATTGAGGCCCACATAACTTTTTGTGTTTCATCTCTTAGGGTTAGGTTTTTGGATGTCTATGCTTTTGGATTTCATGAGTAATGTTAAAGGCCTCTGGAGCCTCATTGCAATCATTTTTCTCAAACGGATGTGCGTAGCAACCACATCTTTTCTCAGAGATAACTATTACCATTCGAGCAAGTTGTTTTCAGTTCTGCAGTTTTATAGTTTCAACCTATTTTATTTATTAAATAGAAGTTATTGTTCATTGGATATCTATTGTTGTTCTCCGTATCTCTATGTTATTGTATTCATTCTGTTATTCCTTTCGTTCCGCTCATAAATCTGGATCAAGTCAAGTAAAGGAGAAAAAGTTGTTGCAAATAAGAAGTTACAAGTTGGCTCAAGGTCAAGTAAAGAAGGTGATTGGAAGGGTATAAATACACATTAAGAACCTCTAATTTTCATCATTCAATATTTTAATCTCTAAGCACAATCTTGGCAGTGAATTTAAGAGGGAAGATGAAGTGAAGAAGAGCGAAATTCCAAGGGAAGATGAAGTCTTGTGATGATGTGTTCTAAGGTACGTTTTTAAAGGTCATATTACCATTTTCGCTATAATTTTTTTTATAGAATGATTTAGATAATTAAACTTGGAGGATGTTGATAAGAAATATAAAGGAACTTTTAGTAAAAATTTCAGCTTTTGGGTCGTTTTACTTTTGGAGCTACACTCTGTGTAATATAGGGTTTTTGACTAGTCCTGTAACTAGTCTCAAACACGTGTTTTGGGTAAAATAGTCATAAATTCCTCATAGAGGATCCGAATTATATGAGAAAAATCGCATTGGAAATATTATAGTCCATAGTATTTTGTGTGTGAGTTTCAGAATCAGATATCCAATATTGAGTGTGTGGCATGTTGTACAAGTTATCTCTCCAGAATAGGCCATAATTCAGGGAGGTCTATCGTGTTCGCTATAACTCTTTTTTAGGGATGATTCAAGGAGTGAAACTTGGAGAAATTTCAGAAAATATATCAAAGAATATTGGGTACAATTTTTAGACCTTGATTCCTCTCAGGTACAAAGTTATACTTGTTAAACTTTAGGGTTTGTGACTAATCCAAAAATTAGTCCCAAACATGCGTTCGAGATAAAATAGTTATATCTGAAGCTTGGTAGGTCCAAATTCAATTCCACTTGTTGCATTAGAAGGAGAAAATATCCTAATATATGAGGTCCAAGTTTCATAATTAGAAATGGAAAATTGAGCTTGTGGTGAATCTTACAAGTTTGCAAATTTGAGGTACAATTTTGAGCAACTTTGTATGCATATTTAAGAAGTGATGTTGGGGTTTATATGTGGATCCATGTGGACCTAGGATTTCTATGTGGACCCATTTTGATGATGTTGATTTATAATTTGTCGTGGATCTAGTTTTGATGATGTTGATGTATCAATTATGGTGTATCCAGTTTTGATGATGATGATATATTAGTTATGGTGTATCCAATTTTGATGATGATGATATATCATTTGTGGTGGATCTAGTTTTTGATGATGATGATGTATCAATTACGGTGTATCCAATTTTGATGACGATGATGTATCAATTTTAGTGGCGCTAGTTTTGATGATGGTGATATATCAATATCAATGACAAGTTGATTCTCTCATTTATATTTAAGGGTGGCAGGGTGGTGCAAGGCATGAGATCAAAGTCTCCTTTAGGTTGGTGACTAAGAAACAAGGGTGGTTGGGTGGTGCACATGAGGATTGGTATCTCCAGATAACATGTTGGTGCTTGCAGGGGAGTTGCAACTTCCTTTGAGTCAGTTCTCATAAAAGTAGGGTGTTGGAGCCTCCTTTCAGTTGGAGCTGGAGAATCTAGGGAGTTGGAGCTTCCTTTAGGTTGGAGCTTGTAAACTAAGGGGTTGGAGCCTCCTTCCAGTTGGAGCTGGAGAATCGAGGGAGTTGTGGTTTCAATTAGATTAGAGCCTTTAAACTAGGGGGTTGGAGCCTCCTTCCATTTGGTGCTGGAGAATATTGGAAGTTGGTGCTTCCTATGGATGTATTATTCAAGATATATATTAAAAGCGTTTCATGGTTTTCTCCCATTTGGGTTTCCATGTAAAACTCTTGTGTACTATGTATTTGTGGTTATATGTTTATGATTTTTTAAATGAAATCATAAGTGAATGGGATTGTTGATAAGTTAACGTTTACATGTTCTGATTAAAAATGGTAAAAAGTGCGCAATATTGATTCTCCCCCCCTCTTAGTATTGGTGAATATTCCAACAGGAACCTAAGGAACCGAAGGAAGGAAAATGCCTCTTCCTCTCATAAATGTGGCTAAAGGGGACACTGTTTCATTTCATTATCGACATCAACAACTAAAAGGCCTGGATCTCAACAAAGATTTTTCAGAAGACAACGAACAACATTTCACCTCCGACCATACACCATTGTTTAGCTGAGCCATTGATGAGACATTTGTATCAATAAACAATGTTGTTTACAATACAACATTAAACCCTTCAAAGATGATGTATTTTGTGATTTTATTTTAGGACAACCATATATGTGGAAGCACCATATGTTTAGTAGTCTAGGACTTTTATTTTCATTGTCACCATTGGAGATCAACTTGATAACACACCATAGGTAGCCTTGACTACCACAGTCTCTTGGATCGCTAGAATGTAGTACAAGAAAATATTCTCTCAGACTAGGAGATTTAAATTCCTCTTCATGATCTGGTCGAAAGGAGAAAAAAAATCTATGTGACCACAAAAGCCTTTGCAAGGAGTCTCTATATGTAGTAGAGACAACTATATCAATTGGTGGAATAATGTAAGACATTTTCACTCCACCTATAGGAGTACTTCTATACTAGTAGTTAAAGCATGTGATTGATTCAACATCATATGCCCCTTCGCCCAATTTCCATATATGTGTGTGTGTGTGTGTGTTCTCTCTTTAGGAGAATGAGAAGATCATACTCCATATTTAAGAGTTGATACAAACACCTACATTCGACTAAGCTCCTTACCTTGCAACTCTACTATTGTTCTAGTTCAAAATAAGGATGGAACATAGTGACTTTGAATTCACTGCAAATCCTTGAACAAAATCATAATTAATAATCAATACCCTATTCCCTAGATTGAAGATCTGCTCAATTAGCTCAAAGGCACTAAGTTTTATAGCAATATTGATCTTAATTCAAGGTATCACCAAGTCCTAATTGATCCGATTGAAGTGTGGAAAACAATATTCAAGTCTAAGGAAGGTCTCTTCCAGGGATCGACCACTCCTTTAGACTTGACCAATGCGCTAGTGACATTCATGAGGATGATGATGATATTATATGACCATTCACTAATTGTTTTGTGGTCATATACCTAAACAACATCCTCATCTGCATAAGAACTTGGGAAGAGCATTTGAAGCATATTTAGCAAGCGTTAAGCACCCTATGACAATGCAAGTTATATTCCAACCTAGAGAAGTGCTCATTTGACATGCAGAGAGTTCAATCTTTGGGATACAATGATCTAAAAATCCTTAGATACCAATCTTAATCTTTAAAAACCCATTTTAGCATCTAACTTGATTCAAAATAATTCTTGATTGTATTGAGGTGATTTGCAAAAAAATTATGATGTGCTTATTATCCAAAATCTTATAAAATGATAATTAATTTGAAGAATTATGAGATAACACAACATAAAATAAAATAACTCAAGTTATACAATATTGATGACATATTTTACTTCATCTCCAAGTTCCCTTTAAATAGTGAGACTACTCTTCATCATCTCAAAATGTCAAAATTACAATATACAATGGACTTACAACGCCAAATTTGAAGGAATCTTTTCAATTCCACTGCTCAAACCGAAATATAGAGTTTGACATTGAATTCATTGTGAAATTCCGAGAAAGATGAGTATAAACTCAACTATATTTGAACTGGCTCAATTTTACCCTCTTTACACACCAAACGATGCACTATGGTGCTCACTGATGGAAATCTGTACTAAGACTTCTAAAGACAACATATTAGCACAAAAATAACATCGCCATTGAACTCCTCTCAAGAAAAGGAGAAAAATGAGTATAAACATGCCTATATGCAGTCAAAATACCTCATGGCACACAAATCTATACAACACATAAACTTGGCTTTACTCTACATGCATTTCAATGCACCTATATCATACCCTTTCTCAGAATTTGTGCACTCCTCCTCCTCGAAATCTGTGTCAACTTGGGAATGTGTGTTGGCCTTGGTCCACGTGCCCATAAATAGGTCACAGGTCCAAACCTCCTACCCGTACCTTCCGACATTGGCTTAAATGTTTGTTTGGCGATCACCGTAACAAAATGTGCCTTTGGCACAATGATTAAGTTGTTGGTATTATATGGAGGAGGTCGCGGGATCGATTCCCTGCGAACCTCTCCTTTATGGGCACTTTGTTGTAACTTACATATATATATATATGGTATGTTGCTAATTGTTTATAACCAAATTTTTAAATGACACTCCGCACGAATATAGGTTATGGTCACATATGATCGAAATATCATGGCCTTTCCTACCGATCAAACCTTTAAACAAATTCTTATAATATGTTTAACATATGACTATTGAGTCATATGCAATGGTCTATTGGTAAGGCACGAGTTTATTATATAAGAGGTCGGGGGTTCGACTCCGGTCAACCTCACAAAATTTTAATAAACCTTAACCATAAATGGCCAATGGGAGACTACTACGTGGCGACCTCTCATTGGTCTGTCATTTCCACATGTCAAGATATAATTAGTCCACTTGTGTGTACAGATTGCCACATCACCTTGACAACTTGACCTGCCATGTCATCACTGTATGGATGTACGGTTGTGTCATGTTTCACCCTTGCAGTGGTGACATGTGTCACCTTTACTTTTATCTTTGACTTTTTCCTAGTTTGGCTTGCACTATGACCATCCATAAATTTTGTATACAAACTCCGTTTGAGGCGATTTTTACACCGTTGGAAAGCTATCGCTGAGCTCCACGCAATGATGTCCTTTTCAAGAACACTTGAGATGATCAATTTTTGACCATTTATGGATCCTCTTGGACCTCTATGAGTGTTCTAGATCCTCTTGGATCTCTGTGGAATGCATTCTCCTGGATCACACCTTCCCACTGAAGAACTTTTGGTCCTCCAAAAGTATGAATATTTCAACAACTTAGCAATGATAACTCTTACTCACTCTTCCATCTTATTGTAATGATCTTATTCAATAACTTAGTGATGATGAAGCTTCTTCACTCTTCCACCTTGTTGAATATTCTAGGACTAAATCTTCATCGTGGATCTTGGATCTTGGATACTAGATCGATGTACTTTTGTCTAGTTCTGAAATATGGCTTTGACTCTGGCTCTTTGGCACCTGGCGCTAGTTCAAATCTAGTTCCTGTTCTAGCTCATAGATTCTTTCACAACAAAAGTCTGCTCACTGAACCTCTGTAATATCCAAATCTAAATCATGTACTCAACAACCACTCCCATCTCGTTCTCTGCTGAAGATAGTCTATCTCAGCCAAACAAGAAACGAAGTCGAATGCTTATCTATGCCTTGCCCTTTTGGACTCTTTGTTCCTATATTGTAGATGTATATGTTGGAGTCTTTGAATGAATTCTATGTCATTTACTCTCTCCTTCCCTAAAAGCAACTCTAAACACATGCTCTGTATATATCTGTACTATATAAACTACTTCTGCTCAAGGTATACCCCTGGTGCCCTGCCAGTGGCATGTCATGTACTACCCTCAAAATCTTATCCTTGAGTTTGGACTCAGGGACAATATAGATAATGTATTTGTAGTAGATGATGTTATCCTCTACCTTGTACCTGTCATCTTGAATATTTCCCTCCATCAACTCACATGAAAAGGTGTTCTTGGAGTATTCCACCAAAAGAATGGATTTCCAGTCCGCCGAAATCTCTATCATGTAGAAAGCTACAAGTCTTCCGGATAAGGTGTCAACAACTATATTATTCTCCCCCTTTACATACTCAATGTAAAAATCATATGCCTACACCTTACTCACCCATTTTTGTTATCTCTCGTTTAGATCTCGCTGCTCTAGGAAATATCTCATGTTGTTGTGGTCAGTCCTGACCACAAAGCGTCCTCCTACCAGGTACTATCTGAACTTAGACAATGCATGCATGATGGCCAAAATATCCTTATCATAGATCAGATAGAGTTTCTCTGACTCTCTTATCTTTCTTCTCTTGAAAGCTATCAGGAGTGGGTTCTGCATCAATACTGCCCCTATCCCCTCACTGGATGTGGCACACTCCAGGAAAAAAGGCTACGTGAATTCTGGGAGTGCTAATACTAAGTAGTTGCTCATCACCCTCTTCATTTTTTTGAATGCTACCTGTGCGTCCATTGACCATCAGAATTCCCCCTTCTTGGTGAGGTATGTCAATGGCCCAACCAATTGTGAAAATCCTTTCACAAAGCGTTTGTAATAACTGCATATCCTGAAGAATCCTCATAGATATGTGAGTGATCTGGGGCTGGGCCAATCTAATATTGTATGGATCTTATCTTGATGTACCTTTACTCCCTCAACACCAATCACATGCCCCAGATAGAGGGTCTCTGTCAACCCAAACTCCAAATTTGCCTCCTTGGCAAAAAATGACTTCTCCTCCATAATGGTGAGAATCTCGTCGACATGATTCAAATGTTCCTCCCACGTCTTGCTGTAGATTAGAAGATCATCAAAGAACACCAAGATTTTACTGAACTGTTCGTTGAAGATACAGTTCATGCACAATTGAAAGGTAGTTGGTGCGTTATTCAACCTGAAGGGCATGACTAGAAACTCATAGTTCCCATAGTGACATCTGGATGTTGTTTTATGGATATCCTCCTCTCCGACCCAGGTCTGGTGGTATCTTGATCGCAGATCAACCTTTGAGAAGTACATTTCCCCATGTAGCTTGTCTATCATCTCATCAATCCTAGGTACTGGATATCATTTTTTGATGGTCTTCTTGTTCGGTGCCCTATAGTCTGTGCACATCCTCATAGTGCCATCCTTCTTCTTCATTAGTATAACTGAAGAATTGAAGGGACTAGAACTAGGCCTGATATGTCCCATATCTAGCAACTACTTTATGGCCTTCTCTATTTCTTCCTTGAACCTCTTCAGATGCCTATAGGGTGTGGCGATCATGGGCTTTGACCCTTCTTCTAGCTCAATGACATGCTCAAATCCATTATCAGGCGTCTTCTTGCTAGCAATGGTTCAAACACTCTTTCATACTTTCCAAGCAATGCCTAGATATTTGTAGGGTACTGCTGGCAATCATTTGATGGATTCTCCATGGCGATTAAGCACTTTGCTGCACAAGCCATGTCCTCATGTATAAAAAGGGCCTGCATGTGTTGATTAGACACGATCCTAGGGGCACCTATTGACATACCTCTTATGATGGCTCTTTGTCCACCCTTGTCCTTGAACTCCATCCTCATGTCTAGATAATTCATGTGAATATCTTCCAATGATTACAACCACTAAACTCCTAGCACCACATGAGTATTTTCTAAATCCATGACATAAAATTCATCGGTCAACGTATAGTTTCCCAATGTTACTTCCAATCCTCTAATCCTCTAAGTACACATCATGTTGTACCCATCTGCTACTACCACATTGAATCCCTTGAAATCCTCCATAGGGATTCGTCTCCTGGTGATGAGTGCAACATCAATGAAGTTATGGGTGGCCCCACCATCAACTAATGTTGCAACCCTCTGCCCCTGCACCAATGCATATGACCTTGAAGGTGTAATATTTAGGGTCTCATGAAAGTGTGGAATTGGTTAATCCCTTGGGGCTATCCTACAGTGCCACTTTCACTATAGCATGTAATGGCTCACCACCGTCCTGTCCAATTCCCTCATCATCATCCTCATCCTCTTCATTGGAAACTACCTCAATATAATGGACTTTTCCTTCATACATCGATGGCCTGGTTCCCACGGCTCCTTGAAACTATAACAAAGCTTCTTCCTTCTTAGTCCTCTCCAAATTTGCTCATCCAACATGTACTCCTTCCCTATCCATTTCTTCTGGGGAGGTTTTGACACACAACCCTTCTATGGAATAAATGTTTTTTCTGATGTCTTCTTGGGAACTATGTTTTCCATATCTTGGAACTTCATGATAGCTTCTTGTAGTGTGTTTGGCCTGAAATCCTTCACCCAACCTCTTAAGGGTTTATCCAAGCCCTTTGTGAATAACATCACCGGTCTCTAATTAGAAACATCAGTCACCATGAATGCCATCTGCTAGAACTCTGTAACGTAGGCCTCTGGTGTGCCTATCTACCTCAGCTATGCCAACTCCCTAAAGTGGACCTCAGTGTCCTTCCTATTGAACCTGTCCATCAACCTTTGGGTAAAATACTGATATGATGTGATGATGGAATGACCCAATGTTAATATCCCATGATACCATAACTCATGAGCCTCTCCATCCAATTGTAGAGTGGAAAAATTGATCAGCTTTGCCTCTGTCATCGAGTTAAGCTGGAAATAAGTATCCAACTTATGTACCCATGCTCAGGTTGTGCACCTGCTAGACCCCTCAAAAGATAGGATAGTCATCTTCCCCAATTTGCACATAATATTGAAATTCTACTGATTTTGGCCCGCCCTGGATTTSTTCCTCATCYTGAGGTTGTAGTAGTCATTGTCAGACATGGCTGTYTGGGATCCTTCTTCCAACAACAGATACTCCCTAAAGTAGGATTCATTTCATCCGCTCCCTGTTGCTCCGGTGCTCCTGTAGGATACTCCTCAAGGAATGGTAGCAATAATGGTCTGGGTACCTTTCTTCTACCTGCCYGGAAGACACTCTRTGCCGACACATAGGTATTACTCCCTTTAGGAGTCCTACCACCTCTATGGCTAACCTCTGCATGGTTCCCATTGGTACCTCRCTGGTTTTGGTTTGCTTGGTTACTGAAAAAATACTGTGTCAATCATTGTGTCAATTGTTGTTTCCCATTAGCGATGGATTCCAATAATTGTATGGTTCTATCTACAAGATGGTCCCTTATAACTCCCTCTACTTMTACTTCTTCTGATGATTCTGGTCCTAGGGTAGGTTTCTTCCCTCGTCCTCTAGCTTTCCTTAGCATCAGTGCCTCAACAAATCACAGGCTAACAAGATCACCAAATCTGATACCACTACAATGTCCCCAACTAGGTTATGTGGGTTTATTATGTTTTTTGTCCAAAATTATTAATTATCCTTATGTAAACATATCAAACATGTTGGTTGTGGAGCCTAATTATCTTCCTGATTCAAAGGTCTTTGTTTTCAACCATGTTTTTACCCCATGAAGACTGTACACCCTCAAACACTATACACCCCTCCATGTAGGGGGGGGGGGGCTTGCAGGGCGGGCTTTCCCCTCCTGCGGGGTCCTGGGGGTTCATCCCCCCGGTTGGGGGGTTCGGGGACCAATGAGCCCTCGAAGGAAAAATTGCCTTGTAAACGTATATTGTAATTTCATAGTCAATCTTGACCATTCATCATTAAGTCACATATATGAAGGTAGAGATTATGTTAGGGTTTTTTTCTATAGAAGGAAACCCTCTTTTATCAGGGAATTGTATTGCGATTATGCATTATTGTGAATATTGTATTCTAAGTGAGGAGACTTTGAGAGAAAGAAGAGGAAGTTACAATGGGTGTGTTGTAGGTTGTATCCGTTCATTTTGCTGGATAATAAAAAGGAAGGACCTGGCATTTTCTTTGGTGGACGTAGCCCACACTGGGTGAACCACATATATTTGTGTCTCTATTGTATTGTGTATCTTCTATGTTTTATTTCTGCATTTATTTTATTTTATTGCTCCATGATCCTATTTATCTAACAATTGGTATCAGAGCAAAAGTTAACTCGTAGGAAAAGAGGGTTCCTGGTTTGAGTAGGAGCAATGGCGGAAGATGGAAAGTTTAAGGTTGAGAAATTTAACGGCCAAAACTACCAGCTATGGAAGACGCAGATGGAAGATTATCTATATCATAAGGATATTTACATACCTTTGAACAGGAAAACAAAGAAGCGATGAGTATGAAAGATGAAGAATGGGATATTCTTGACAGAAAGGCACTGAGAACAATACGATTGTGCCTGGAAGCGACGATGGACTTTAACATTTCAAGCGAAAAGATAATGGAGGATTTGATGAAGAAATTGGCTTCACTGTATGAAAAACCCTCGGCCTCCAACAAGGTATTTTTAATGAAGCTCTTGTTTAATATGAAGATGTCAGAAGGTAAGTCTATTAATGACCATTAGGGTTAAGGTCTGTAAAAGTGAGATTTGATGATGAGATTAGGGCTCTTTTGATTCTATGTTCATTGGCAAAAAGATGGAATAGCTTGGTCATGGATGTAAGTAACTCTGTCTTTGGTTCAAACACCTTAAAGTTTGATGATGTTGTTGGTGTTATCCTTAGCAAGGAAATGCGAAGGAAAATCATAGGTGAGAAATCGGGTAATGCTTTGTGCTGGCACAGGGGTAGACCCAGGGTTCAAATCTAACAACGCACCAACAAGCCCTAACTATTGGCCCTTTTGGGAACACTTGCGGAGCAGATGCAGTCTCACCCAAAGTAGCAATAGGGAGTTGCAGGACACATGTGTCTACAACTAGAGTAAATGCAAAGTGGATCCAAAATAACACACAAAGAACTATTTATTCTTTACCAACTTAAGTCTACTTCGCACAGTTATATCCCAGATATAGCACAATAATGCAACAACAGAATAACAGAAAGTAGAGAACACAACATCAACCACAAAGGACAACAAGATATATGTGGTTCACCCTCTCCCTAGGGCTACATCCACAAAACCATGTTTCTTGATATATTATATGAAAACATACAGTTCTATCTGCACACTTAGCTTGCGGATCTCCCTCTCTTTCTCTTCTTCTCTCCCCTCCCTACGCACCCAACTGCAAGGTTGATCTTCATACCCAGCTGAAGATATTACAATACAATAATATTCTCACAACACAATACTCTCCTCATGCAACAACAATAATCACTCTCTTAACCCACAATGACGAATTCAGAACTATTGACCAATCCTCTCGACTCTCCTTGACCTTTATTTATACATTACATGGCAACCTTCTAGTTGTAAAACCCTAGATCCAAAACCTTAGATATCTAAAACCCTAGGTCAACTTGACCCTCCCTTCCTTGTGAAAACTGTCTTTTCTGTGTCTGGTACCCAATTTCAACTACATCTGGTACCTAGAACCTTCCTCTTATGCTTTTATTGAGAGATGCAAGGCAGTTGGTTGTCATAGTACAATTTCAACTGGCTCCCATTCACTAAACCTTCCTTCCATTCTCCATCCAGGGACTTCAACTGTGCAGCTCCTCCTTCTGTAACATAGGCAACCTCATATGGCCCAAGCCAATGTGTCCTGAACTTCCCTGGATGCTTCATGAACTTGCTGTCATATACCAATACCAGATCTCCTTGCCTAATTTCTTTCTTCTTGATATGCTTGTCGTGGTAGGCTTTCTCTCATTCCTTCTGTACCAGCTGACGGAATCCTGCAATGAACATGTCTTCTTCCAGTTCTACCAACTGCGCGAGCTTGTTTTGAACAACGCTAGTGTCATCCATATCTGTGAATGTTGCGATTCTTAAACTAGGAACCAAATATTCCATAGGTACCACTGCTTCCGGACCATAAACTAACTTAAAGGGAGTTTACATTGTCATCTTCTTGCAAGTGGTTCGATATGCCCATCGTACTACTGGTACTCTCAAATCCCAATCATCCCTGTTTACATTGCAAATCTTCGTCAGCACTGCCTCCAAGATCTTTTTGAAAGCTTTGATTGTTCCATTCGCTTGTGGGTGGTATGGCGTACTCTTTTGATGATGAACTTCAAATTCCTGAGTCAAGGCTTCAATAGTCTTATTAATAAAGTGTGTACCTTGATCGCTCATCAGGGTTTTCGGGCATCCAAATGGGGTTATGATATCATCAAATATGAATCGCACAACTGTAGTTGCACTACAGTCCTTAACTGCTCTTGCTTCTTCCCATCTGGTCAAATATTCTGTCGCAATGATGATGTATCGAGCTCCTGTGTGCTTCCCTGGTGGGTTGATATGTCCCAAAAAATCAATGGCCCATTTCTCGAATGGTTGTAATGTTAATTGCGGCGCTAAAGGCATCTCATCTCTTCTGAAAGGTTTCCCAACTCTTTGGCATACATCGCAGGCCCTGTAGTAGTCCTTAACATCTTTGTGTAAAGTGGGCCACCAGAGGCCAACTCTGAGAACCTTTTGCACTGTTTCTTTTCCTACATAATATCCTCCTGCGATGCCCTCATGTGCTTTTGCCAAAATCAATGGTCTTTTTTCCTCCATAACAAATCTCCACAATATTTCATCAGGTCCCATCTTATATAGCTGTCCAACGATAAGTGAAAAATCTGCAGCAAAAACTACCAGCTGTTTCTTCTGAATGACTGTATATTCACGAGGTTCCATTCCTGTTGACATGAACTGGACTATCTTGATGAGGTGATCATCAACCTTTCTGATGGAAAACAACTATGCATCCGGTAGTGTATCCTCCAAACTGGTAGGTTCCTCTCCATGTTCTAACCTAGACAAGTGGTTAGGTCCCTTGTTCATTCTCCCTGGCTTGACCACTATCTCAAAATCGTAGTCCTGGAATAATAGTAGCCATCTGCATATTATTCCCCCCAACACTGGCTTGTTGACTAGGTATTTCAACGCAGAGTGATCAGTGAAAATCTTAAAATGTCCTCCCAACAAGTAGTGTTGAAACTTCTACAGCGCGTACACCATGGCTAAACCTTCTCTCTCAATGGTAGTGTAGTTTATCTCAGCTGTGGAGAGCTTCCTGCTAGCAAAGGCTAACCGATGGTCAATATCTCCTGCTCCTGGTTGTGCTAACATTGCTCCTAATGAAATAGATGAAGCATCGACATGCACATGAAATTCTTTACTCCAATCTGGGAAAACCAAAATAGGGGCAGTAACCATTTTCTGTTTCAGTGTGTCGAAGCTTTTCTGACATTCCTCTGACCATTTTAACTGACAATCTTTCTTTAATAACTTCTCCATAGGTGATGTTATCTGTGCATAGCCCTTGATGAACTTTCTGTAGTATCCAGTATGTCCCAAAGCAGTGCACAGTTGTCTAACTGAAGTAGGGGGAGGTATATCAACAATGATGTCAATCTTAGAAGGATCTACCAACAATCCCTGCTTACACACAATATTCCCTAGAAACACTCCAAAGTGTGGAAAGAATATACACTTCTTCAGGTTCAAAGAAATCTGACATTGCCTGCACTTATCCAACATTAGTCTCAAACATTCAATATGGTTTTTCAATAGGCTAAAAATAGTCCAATCATCAAAATCTGCTTCCAAAAATTTATGTAAAAACTCCTTGAATGCTTTGACCACCACCCTAGAAAAGATGGCTGGTGCATTCTTCAATTTGAAAGGCATCACTATGTACTGGAAATAACCCCATTCTGTTGCAAATGTGGTCTTATGGAAATCTTCCTTAGCAATCCTAATCTGGTGATAACCTAAAAATCCATCTGTGAAAGAGCAAACTTCCTATCCTCCCACATTATCTAACACTTCATCAGTAAACAGTGTAGGGAATGGATTATGTAATCAGACATCATTTAGTTTCCTCAAGTCTACATAGATTCCGATCTCTCTTGACTTCTTATCCTGTACCACCATAGGGCTAATCCATTCTGATTCTTCAACAAGTTCTATGATTCTTGTTTCCAGCATTCTGTCTAGTTCGATCCTGACTTTCTGCTTATACTAGGGATTCAATCTGTAAGGTATCTTCTTGACTGGCCTTGCATCTGGTTTCAAGGGGATCTTTATTTCTCCCATGGGCCCTTTAATGCCCTTCATGTCTGTGAACTTGGTTGGAAACAAGTCCTGATATTCATGCAGTAGTTCTGTGATCTTATCAATGATGGCATCATCCCAATAATCTCCAACTTTTGTGAGCTTAGGTGCTTTATCTGTTCCAATATTAACTTTCTTGATTTTGATTGGCTGTCCAATAAAGGGTAGTTAAACTCTTGGTCCTTCTATGTCTCTCTGTCCTTTAGTTTCTGCGATGTTCATATTCCTAGGATCATCGTCTTCATTAGCATTGATATTGTAACAACCTTGCAGTTTCTGAAGAGGTGTAGTCCATTTATCCTCTTCTTGCTCCACATGGAGGTTAGGTGCCTCCTCAAATAATTTCTGTCTTACAACTTGTAAATCCTGATCTACTGCAGGGTACTGACTTTCAAATACAAATGTAGCTACAAATTTCTAAGTCATACCATGCCAATCTACAGTGGTGAGGCACAGTTCTGCTTGAAGATACCAATTGATGGGCATTGTGTCCAAAGTGTTAATGAAGTTTTGCACCCACTTTTCTTGAGGAATGTTGCTCCAGGCTTCCTCACAACTTCGCACATGGTCCTTTGGGCAGATCTGACCTATGTATCAAACTTCTCACCCTTCATCTTGTTCTGAAAAGCGCAATGTCATCAAAGTGTGACATTTCACCTAGTCCACGATGTTCTTCTTGTGTGCTCCCCACCATCTCACTGGCGTTGATTTAAAGGCTTCATCCAATGCCAACAATTTGTGTTGTACTGGTACAATTTCTTCAAATTCCAGTAAGAAATTTTCTAAATGATTTAAACCATCAAATGTGGGCAGATTACTTCTATGCCAATCCAACGAACTTCCTTGGTCAAT
>ML777929.1:1183773-1211044 GCA_009831015.1 Picea engelmannii | reverse complement strand
AACACAGGATAAAGACAACTATCATAAACTATCTCAATCACCTCGAAGTCTGCAAACGTCCTTACCCCGTCGATGTCCATAGGGACATGCTCCAGTCTTCCAAAGGGACTTACTACCTGCTGACTAGCCATCCTAAGCCTGATAGAAGAGTAAATCAACTTAGGTTTTCCCATCAGTTCCCAGGTATGCTTCGTCATAACATTGAGTTCTGACCCTAAGTCAAGGACCACATAATCTATGTCATAGTTTCCAATCTGAGCATTAAGGTGTAGTTCCTTGTTTGTCCTTCTCTTTCTGGATACTTTGTGTACTGCTCTATTCAGCAGAGGGTCTACCTTCCTTGGCTCATGCTGTCTGATCAAGTGTTGTAGTTCTTGCACATCTCTTTCATCCTTAATCAAATCAATGAACATATACAAGAAACTGACAAGCCTTCTTACCTCTTTTCCTTCTCCAAGTGATGCATACTTATCGAATGCCAGAGGCATCCCACATTCTCTCACTTTTGGTTATACCTTTGATGAAGAAGTCTGATCTCTTCCAAATTCTCTTCTTGCCTCTTCAAACGTCTTCTTTTCTTTCCTCAGATCAAACACTTGTGTCTTCTCTGTAGCTCTTCTAACCCTAGATTCTTCTGTAGTATTTTCTGGAGTCACCCTATCTTCTCTTGTAACAACGCCTCCTCTAGTGATAACAATGACTCTGGATCCTCTCCATGGGATTCTACTGATATTAATTGTACTTGCTGGTTTCCTCCTCACCTCTCCTGAAGTTTCGCTAACAAGGATGGACAATCCTCAATAACATGTTCAAATGAGTTGCAGTAGCTGGAAGTGGTAGAAGGGTTCTGATAGTCCCTTGCCAAGTGACCTAGCTATGTGCAGTTATAACAAATGATCTGACCTCGACCTCGACCCATGCCTCCTCCTCGTCCTCTTCCTCTGAATCCACCGTGAGGGTTGAAGTTTCCTCTTCCTGGAGAATTAAACTACACAACATTTCCCTCCTGCTGCATCTCTCCTTGAATCCTATATGTATCTCTTAAACTTTCATGCAAGAGGTCATAAGCCCTACAATCCTTCTCATCATGCCCCATAGATTTACAGAATGTGCAGTAAAGATTGGTAGGTGTCTGGACATATTTTTGCATGTAATAGCATTCACCAGGGCGATGTCTATTTCTACATACCTTGTACCAGGGTAGAGTAACCTGCTTCAAAGGGATCGAAGCTCCATAGGCCAAGTACTCATGAAATAGGGGACAATGCTCCTTTTCATGGCCCTCTGACTTGCATCTGATACACCATATGTCTTCTCTTTTATCTTTTCCCTTTTCTTTCTTCATATCTTTGACCTGCAGAGATAAGCTAGTTAGCTGAATCAAAATTTGACTCATACCTGAGTTGGATTATCCCATAGGGGCTGATTCTAGCTTCATGGTGATCTCCAATGCCTCAACCTATGAAGCAACCTTCTGTTGCATTAGAGGAACTCTGATGTGTGGCAAGAGGGCATTAATGAACCATTCCTTGTTTTTCTTGTCTGGGATCTGAAAACTCAATCAGCCTGTCAACGTCTTAAACCTCTGATCAAACTCCCAAACAAGTTCAACTATTCTCTGCTTGATTTCTTTCAGTTCTGTAATGCACTGTGACTCTGACTTGGGTTCTTAAATTCTGCACTCAATGCAGTCTTGATATCATTCAACGGTTTAGGTTGTGCAAGTCATTTAACAAACTTCATGTACCGGCTTAGTGCGCGGTCTCTCAAGGTAGTACTAAACTGAGCTCTCTTAATAGCTTCATCACTGACTTGCTTAATACTCCATACAACTTCACATAAAAACCAGTGCTGATCAGGATCTTCAGATCCATCTCCTCTAAATATAGGTAGCCTCATTTCATCTACCATAGATCTTCCTAGGTTTTTGGACTAAGTATGTACTGAAATACTGGTAACAATGCTTTGAGTGCTCTGATAACTCTGACTACTCTAGTTACTTAGCGTTGCTAAAACAACAAGAGGAGTAATAGTACTTACTTCGACAGTCAGTGCAATTCCTGAAGTTTTCGATTCTTCTCGGCGAGGTTCTTCAGTCTTCTCGTCCCCTACCCTAGAGAACTCTGAATGTTCCTCGTTCAATAACTCTTCTTCTTCTCCACTGTAGAACCCTTTGTCCTGTTCTAGTGCTTCGTGGCTCTGCTCAAACAGGTTTACCAGAGAAAAATCTCTGAAGGTTCTCCCACTACATGTATGTCCCACCTCTACGTCGTTGTCCCTGTCTGAATTCTTGAACATTAGATTTTCAATCTGACCACTTACTGTATCTTCAATATGTTCTTCTCATGCAATAACATCTTGATCTTCAACTTCAAAAAGTGTAAAATTTTTCCTCTCAGTCCCTTAAAGAAATACCTCTCTGCTTGGCTATATGACTCTAGTCTGTCAATAAGAAACTCAATAATGTACCCTCCAATGGTGCTATCAAACCAATGATCTACTGGTCTTGACACAACGTTATCAACTCTCTTGACCTTCTTGATTAGGGCTGACATCCAAACCATAGGTGGTATAGATCTTATATCAAATTGGGTATCCGTTAACCTGGCTAAACACTCGTATATCTCCTTATGAATTCCTTCAAAGAAAATCTCGTGTATATCAGTAAAGATATACCTTCCTAACCAATCCTCTGTACTAATATTAGAGTTTTTATTCTGAGCTTCAGTGGAGTCTCTCTCTTTTTCTTCTATCCACTTCTGAATCTCTGTCTTCGATGGAAACCACCTTGACATGCCCTCAAGAAGATCCCAATCCTGGAAACGAAACCATTTGTTGGCATAGGGGAAGACACATGGTTCAAATCTAACAATGCACCAACAAGACCTAACTACTAGCCTTTTCGACAACATCCATGGAGTAGATGCAGTCTCACCCAAAGTAGCAATAGGGGGTTGCAGGACACAGGTGTCTACAACCAGACGAAATGCAAAGTGGATCCAAAACAACACACATAGAGCTAGTTATTCTTTACCAACTTAAGTCTACTTCACATAATTATATCCTAAATCTAGCACAATAATGCAACAACAGAATAACATAAAGCAAAGAACACAACATCAACCACAGAGGACAACAATATATACATGGTTCACCCTCTCCCTAGGGCTACGTCCACAAAAATGCGTTTCTTGATATATTATATGAAAACATACAGTTCTATTTGCGCACTTAGCTTGCATATCTATCTCTCTTTCTCTTCTTCTCTCCCCTCCCTACACACCCAGCTGCAAGGTTGATCTTCACACCCAGTTGAAGATCTTACAATACAAGAATATTCTCACAACACAATACTCTCCTCACACAACAACAATAATCACTCTCTTAACCCACAATGATGAATTCAGAACTATTGACCAACCCTCTCGACTCTCCTTGACCTTTATTTATACATTACATGGCAACCTTCTAGGTGTAAAAACCCTAAATCCAAAACCATAGATGTCTAAAACCCTAGGTGAACTTGACCTACGTTTTCAGGGCTTCACCATCCTGTCTTTCCTTCTTTCCCGCGCTGTGCTTGAAAGCATCCGTTGGTGGCTTTTTCCGCTTGTTGAGTTGTCCACGCTCCATCTTCCTTGCTAATATGTCTTCCTCGATCTTCTCATTCAATGACTCATTTTCCCTTACTTCACTCTTTCTTTTCTTCTTCTTTGACCACTTCAACCCATTCTCAATCACTGTGCCTTCCGTACAGTTCGTACTTCACCTTTCTTCCTGAATCTTTGCTTTCTTCCATAACCAAGGGCCAACACTTTGTCTGTGGAAAATAGAGGTAGACAAAGGGAAAGAGGAAAGAGTCCAGGGAACCATGGGAAGTCTAGGAAGGGCAGATCCAAATCTAGACTGGGAAATATAGAGTACTAATATCGCGGGAAGAAAGGACATCTGTAGAAAGACTGCAAAGCTCCAAAGAAACAAAGATATGGACAACATGAAAACAATTAGGAAGCAAATGTAACAAGTGATGTGTTACAAGATGTTTTGATTCTTTATATATATAATATTTCTAAGCCTTGGGTAGTAGATTCAGGGTCTTCATTTCATGCCACACCCTATAGCAAACATTTTCTAGATTATGTTCATAGTGATTTTGGAAAGGTTCATTTGGGTGATGACGCACCATGCAAAATTGTTGGAGTGGGGAAGGTACAAATAAAGAAAAAGAATGGAAACCAATGGTTGTTGAAAGAGGTAAGACATGTTCCAAATCTAAGGAAAAATATAATTTCAATTGGGCAGTTGGCAAGTGAAGGCTTTATATCTAAATTTATAGATAAGGCGTGGAAGGTCACCAAATGATCACTGGTGATATAAAAAGGAGAGAAGGTAGGTACATTGTATTTATGTACTGGTAATACTAACTCTTCTATCTCTTTAGATTCTATAGGAGTGGATACAACATTGTGGCATCATAGGCTTGGACACATGAGTGAGAAGGGGATGCAAATACTTCACAAAATAATTTTTTTGCAAGATATTAAACAAATTGATTTGAATTTCTGTGAGCACTGTGTTTATGGAAAACATAAGGGAGTCAGATTTCTCAGAGATGGAAAGGTAAAGAAGAATGAGAAGTTAGATCTTGTGGATACATATGTATGGATACCAACTCAGGTATCATCTCTTGGTGGCTCTCATTATTATGTTACTTTTATTGATGATGCAACTAGAAAAACTTGGGTTTATTGCATTCGACAAAAATATGACGTTGTTGATACTTTTAAGAAATGGAAAGCTTTGGTTGAGAATGAGACAGGAAATTTTTTGAAGTGTCTCAGATCAGAAAATGGAGGTGAATACTGTAACAAGGTATTTGATGATTATTATTCATACCATGGGATTCGTAGAGAGAATAAAGTTCCAGGAACACCACAAGAAAATGTTGTGTCAGAAAGGATAAACATGACAATCATGGAGCGTGCAAGGAGTACGAGATTGTATGCAGGGTTTCCCTTACTGTTTTGGGTAGATGCTGTAGATACTGTTGTTTACTTGATAAACAAAGGACCTTCAATTTATTTGGATGGTGACATTCCATAGGATGCATGGACATGTAAAAAGGTAAACTATTCATTTCTGAAGACTTTCGGTTGTGAATCATTTGTCCATAGTGATAAAGAAAATAGAACAAAGCTTGAAGCAAAATCCAAGAAGTGTACCGTTATTGGATATGGTGTTAATGATTTTAGTTATTGCTTATGGGATTATGAAAATCAAAAATTCATTAGAAGTAGAGATGTCATATTCAATGAGAAGGTCATGTATAAAGATCAGTTGCAGGGAAGGAAAAAGGAAGAAGAAAAACCAGAATACACAATGCTTGATGAGATCATTGAAAAAGAAATTCCAAAGGTACCAGAAAATCAAAATGTACAACAACAAGAGCAACAGGTACCTCAAACTCCTGCAAGTGTTGTTAGAAGATATACCAGGTTAAGTAGACCCCCTGAACGATACTCTCCTTCAGGCAATGCAGGTAGACACTAAAAGGAAGTGGGAGCAAGGCATGAAAGAGGAAATAGATTCCTTGGTAAATAATCAGACTTGGGACTTGGTTCAGTTTCCTGCAGGAAAAAGAGCATTGTAGAATAAATGCGTTTATAGGTTGAATGAAGAAGACAGAGGCAAAAAACGGTACAAGGCTAGACTTGTTGTAAAGGGGTTTTCACAAAAGAAAGGTATAGATTTTGATGAAATATTTTCTCCTGTTGTTAAAATGAATTCAATTAGGATTATTTTAAGTCTTGTGGTAATAGAATATTTGCATCTTGAACAATTAGATGTAAAAACAACTTTTCTCCATGGGGATTTGGATGAACAGATTTATATGCAACAACCACAGGGGTATGAGGTCAAAGGGGAGAAAAATTTGGTATGTAGAGTGAAGAAGAGCTTGTATGGCCTAAAGCAAACTCCAAGGTAATGGTATTTGAAGTTTGACAGGTTTATGATAGAACAAGGTTATAGTAGATGTCATTCTGATCACTGTGGTTATTTTAAAAGGCTAGAAAATGGAAGCTATATTATCTTTCTATTGTATGTATATGGCATGCTTGTTGCAGGGTCTAATATGAAGGATATAAGTGTGCTCAAGAAGAAATTATCTAATTCATTTGTGATGGAGGATTTGGGTGCTACAAAGAAAATCCTTGGTATGAAAATAACAAGAGACATAAAAAATCACAAATTGACATTGTCTCAGGGTGAGTACATAGAGAAGGTGTTGGAGAGGTTTATAATGTAGAATGAAAAACCAGTTAGCGCACCTTTGGCCAACCATTTCAAATTAACCAAGGAAACGTGTCCCAAGGCACAAGGGGAGATAACATACATGTCCAGGGTCCCTTATTCATCAGCAGTTGGAAGCTTGATGTATGTGATGGTTTGCACAAGACCAGATATTGCACATGCAGTGGGAGTTATGAGTAGGTATATGAACAATCCATGTAAAGAACATTGGGAGGCAGTAAAGTGTATTCTCGAGTATTTGAGAGGTACTGCTACTCATGCATTATGTTTTGGTGGTTCAAACTTTGTTCTATAGGGATATGTTGATTGAGATATGGTAGGTGATAAATATAGTAGGAGGAGCACCACATGGTATGTTTTTACTATAGGTGGAACACCAATAAGTTGGATTTTGAAACTGCAAAAGATTGTTTCACTTTCAACAACAAAAGCAGAGTATGTTGCTGCTATAGAAGCTAGTAAAGAGATGATTTGGTTACAGAGGTTTGTGGAGGAATTGGGAAAGAATCAGGAGAATAACATGTTGTACTGTGACAACAAGAGTGCCATTCATCTTGCAAAGAAATTATCCTTCCATTCTAATACTAAACATATACAACTCAGGTACCATTTCATAAGGTCAATTTTTGAAGATAGACAATTGAAATTGGAAAAGATACATACTATCTAGAATTCTGCAGACATGTTGAAAAAGGTAGTAATCGAAGAGAAGCCGAGTTCCTGGTTATTTTTAGTTGGCCTTCATGTATGAAGGAGGAGATGAGAAATTTTCTAGGTTCAAGAAGGATCATAGTCCAACAAATATAACAACAGTGGAGTTGTTGTGATCAGTATCCAAGTGGGAGATTGTTGGTTGTGGAGCCTGATTATCTTCCTGATTCAAAGGTCTTTGTTTTCAGCTGTGTTTATTGTAAATGTGTTGAACCTGCACATAATAAATTTAGCTAGGAATTGACATACACAGTTGCAGAGAAAATAGAAGAAAAGAGAAGCATGAGAGAAAGAATGGAAGAATTCTCATTAACCAAAATGAATGAATGATAATTTACACATGATATACTCTATATAACTCAACCAATTCCCACTAGAGGAGAAACAAATTCCCATAGTGGTGGTCTAGAGTTATGTGTGGCACACACCAACAGTTACGAGAATAAATGTCCACCTAGTCTAGTCTCTCGGGCAGTTAAGGGAGTGAACTACCACCTAACTGAGTTAACTAGTCTATCAATCTTCAGTTAACTAACTGAAACCGAGTGAAGTGAGGAGGAGATTAGGGAATCATGGGTAATGCACTAGTTTGGTGATGATCCCAAGGACAATGCACATTAGCTGGTGATGATCCCAAGGACAATGCACATTAGTTGGTGATGATCCCAATGATGCATGGTGATAATCCTAATGACACATGGGATATCGTATAAATGACATGATAGATAGTGATGATGTGTTGCAACTGAGTTGGCAAGGTAGTGGCCAATGACAGGATGCCACGTGGACCAATCATATGGTTCCATGTGGCACCTTCAAGAAGGCCAATTTGGACTTAGAATCAAAATTGTTGGAATTAGAAGGAATCGGACCTCCGACCTCCTAGCATTGGCTCAATGACTTAAACAACATGCCATAATTTTGACAATTTGATGCTATCACACCAGATGACGATCAATTTGAGTGGAGTCTATATGCTACATTAGGATTATCACCATGAAACATTGGGATCATCACCAGTTAATGCACATTTTCCTTGGGATCATCACTAGACTAGCGCATTACCCATGATTCCCTGATCTCATCCTCACTTCACTTTGTTTCACTCAGTTAATTGAAGACTGATAGACTAGTTAACTCATCTAGGTGGAATTTCACTCCCATAACTGCTCGAGAGACTAGACTAGGTGGCAGTTTACTCCTGTAACTACTGTTGTGTGTCCATATCACTCTAGACCACCATTATGGTGCATTGGCTTATCCTCTGCAATTGTGTATGTCAATTCCCAACTAGATCTATTTTGTGCAGGTTAAACACATTTACATGGTATCAAAGCCAATGGAATGCTAGGAAAAAGACACACCAAATTACTTTTGCAGGTATCGAAGATTGAAGACAACGAAAAAATGGAATTGCCAAAAGAATTCATTCTTACACCTTACAACTTCTTTGCATGGAAGAAGAATATGATCATGCATCTTCGAAGTAGAGGATTGTATAGGTTAACCATGAACACAGAGGTAAAACCAACATCAGCCATAGAAAAATCCAAGTATCTAAATCGAATGGATGAAGCATTCATAACAATATGCAGTCTCATTTCTCCTGAACTTCTCTTTCACATATCCGCTTGTAAAACCCCCAATGAAGCCTGGACCACCATGGAAGGGATTTTTGGAAAACAAGACGAGATGAGGGGACACATGATCGAGGTGTAATTGATCACATTGGATCCAAAAATCTTCGGGAATCTCCAAGATTTCTTCACCAAATATAAGGATTTGTTGTCGCAACTCAAGGTTTGCAGGGTTGATAAATCTAAGGAGGAGAAACAAATGGTTCTCACCATTCTCTCTAAACTTGGTCCAAAATACTCATTTTTTGTATCCACTTTCCATTCATTTAGTGTCGCCTTCAGATCTACCAGGATGATGCCCTCTCTATAGGCCTTTATCGAGTCTCTAACACAAAAACAGAGCAAGCTCATTATTATGGGCAAAATCAAAGGCCCAAAGGTGCATGCACTTACTATGCAATATGGCAGTGGTCATCAATATTAGAAATCTAAAGACAAAGAAAAAATTAAAGAACATGCAAATATGAAGAAGGAAGGGTACTCAAAACCCTTCAACGACGCCTCTGGATCCAAAGGTGGAAAGGGAAGAAAATGGGAGAAATGCTCTTACTGCCATAAAAGATTCCATCCAGAATCTACATGTATGTAGAAACAAATAGATTTAATGACCCAAATACTTCAGAAAAACAACCTTGGATATTGCATCCCCGAGGGTTCCAAGAAGAAGAAGCTAGAAGATCAGAATCCCAAGAAAATCAATTCTAGCCATGCTTTGATTACCATCAACTCCTCTTGTTATCGGACTAATCGGTAGGTGCAGACACTAACAAATCTCCCTAGATCCACCTGGATCTAGAACAAAACAGGACAAGACATGAATCTTTCCCTAAGTTTTGACCATTGAATTAGCTAGTAGGAAGGAACAAGTAACATACCTTTATATTGCTTCCTAGGGTCTCTGTTTCTCCCACTTCGCTTCGGTGTTCTCGTGAGGTCAAGACCAAGACAACACAAACCAACCAAAGTGAAGATAGCAAAATATATTCAACAATCAACTTATGTGTATGATCAAGGAATTACACAATAAAGCGAGAATAGCTTTATGGGAAAGGGACATGCCACTGTATCATATTGATTGAAAGTAAAGATTACAACCTGATCGCCTTAATGTCGCAAGCTTCCTTTCGATGGCTCTTGGCTCCAACACACACACTTGCTCAATCCTTGTATGAAGAAAATCAAATCCTCTTGATAGACTTACTAAAGTCTCCAAGCTACTGTTCAGGCTAAGTCCTTCACACAATTCTTTCACCAATTCTCTAATGAATCTTGCTTAACCTTTTCCATGAGAATTCCCTCAATATATAGGAGAGAATAAGATAGTTACTTGGATAATAATGATCCCACAATATCAGGGAATCCAGTACAAGGATAACCATTTGARTGCCAACCCATTCTTCTAGAATATTCCCTTCTAGAAACATCGAGAATTTATCTTTTCCATGCTTTAGGAAGAGTTCACACCCTGGCTATTCAACACAGTGCAAGAAGTTCACACCTTGGCTTAAAGAAGCCCACRAGAATGGGTCAKTCTCGCACCCAAATATATTAGCAGCCTGCGAACCTTCTTCAAAAATGAGTTTTCTGGGAAGAGATGAAAGTAACTTTTCTCAGGAGAAAGTTCTTATGAAGAGYCTGAGTACACCATCATCAATACATCATCATGACGACCAAAATCATGGGTAACACCTCTCCCAATGCTTGGATYGTAGATTCARGAGCATCACACCACATGGATGCCACAAAAGAGGTTTATTCTTCATTGGATGCATGAAAAGGTCCTCATATTCTGATGGGGGACAACTCTCCAGTCGAGGTCACCGACAAAGGAAGGGTTGAACTCACAAATGGAAGCTTTGAGAATGTGCTGCATGTTCCCAAACTTTCCGTCAATATTCTCTCTGTGTATCAGATGAAAAATTATGGCACCGGAAAGAGAGTCACATTCACACATGATGTAGTGGATATCTATGACATATAAACCAATTCCAGGGTTTCTACCGGTGAGGTAAATCATCAATCTAGACTTTACACATTTTCTGAATTTATTGAACCAGATTTTGCATTACTACTTTTCCATGCCGATGAAAGTAGTATGATATGGCACAAAAGGTTTGGGCATTTAAATTTTAGATGTATACAACAAATTAGCAATCATGGAATGGTTGATGGTCTACCTGACATCCACTTCTCCAAAGGAATTTGTGAGGGACGTGTTCTTGGAAAACACCCTCAAGAGAAATTCGACAAAGGAAAGACTCAAAGAGATTCCTCTCCTTTAGATTTGATCCATAGTGACCTAATGGGCCCTTTTCCACATCCATCAATCAAAAAAAAAAGGTATGTGCTCATTTTTGTTGATGATTTCTCACACTTCACATGGATTTTATTTCTTAGGAAAAAATCAAAGGTATTTCAACACCTCAAAGATTTCAAAGCCCTTGTTGAGACACATTCAAGAAATAAAATCAAAATCCTCTGAACTGATAATGGGGGAGAGTATGTAAACCATGAGATCCAAAATCTTTTTCACAAGGAAGGGATTCAGTTGCAGCACATGGTTCCCTATACTCCACAACAAAACAGAGTTGCTGAGCAAAAAAATAGATCTCTAAGAGAGATGGCATCTTGCATGCTACATGCAAAGTCACTTCCACAAATATTATGGGTTGAAGCACTTAATTGTGCAAACCACATCCAAAACAGATCTCCCCATAGATATGTTAAGGATAAGACCCACTATGAGGCTTGAAGTGGCCTCAAACTGGAACTGAACCACTTTCGTATTTTCGGTTCATGTGCATGGGCCTAGATTCCCTCTGAAAATAGGAAGGTACTTGATCCACAAAGAACATAGTGTATCTTTGTTGGATACCCTGATGGTGTGAATGGATACAGACTTATTGATCTTTCCTTGGACCGACTCATCATTGAGCGTAGTGGCCAATTCGAGGAAAGTGTCTCGCATGTACCTCAACAACTGTATGCAAACACCTTTGTTCTTCCACCTGTTAGAGATGATGAGCATGCACATGCCGAATCTTCTTCATATGAGAGTTCTGATTCAGAGGATTCAGATGATCCATATATAGAGTCAATACAATCAGAAGTAGAGTCAATGCATCAAGATGCAGATGCAGAGCTAGAGTCGAGGCCCAAGTGGGCCCATACTACTCTTTAGGATGAAGGGGATCTTGTTGGTGATCCAGCTGATAATAGGAGGACTTGATCTGATTTCGAGGAGCCTCATCTTGCACTCAATGCCACTTAACCATTGCCACCTAGGCATATTTTCTTGGTTCAATCTTTAGATCCACAGTCTTATGGTGAGGCTGTTGGAAATCCCTTTTGGGAATCCACCATGCAGGAGGAGTACAACTCCCTCCTAGATAACCATACTTGGGATTTGTTTCCCCTTCCTTATGGAAGGAAACTTGTTAGGTGCAGATGGGTCTACAGGACCAAGAGTGCAGCAGATGGACAAATTAGTAGATACAAAGCCAGGCTAGTTTCTAAATGCTTTCAACATGTGCATGGCATTGACTATGATGAGACCTTTGCTCTAGTAGCGAAGATGGATTCCATATGTTTGGAAATTTCCATTGCGGCAACCAAGGGATGGGAAATCCATCAGAGGGATGTAAAGAATGCATTTATTCATGGCAACCTCTTTGGGGAGATATATATGGAGTATCCCCAGGGATTTATGGAGGATTCATATTTGGTGTGTCGATTGAAGAAGTCTCTTTATGGCCTCAAGCAGGCTCTAAGGGCATGGTATGCCAAGATGGACTCCTTCCTGTTGTCACAAAACTTTTTACGTTGTAAATCAGACCTGAATGTTTACATGCTCATGACAGATGATTCACTTCTACTCCTAGTTCTATTTGTTGATCTCCGGTTGCTCAACTTCAATGATTGTTGCAGTCAAGATGATTCTACATGACAGGTTCTTAATGCTGAACATGGGTCTGCTACATTTCTTCCTTGGACTTGAGATCAACCAGGATGAATCAGGCATCAAACTGTCTCAGGCCAAGTATGCACAAGATCTCCTTGAGATATTTCACATGAAAGACTGCAAGTTTTCCTTGAATACTTTCCTATCAGGAGTCAGACTTGAGGATGGCAGGGACACTCCACTAGTTGACAACACAATGTACAAATAACTAGTGGGGAGATTGTTGTATCTCACACACTCTAGACCAGACCTCTCCTATGCAGTTGTCGCAGTCTCCAGGTTCATACAGGAGCTGCATGAGCTACATTGGAAGGTTGCAAACTGTATCCTTTGATACGTACAGGGCACCATCACCTTTGGGATTCACTATTCAGTAGACTCTACATTGGACCTCATTGGTTTCACTGATTCTGACTGGGCTGACAATAACATTGATCACAAGTCCACATTTAGTTACTCACTCAATCTTGGTTCCGGGTCTATCTGTTGGTCGAGCAAGAAGCAGGCTACTATTGCTCTATCTTCAGCCGAGGCAGAATACAGAGGGGTAGTTAGCATAACCATTCAGGCTATGTGGCTACAACATTTTCTCACTGAGTTGGGCATTCAGTTTTATCAGTCAATCATCATTTGGTGTTATAGCATCAAATTGTCAAAATTACCGTGTATGTTTGTAAATAAAACTCTACTTATCCAAGTGAGAATGAATCAACATCACACACATACATATTTGATAACAATGTGATAATGGAGTTCACCAAATCCACTGGCTACGTCTTTGGGTCCATGAAATTCATGAACCTGCTTTATTGATTCTTCTTGAAAGGGATATTCATAAACAATCCTACAACCTGCTTCTCCTTTACAAAGAAAACTCATGAATCAACAAGATCTCCCTTCTTGACCTTCAAAAAGGGGTTTAACAAAGTCTCCATCTGAAAACTACTTCAAGATTTTTAGGAGACAAAATATTTCAAGATCCCCTTAGTTAGGATCCTGTCATATCTCAAGGGATTGGTTGGAGCATATCTCTCAACCATCCATGAAGATCTCAACTCTCCATGAGACTCTCCTTGAGACTAAGAACTAAAAGAGTTCTTAGCTTTTGCACCAAATGATTTCATTTTCTAAATGAAAAATACTTGAATTTATGAGAACCTAAGCTCAACAAGTATTAATAATTACATTTGAATTTTTGTCACTTTTTCCTTTTTCTTCAACAAGTTATATGTCTAGCATATGAATTCCAATTGACCTCATTCAAAATGCATTGGAAAAATCCTTACTAGCTCTTTGTTGGCTATATTGGAAGTGAATTGAAATGTGTCGACTGTGAAGATCCGCTTGGATTAGTCAAAAGGAAAACTGAGTCAAGTAAAAGGAAGTTGGTCTTGTATGGAGAAGATACATCAAAACAAGGGTTAGTTTCAACTAAAAAAAAACATAGTTTTCTTGAATGCAAAAATTATGCACCAGTAAAAGAACTAGGAAAGATGAAAAAGAGATAAATTACTTCTTGGACAAAGGAAAATTGAGTATGTATAAGAAGCCACAATCATGGAAGTTGAGAAAATTTCAGATATGAAACAGAGTAGGAGAAATAAAGGGAAACAACCAATTTATCAAGAAGACCTAGGAGTAGGCTCACTACAAAGGCTACATGCGACCATTCTTTGAAGATAACAAAACCAATTGCTATTGAGGATGATAATTCTGCAAGTGTTCTTGTTGATACATAAAATGAAGCAATATTTATTAAATCATTGAAAGATATGCTTATGAAGAAAAACAAAAATAAGCAAAGGGTAATGTCTGTAGCTCAAATTCCAAAGTAACATGATGAAATAGGGAAAAAACAGAGTATCAACCCTATGATATCTAATTTTCCAGCGTTACATTGATCTAAATAAACCAACTATTGAAGAGGATCCATGGGAAAACATGAAAGAAACATGGGAAACTTCAAAAAGAAGAAATTTGGAAATTCCTTAACAATTTTGGTAAAAATTGCAAAATTTCATGTAGGTGATTGTTTTTGTAATAATCTTCTGACGTGTTTCCTGAGCAAATGGGGTCAAATATCAGAAAACTAAAACATTGATTTTCTCAAGAATGGGCCAAATTGAGTGACATGAGGGTTGTTTCCCAAAAAAGTGAACTATTTGGGAGCTACATGTGGGGCTCTAAGGCTCATTTTTTTTTGTTGATTTTTCCAAATTTTCTAGTCAACAGAGCTACCACCTCATTAGTTCGACCTGTCCTTGATCATTGGAGCCAACACATGAAGGATGAGTGAGTTGTTGTTAGATCCATCCATTAAGAGATGATGAGTTGGTTTTAGATGCATTATTTTTGGATCTTAGATTTGTAATGATTTCTATATATTTGAGAAATGAGAATGTAAATGGAGGATGGATCTTCCTCTTAGAAGGAAGGAGGGTTCATTATTTTAGAGTAAAAGAAAAGGAGAAAGTTTTGTATATTGTTAAAGGAGCTTTAAAACATGTAAGCTTTTGTACTTAAGGAATCAAACATCCTGATGGTCATATTGTCTTTCTATGTGTCTTATTTTGCTTATCTTATTTGAATGCAAATTGAAATTTCTGCAAAGCACTGATTTTGTCTTGATCCCGTGTTAAATTACTTGTTTCTAGGATTTTCATTTGAATCTTTTGTTTCAATTTTGAAATGATATTTTAAGCTTGGAAATCTTCTGCACATAAGTAAGCAAATTTTCAACTTGTGTTTATGTTTTCTTTGCTTTTCATCTACATCCAAATGCTATTTTTATTTGATCTATTAGTGTGAATTTCCTGAAGTAAATGAAAGATTTCCGATTACTTGAAATTACTTGAAATATTATGACCAGACCCATACCCATCCAACTTATCCAAACTACTTGATCCATTAGATAAAACCTTCAAACCATTAAAATAACTGATGTGCCCTAGCTTTGTGCCACAACAGTCTGGTGTAGACTTTAGGGATAACACATACGACACTAGATAGCCGAAACTGGGTAAATCACTTATGTGACAAGTGGAAATGAATAAAATCAATCAATAATTGGAATATAACACTAGAAGCCTTATATGTTGGGATTGAGATAACAGAAATGAGTTAATAAAGAATGAAGAAAAAATTAATAATAAAGTAGACAAAAAAAATGAATAGAAAATGGGGAAACAATATCCTTTATTGCTCAGCCAACAGCGGAGAAATGGTTACAAGTCTCATTGAAGCACCTCACAAGATTCCATATTTAAACAAGAAAAATATCAAGTGTTTTTAGGCATGTCGAAAACCATACACTTGAGAAACCTCCCTTGTATTGTAACTGTAAGGTGTATGTTGTCACCACCCAACAATATCCACCTTGACAAAAATTTTCCTGATAACTTTCCCAACGAATTAATCATCATCTTTCCTGCAAGCCAAGACGAGCCAAACACTACCACAACTTCTCTAACAATACTGGTTGTGTGAACATCTCTACTTACTTTTCTCCAGTATGGACCACTCCACCTCCTTTGAATCAACATAAACATAGAATAAATCATTGCAACAATTATAGGTGATATTCACACCTCTAAGATACCGAAGCACCCATTTCCATTTCTCTTTACCTAGTTTTGGCATGTGTCCACTGATTACACAAATTGCATATGAAATATTTAGTCTTGAACATTTCATCGTGTCAAACTTCCTAATAAAATTAACATATGGGGGAGTGCACAAAGTTGATGGATGAAAAAGTGGCAATGGAGTGTGAAGGAAGTGTTGGAATATTAACTAATACTGAGAGGGGGGTTGGGGGTGAATCAATATTGAGCACTTTTTACCATTTTCAACATTAACATGTAAACATTAAGTTATCAATAGTTCCATTCAATTATGATTTCATTTAACATATGATAGCCATATAACCACATATTCACAATATATACGAGTTTTACATGGAAACCCAAATGGGAGAAAACCACATAATGGATTTTACTATATATTGAATATTACATCCACGGGAAGAAATAACTTCCAAACTTATTCAACACCAACTAGAAGGAGGCACCAACCCCCTATTTACAAGCTCCAACCTGAAGGAAGCTCCAACTCCCTATATTCTCGAGTACCAACTGGAAGGAGGCTCCAACCCCGTGATTTACAGTTTCCAACCCGAAGGAAGCTACAACTCCCTGAATTCTCCAGCTCCAACTGGAAGGAGGCTCTAATCCCCTTGTTTATAGGATCCAACATGAAGGAATATATGACTCCCTGTATTCTCCGGTTCCAACCAAAAGTAGGCTCCAACTCCCTTTCCATGCCCCTTCCTTCCTCCTTGGAATATATGTGTGAGACTCAACCTCTCACTGCTACTGTCACTAATACATCATCATCATCAAAACCAAATTCAACCTATCAATATAACTGTTATTGATACTATTACCTCATCATCATCAAAACCAGACTCAAAATATCATTGTAACTGTCACTGATACTGATACATCACCATCATCAAAACTAGCTCCACTACAATTGATACATCATCATCTTCAAAACTGGATACACCATAACTGATACATCACCATCATGAAACAATAGATCCACCACAACTAATATATCATCATCATCAAAACTAGATATACCTAGGTCCACTTAGAGACTGGGTCCACACAAATATCCTAGGTCCACATGGATCCACTTATAAACCCCAACATCACTTCTTAAATCTGCATACAAATATGCTCAGAAATGTACCTCAAATATGCAAACTTGTAAGATTCACCACAAGATCAACTTTCATTTATGATTATGAAAATTGGACCTCATATATTAGGATCTTTTCTCCTTCTAATGCAACAAGTGGAATTCAATGTGGACCTACCAAGATTCATATATAACTGTTTTATCTTGAACACCTATTTGTGACTAGTTTTTGGATTAGTCACAAACCCCAATTTTCAACAAGTATAACTCCGTACCTGTAATTAATAAAGGTATGAAACTTGTAACCAATATTATTTGACATCTTATATGAAATTCCTCCAATTTTAGCTCCTTGAATCGTCTCTGAAAAGGATTTATAGTGAAAATGGTAGACCTTCCTGAATTCTGTCCTATTCTAGAGAGATAACTTGTACAACATGCCACACACTCAATATTTCATATCTGATTCTTAAACTAGAACAAAAAATACTACATACCGTACTCTTTCCAATGAAATTTGGATCCTCTGTGAAGAAGTTATTACTATTTTAGTTGAACACCTGTTTGAGACTAGTGACATGACTAGTAAAAAACCCTATCTTCCACATAGTCTATCTCCAAAAGCAAAATGACCCAGAAGCTGAAATTAGTACCACAAGTACCTTGATATGTCTTCTAAATATTCTCCAAGTTTCACTGTATGAATCATTATAGAAATTTTTTTTATAGAAAAAATGGTAAGATGACCTTTAAACAACATATCTTAGAACACATCATCACAAGACTTCATCTTCCCTTCGAATCTCACCCTTCTTCACTTCATCTTCCTTCTAAATTTCGCTGCCAAAACTATGCTAAGAGATCATAATATTGAATTGTAAAAATGAGAGGTTGTTAATGTGTATTTATACTATTGGCACAGGGGCAGACCCAGGGTTCAGCTCCAAGAGCGCACCAACAAGCCCTAACTACTGGCCCTTTCGGCTACACCTGTGAAGCAGATGCAGTCTCACCCAAAGCAACTATGGGGGGGTTGCATGACAGAGATATCTACAATAAAGGGAAATGTCAAGTGGATCTAATAATAGAACGGTAAAACATGCATACATCACTTATCAACTTAGATCTATTCCATACATCTTATCATATCTACCACAATATTGCAATAACAATGTATTAAATGATAAGAACAGAGCATCAATCACACACAACACAAAGTATATGATATTCACCCTCTCTCTAGGGCTACGTCCATAGAACTATGCTTTATAATATATTAAGATGAAAGCATACAGTTCTGATCTGCGCTCTTAGCTAACAGATCTCCTCTCTTCTTCTCTTTATCTCTTCCCTTCCTACGCACCCAGTTGCAGGACTTGATCTTCGCACCCAGCTGAAGATCTTACAATACCAGAAGGCTCTCGTACTCAACTCTTCTCTCTCTCACAACAATAATCACTCATGTCAAAACAATACAACTAGATCCAACAAACTCGAACCAACCCTCTTCCCTCGTATAGGTTCTTATTTATACATTACAATCACTCACCGACATCCTTAGGTCGAAACCTAGGTGTCAAAACCCTAGATACCAAAACCCTAGGTGTCTAAAACCCTAGGTCAACTTGACCTGCATTTTCAGGGCTTCGCCAGCCTGTCTTTCCTTCCTTCTCGCGCGGTGCTCCCAAGCATCTAACGGTGGATTTTTCCGCTTTTTGAGCTGTTCACGATCCTTCTTCCTTGCTTACCTTTCATCCTTGATCTCCTCATCCAATGAATTGCTTTCTCTGACTTCGCTTGCTTTCTCTGACTTCGCTCCTTTTTTTTTTTCTTTTGCTCACTTCGACCCAGTAACAGTCACTATGTCTTCTGCGAAGTTCGCATTTTTCCTTCTCTTCCTTGTTCTTCACTTATTTCCATAACCAGGGGCCAACAGTCCCCCAACACTCACCTGTGACTCGTCTCAAGGCACTTCAGGTCTGAATCTTCTGTTTTACTTCGACTTCAGGTTGCACGGTGCAACCTTTTCTTTCTKCTCTATTCCTTCTCTCCTTCTTGTTGGGTATGYGTTATATTCTTTGCATGTGTATGTGTGGGTGCGTCAGATTCGACAACTACGTYTGATGATCCCTCTAGTAGTGCTCTTTATGTCGTGTGCGCTGGGCGCTTTCCTAGGGGGGTCCTAGGGGGGGGGCATGTATGCCCCCCCCCGGGTTACATGCAGTGTTMGACATCGGGCATTACGTGCAGCGTTCGGGGCAGCGTCCCAAAATTTTCTTTTGGGCGGTTTTTGMTATTTTTAGTGGTTTTCTAAATTAATCCAGGATTAAGGGATTAGGGTTTTGGTATCTACGAAATACCTAAAAACATTGTGTATATTGTATGGTGAATGGTGAAATTCAATATAATGAATATAAGAAAGGTTTTCCCAGTTGAGGGTTTCCGGTATAAAATCTCTGTGTACTCTGTGTATGAGCCATTGATTAAATTCTATTTTGCTTAAGAATCTATATGCATTGCTTTACTTCATAGGTTTAAAACTTACACTTCCCTGTGCAGATTGTCTTTTCTATGTCTGGTACCCAGTTTCAACTGCACTTGCTACCTAGACCCTTTTCCATATGCTTTTACTTRGAGTTKCGAGGCARCTGGTTGTCATAGTACAACTTCAGCCGACTCCCATTCACTAATCCTTCCTTCCATTCTCCCTTCAAAGTCTTCAACTGCGCAACTCCTCCTTCTGTAACATGGGTGATCTCATATGGCCCGAGCCAATGCGTTTTGAACTTCCCAGGATGCTTGATGAACTTACTGTCATATACTAGAACTAGATCACCTTGCTTGAATGTCTTCCTCTTGATGTGCCTGTAATGATAGGCATTCTCTCTTTCTTTCTTTGCCTGCTGGTGGAATCCTACAATAAATATGTCTTCTTCAAGTTTTACCAACTACGCGAGCCTCTCTTGAACAATTCCAATGTCATCCATATCTGTAAAGGCAACAATTCTTAAGCTTGGAACCATGTATTCCATTGGCACAATGGCTTCGAGACCATAGACCAACTTGAAGGGGGTCTGCATTGTTAACTTCTTGCAAGTGGTTCTATAGGCCCAAAGTACTGTTGATGCTCTTAAATCCTAGTCATCCCTGTTCACACTGCAAATCTTCATCAGTGCTGTCTCCAGGATCTTGTTGAATGCTTCCACTGTCCCATTTTCTTGTGGATGGTAGAGTGTGCTCTTCTGATGGCAGACTGCAAATTCCTCAGTCAAGGCTTCAACAATCTTATTTATGAAATGTGTGCCTTTATCACTCATAAGGATCTTTGGGCATCCAAACCTGGTTATTATGTCATCAAATATGAAGCGCGCAACTGTATTTGCACTATAGTCCTTAACTGCTCTTGCTTCGGTCCATCTGGTCAAGTGTTTTGTTGCTGTAATTATGTATCTTGCTCCTGTGCACTTTCTTGGTGGGTTTATAGGTCCCACGAAGTCAATGGCCCATTTCTCAAATGCTTGTAGGGTCAATTGTGGTGCTAGTGGCATTTCATCTCTTCTGGAAGGTTTCCCAACTCGTTGGCATACATCGTAGGCTTTGTAATAGTCTTTAGCATCTCTGTGTAAGGTAGGCCACTAAAAGCCAGCTGTAAGAACCTTTTGCTCAGTTTCTTTCCCTACATAATGTCTCTTGCAATGACTTCATGAGCTTCCGTGAGGATCATCGGTCATTCTTCCTCCATAACACATCTTCTCAATAACTCATCAAGTCCCATCTTGTATAGTTGTCCAACTGTAAGTGAAAAGTCAACAACGCGCACTACTAGCTATTTCTTCTGGGGAATTGTGTACTAGCTAGGGGCCATTCCTGTTGACAAGAATTGGAATATCTCTACGAAGTGGTCATCAATATTTCTAATGGCCAATAACTATGCATTCGACAGTGTATTCTCCAAACTAGTTGGCTCTTCTCCATATTCCAACATCGACAAGTGGTTAGGACCGTTGTTCATTCTTCCTGGTTTTACTATGATCTTAAAGTCATATTCTTGAAAGAGCATAAGCCATCTGCATATTCTCCCCCCCAACGCTAGCTTGTTGACTAGGTATTTCAACGCGGAGTGGTCAGTAAACATTTTAAAGTGTCCTCCCAACAAGTAGTGGCAGAATTTCTGCAGTGTGTACACCATGGCTAACCCTTCTCTCTTAGTGGTGGTGTAGTTGACCTCTGCTGTTGATAGCTTCCTACTAGAAAAAGCTAATGGCTGGTCAATATCTCCTTCACCAGGTTGTGCTAACACAACTCCAAATTCAATGGTATATGCATCGACATGTACATGAAATTCCTTTCTCCAATCTGGAAAGACCAGAATGAGCGTAGTAACCATTTTCTGTTTCAGTGTGTTGAAGCTCTGCTGGCATTTTTCTGTCCAATTGAACTGACAATGTTTCTTCAAAAGCATCTCCATGGGTGCTGTAATCTGGGCATATCCTTTAATGAACTTCTTGTAATATCCTATGTGTCCCAACGCAGTGCACAACTTTTTGACTGAAGTAGGAGGGGGTAGATTAACTATGATGGAAAATTTAGATGGATCTACCAGCGATCCCTACTTGCATACAATATGACCTAAGAGTACTCCAAATGGTGAGAAGAAGATGCACTTCTTCAGATTCAAGGCAATTTGACACTGCCTGCATTTATCCAACATTAGCCTTAGACATTCAATATGGTTTTCAATAAGATAAAAATAGTCCAATCATCAAAATATGCTTCTAGAAATTTATGCAAGAACTCCTTGAATGCTTTGACCACCACCCTGGAAAAGATGGCTGGGGAATTCTTTAATCTAAATGGCATTACTATATACTGATATGTGTTGGTCACTATAATTATTAATTAAACAATCAAGTGTTACATAAATTGTCAACCCAGGGAAGTCTGTTTATTTCAAAGGCTATCACACACTGTATATGCTCAATCTCAAAACCAATCTAGAGTTGTAGTAAAAGTACACTAATCACACCTTGCTTTGAATAGACTGAAGTTCTACTTTAAATTATAGTAAAAGCAATCTATCTATTTAAGATTCAAAGGAAAATAATTATCAGAAGAATCTTGGATTACATTAAGAAACAACAACCTAGGAAAAATGAACCTTTCAGCACACTGCAAAGAAGACTAACTATTCTGAACAGAGAACAGGACCTTATTCCCCAAAGCAAGAATCTTCAACACCTGTCTCTGATTATCACACTTTCATAAACTCATTCTGCAAACATAATTACCAATCAAAATGATTAACAATTACCTAGGAATGAATTGTATGAAAACAATGTAACAATCAGTGGAAGTAGAGTTTCAGCAAAACAGAGTTTCAACAAAATAGAGTTTCAGCAAAACAGAGTTTTAACAAGGTACGAATAAAAAAACAACATTAACACACTACAAAACTAATGGGTGAATCTTGTGAAGAAGGTGGGCCCTTTCCTTCTCACGAGATTCCCCAGAAATGAAAGGAACTAAGAAGAAATGCTCAGAATAATCTTTTATTCATCTGTCAAATGTGTCAAGTTACAATGTCTAAAGTGAATACGATCTTTCTCTGTAATTCCTCTCTAGATAAGCCTTTCGTAATCTCCCTCTAATGCTGATTTCTCCCCTATTTAAAGAGGAGAATCATCTTAATACAATTAGGCATAAAATTACATGTGTACATACAAATCCTATTCTTAGTCTGATCTAATCTTCTATGTTGGAATAGGATATTTTGATCTCCCGTAGCAAAATGATGTTACAATAGTTGGAATGGTGCTGGCTTGAGGTACAGCTGTTGCAGCCGGTGTAACAACTTCTTTATTTATCTTTTCTTGTTACTGCTGTTTGTAAAATACTGTTTCAGCATTGCAAATCACAGACTGTTTCAGCAACGAGATTTGCGTCCTGTGACTGTTTCAACAACGTGGTCTCAAGCAGCATCGATGGTTAAGGTACGGATGTTGCGGCCAGTGTAAATGCTGTATGTGAAATGCTGTTTCAGCATCGCGAATCACAGACTGTTTCAACAACGGGATTTGCATGCTGTTGACTGTTTCAGCAATGAGTCTTCAAGCAACAACAGTATATTAACTGCAGTTCAAACCATTTCAACAACTATACATTTCTGATTAATGGCTAAGTATGAGAGTAATGTAAAATTACATGTAAAACAAATTAAACATATAGCAAAGAGAAGAAACGTTATATACCTTTGGAGAAATAGGTTAAAGTGATAATGTAGGCTTAAATATGAGTGGGAAAATGATATAATGATAGCAAAAAGTATGAGCAAAAAGGTACATTATAGGGTCCTAACATCCCCCCAACTAAAAAGGTTGCATGTCCTTAGGCAACTTCAATCTGAATCAGAATCCAGATACCGACTATGAGTGTGTAAATTACTTAAGTAGTAGCTGTGGAAAGTACTGTCTGTTGGAGCTCTGAATCCTTGAACACGTTGTAGCCTTTACCAGGCTGTTGCTTCAACCTTCTTGGGAAACTTATGATGAACTTGATACTTCTTTGCTGGCATCCACAGAATGGGGAAATGGAACTGATAACCTATCCAATTTTCAGCACATTGCTGGACACATTTGATGTAACTCGGTACCTGAGAGATTGCTATCTCAAGATTGGTACGACTAAATGGATTGTGTTCCTACCTTTTCTCAGAAGATTGTTTCCAAAACGTGTTATTTTCTTCTAGGGCAGCAGTCTTTGTGGATTTAATAAACTGTTGGCAATCCTAAAGTATTGTTGTCTGTAGTTGCCTTATGTATTGAGTCATCCCTAGTTTCTTAAAAAAATTGTAATATTCTGCAACAAAGGTGGCAACGTTCTGTGGTTTTGGCCATATCCAGAGGAGACGATTATCTTCATTATGCTTGGCAGCTAGAAAATCATTCTGCCATGCAATCTGGTTGGTAAGGAAGGAGAATAGTCCTGAATCTGGATATCACCAACAAGAGGGTTGATATTAAGCTGTCTGTTCTCAGGAATAGCTTCATTATGAAGATATACATCACATAATAGATGCTGATCAATAGTAGAGGCTTCTACAAAGGTTTTAACAAAATCTTCTGGTTTTAACATTGCATAGGGTCTTCCTTCTTTGATTGATTTAATAAAAAAAAATGTAAGTCGTTCTATAAGGAAAAAAGAGTAATTTGAGGATGGTTTCCTAGCAGCCAACAATTTTTGTACCAAATCAAACATCAGGAGCAATTTTCCTTTTAAATCTTCATTCTACTTCTTATGGCCACGAGATTCTTGGCATGTTTGCTCCAAAGCTTCCCAGTTTGAATAGATGTGGTTCAACCAAAGTAGTCTGTGCTCCTGCAGACTTTTGTCCTGTATAATAGAAGACTCCTTTTTCCATTTGTCCATTATTTCCTGCTCATTCCATGGTTGAGTTTGTGTTTCAACATCGCAAGTAGTGGGCTGAGGTAGGGTCTGAGTGGCTTGTTCCACAAGAGTAGGGGTACTGATCTTGCTAGGAGGGACATATTCATCAATAGGTAGAGTTTGTGTTTCAACATCGTCAGTGGTAGGCCGCGGTAGAGTCTGAGTGGATTGTTCCACAAAAGTAGGGGTAGATTCATCAATAGGAAGAGTTTGAACAACTTTACTGATAAAAACAGGGGCTTTAGATGTAGCAGTTGTTGTAGGCCAGGGTTCATTTTTTTGAATTTTGGAAGGTCCTACTGGTTCTTGCGTAATAGTAGGGTGTTCTTCTTCTTTAACTGCAAAAGTCGTAGGTGCAGGGAAGCTCCAGGCATTGGAATTTGAACCACTTTGTAGCCTGCTTGATAATAAATATCCCCACATTGGCTGCACATATACTCTCTACACTCTTAGCGGTCCTGTTTTTCTAACAGTAAGGCAAATAGTGTTGCCACACCCTGGGCATGTGATTCTTGAATTTCAGGAATAAAGTCAGCAGCTAGTTCTTGCGTTTCAAATGTAGCTGGTTCTTGTGTAACAACTATAGCTGGTTATTATGTTTCAGATACTGAATGAGTAGCTGGTTCTTGTGTAACAACTACTGTTGCAGCATCCTGGGCATCTGCTTCTTGTATTTCAGGAATAAAGTCAGCAGCTGGTTCTTGTGTTTCAGCTGTAGCTGGTTCTTGTGTAACATCTATAGATGGTTCTTGTGTTTTAGCTACTGAATGAGTAGTTGGTTCTTGTGTTTCAGCTACTTGATGTAAAGAAAATGATGTCCCAACATCTTGGGCTTATGATTCTTGTGTTTCAGTGCCCATGGGTTGAACAGGTAAAAATTCTAGGGTTTGGGAGGGTAGAGGTGTATGGGTTTTTAACAAAATGGGTTGGGGGTTTAGGGCAGTGGCAGTAGTGGCTGCTCTTGTTGAATCCCTCGTTCATTTTTTTGGTAAAAAGGAAGGAAAAGTAGGAATTTGCTTCTTTCTTTTGCGTGTGGGTTTTTCCTCAGTGATGGGGCGGGGAGGGTTATCATGTTTTTCTGCTTCAAAATCATCGCTAAGGATATGAACAGTAGGAGTAGGTGATTCTGGTAAGTTGTGGGGTGGAGTTGGTATGGTAGGAGGGTTAATTGGATCAATTGGATCTATAGGTGGATTAATAGGTATTTCCGGAGGGTCAGAAAGGTTTTGTGGTTGCTCTTCATGAGGATTTTCAGGATGTTCAGCAGCTTCCTGAGGGTTTATGGATGGATTGTTTAGGGGAGGGTTTTGTTGGGCAAAACACTTTTGGATGAGTAGTTGAATGAGGCGGTGATGGGTGAGGGAAAGGATGGGATTTTTACCATGTTTAAAATAATGCGACATGTTTCTAAGACATCCTAGCAGATAGTAAGGAATATTGACCAGTTTAGCATGTCGTAAATGAGATAATAAGACAAAATCGTACTGGTAAACTACCTGGTATCGGCCTTCACAAGTGAGATAGTGCTTGAAAAACTCTGTAACTTTTGACCAAGGAGGCGACAACGAGCTAAGTCGAACACCCCGGCCTTTAGGCTCAACTTGTTCTCTTGGCAAGAGAAAATCCTGCTGGGCATTAAGGATAATGTGTTTGCGGATGAACAAGCGAATGCCAGTGACGGGAAGACCCGAGACCTATGCGATATCATCCTCTGTGACTAGAATCTGAACCCCTTGAACAATAGAATGGTCTTGTTGAAGATTTCGAGCAAATTGAAGAACCTGTTGTTGATCAATCCCTGGAGCCTCTGAAAATAAGCCAGCCAACCTGCTTGCTGAAAGATTTGGTATACTTCTGGATACAATTCTAGCATGGTTGTTATGGAAGGTTCGTATCATATAACAGGGCCTCCCATAGCTAACAGCTCAGTAGAATGCACAGTCAGAGAGTCAAGTAAATTTTGGTTGTGGAGCCTGATTATCTTCCTGATTCATAGGTCCTTGCTTTCAGCCGTGTTTATACCCCATGAAGTATTTACACCCCAGAAGTATGTATACTCTTCCACGCAGAGGAGTGCAGAGGGGGGGTACCCCCTCTGCGGGGTCCGGGGGGGCTATCCCCCTGGATGGGGGGTTTGGGGGCAAGCGGGCCCCCAGTGGGGGTTCAGGGGCGAAGCCCCTGAAGAAAAAATTGCCTTGTAAAAGTATATTGTAATTTCATTGTAAATCTGGACCGTTCATTATAAGGTCGCAGATCTAACGATATAGATTATGTTAGGGTTTTTTTCCCTAGAAGGCAACCCTCTTTTATGAGGAAAATGTATTGTGGCTAGGGATGATGGTGAATATGGTATTCTGAGAGAGGAGACTGTGAGAGAAAGAAGAGGAAGTTACAGTGGGTTTTGCTGTAGGTTGTATCCCTTCATTTGCTGGATAATAATAAAGGAAGGACCTGACAATTTCTCTGGTGGACGTAGCCCACACTGGGTGAGCCACGTAAATCT
>ML777929.1:1135682-1164201 GCA_009831015.1 Picea engelmannii | reverse complement strand
TCCAATTTGGATTCCATTGGTTAAAGTAAGGTTGTTGTTGTGAAGGCCAAGGTGTCCATATTGTTGGGTCTACAAAGGGAGGGTTTGTTTGTTGCATGGGTGGGTAATTCATTTGATTGAAGGGAGGGTAATTTTCTTAACTAAAAGAAGGATAATTATTCCAATGATTAGAAGATGTAAATGGAATATTAGGATTCATACCTTGTCCCTATGGTTTCCATTGCCTTCTCTATGTCAATAGATAGACAACTTTAGCTTCTTCATCGGTTGGTTGTAATGCTGCTTTGATTCCTGGTAAAGAAGGGCATTATTGAGTTTCATGATCCTTATCACAAATGGTGCAAATTGGATTTTTGTCCAATGGGCATTCCCTTCGTGGGTGCTTATCTCTGCATTTGGAACAAAATATGGATAGAGCTGCTTCTGCTTCAACTTGTTTCCTTTGAATCTGCAAGGTGTCAATTTGTGAAGCAAAAGAGCTTAACATTTCAGTTTTAAATTCTTCAAGTAGATTACCTATTTTGGCTCTTGTTGCTCCTCCACTGGCTGATTTTTAAACTCTTGAAAATGTGGTATCCCTACTATTTGATCTATTCCTTGCAGCTCCTCTTGAACATCTTTTACAGAGGTTAACAATTTCATCATATGATTCTTTAGATATGTCCCCTTTTCCCAGCATATTCAACATATCTAGACAGTCATCCCTTACTCCTTTTAATAATATTGTTTTAAGAATATCCTTACTTACATCGAGGTGACTGGATCTTTGTAGATTATACTGTAGCCTTTCCACAAAGTCCTCTAGATTTTCATCCTCTTTCTGTATAATCTTGAATAATTCTTCTCCTTTTTCTCTTGTTCGACAATAGTCTTGATATTTGTGCAGAAATTTCTGTTTCATCTGATCCCATGTTGTGATTACATGACCTCTAAGACCCATGAACCATCTTAATGCATTTCCATTTAATGTTGTTGGGAATAGATTTAATTTTTGAGCATTAGAAATGCAATCATAACTTCTGCATAATATGTCAAACTCGAAAAGGAATTCATCAGGATCTTCAGAAAATAAACCATGAAAGTTAGGTAAAGCTGAAAGTGAGATATTCTTCATGGGAGCTACTCCTCTAGGGAGATCACCAATAGGAAATCCTAAGGTAGAAAAAGAGTTTTCATCGTTTACATCTGTTTCAAGACGTACCTGTTCTTCATGGTGCAGTTCTTCATTATATCCATCCATGGTTTCTTCTGTTTGTTCCCCTACTGCACTTGCTCAATCCTCAATGTCGTCTGCTGGTTTTTCAACTGTCTCCATTTCAAAGTTTGCTTGAAAGGAAGGTTGAGGATTTGGTTTTCGAGAGCTTGGTCGTTGAGGAACAATAGATTCAGATTTTGATATAATCTGGTTGATGAAGGTCTTTCTTCCTCCTCTTCCTCTACCCCTGCCACCTGTAGAGTCAGTTTCCTTGGGGGGTCTGTGTCCTCTCATGCAATCTGTACATTTGAAAGAAAAACATAAATGATTTTGAAATCTATAATTGCCTTCCCCGACAATGGCGCCAAAATGTTGGTCACTATAATTGCTTATTAATTAAACAATCAAGTGTTACATAAATTGTCAACCCAGGGAAGTCTGTTTATTTCAAAGGCAATCACACACTGTATATGCTCAATCTCAAAAGCAATCTAGAGTTGTAGTAAAAGTACACTTATCACACCTTGCTTTGAACAGACTGAAGTTCTACTTTAAATTATAGTAAAAACAATCTATCTATTTAAGATTCAAAGGAAAATAATTATCAGAAGAATCCTGGATTACATTAAGAAACATCAACCTAGGAAAAAGGAACCTTTCAACACATTGCAAAGAAGAATAACTATTCTAAACAGAGAACATGACCCTATTCCCCAAAGAAGCAATCTTCAACACCTGTCTCTGATTATCACACTTTCATAAACTCATTCTGCAAATAGAATTACCAATCAAAATGATTAACAATTACCTAGGAATGAATTGTATGAAAACAATGTAACAATCAGTGGAAACAGAGTTTTAGCAAAACAAAGTTTTAACAAGGTACGAATAAAAAAACAACACTAACACACTACAAAACTAATGGGTGAATCTTGTGAAGAAGGTGGGCCCTTTCCTTCTCACAAGATTCCCCAGAAATGAAAGGAACTAAGAAGAAATGCTCAGAATAATCTTTTATTCATTTGTCAAATGTGTCAAGTTACAATGTCTAAAGTGAATACGATCCTTCTCTGTAATTCCTCTCTAGCTAAGCCTTTCGTAATCTCCCTCTAATGCTGATTTATTCCCTATTTAAAGAGGAGAATCCTCTTAATACAATTAGGCATAAAATTACATGTGTACATACAAATCCTATTCTTATTTTGATCTAATCTTCTATGTTGGAATAGGATATTCTGATCTCTCGTAGCAAAATGCTGCTACAGTAGTTGGAATGGTGCTGGCTTGAGGTACAACTATTGCGGCCGGTGTAACAACTTCTTTATTTATCTTTTCTTGTTACTGCTGTTTGTAAAATACTGTTTCAGCATCACAAATCACGGATTGTTTCAGCAACGGGATTTGCATCCTGTGACTGTTTCAACAACGTGGTCTCAAGCAGCAGCGATGGTTAAGGTATGGTTGTTGCGACCAATGTAAATGCTGTATGTGAAATGTTGTTTCAGCATCGCGAATCACAGACTGTTTCAACAACGGGATTTGCATGCTGTTGACTGTTTCAGCAACGGGTCTTCAAGCAACAAAAGTATATTAACTGCAGTTCAAACTGTTTCAGCAACTATATATTTCTGATTAATGGCTAAGTATGAGAGTAATGTAAAATTACATGTAAAAAAAATTAAACATATAACAAAGAGAAGAAACATTATATACCTTTGGAGAAATAGGTTAAGGTGATAATGTAGGCTTAAATATGAGTGGGAAAAGGATGTAATTATAGTAAAAAGTATGAGCAAAAAGGTACATTATAGGGTCCTAACAATAGGAACCCCATTCTATTGCAAATGTGGTCTTGTGGTGATCTTCCTTGGTAATCCATATCTGATGGTATTATGAAAATCCATTTGTAAAAGAATATACTTCTGGGCCCCCCACATTATCTAATACTTCGTTAGTGAATAATGTAGGGAAGGGGTCATGTAAACATACATCATTCAACTTCCTGAGATCTACACAGATCCTTATCTCTCCTATCTTCTTGTCTTGCACCACCATAGGGCTAATCCACTCTGACTCTTCCACAGGTTCTATAATCCCTGCTTCCAACATTATGTCGAGCTCAATCTTCACTTTCTCCTTATATTTAGGGTTTAATCTATAGGGTCTCTGTTTGAATGGTTGTGCATCTGGTTTCAAAGGGATCCTCATCTCTCCCATAGGTCCTTTAATTCCCTTCATATTAGTGAACTTGGTTGGAAACAAGTCCTGATATTCATGCAGTAATTCTGTAATCTTGTCAATGGTGGCAACATCCCAATAATCTCCAACATTGGCAAGCTTCGGTGTCTGTTCTGTTCCAATATTGACCTTCTTGATATTGATTGGTTTTCCAATGAATGGTAACTCAACTCCTAGTCCTTCCACATATCTTTGGCCTTCTGTTTCTACGATGTTCACCTTTCATGGATCATCGTCTTCATCGGTATTGATGTTGTAACAGCCTTGCAGTTTCTGTAGAGGCGCTGTCCATTCGTCCTCTTCTTTCTCCAAAAAGAGGTTAGATGCCTCCTCGAATGTTTTCTGTCTCACAATCTGTAACTTGATCTACTGAAGGATATTGAATTTCAAATAAGAAGGTGGTTATAAAATTTTGAGTCATACCTTTCCAATCTATAGTGATGAGGTGTAACTCTTCTTGAAGGTACCCGTTGATAGGTGTCGTGTCCAGTGTGTTAATGAATTTGTGCACCCACTTCTCTTGAGTGATGTTTCTCTAGTCTTCCTCGCAACTTCGCACATGGTCCTTTGGGAAACTTTGACCTGTGTACTGAACTTCACAGCTTTCTACTTGTGCTGAGAACCGCGCTGTCATCAAGGTACAACATTGTACCCAATCTGTAATGTTGTTTTTATGTGTCCCCCACCATCTTGCTGGGGTTTCTTTCAGGGCCTCATCCATCACCAACAATCTTTGTTGCATTGGTACACTTTCTTCAAAGTCTGACAAGAAGGTTTGTAAAGGATTTAGACAGTCAAATGTGGGTAAGTTACTTACTGTTGTGCCGATCTAGAGAACTTCTCTGGTTAATCTAGCACATCTTCTTGTAGATACTTCATACATTTTATTCTACCAGTTTTCCAGTGCTTCTCTTGAGTCTGATGAACATGCGTTGTCACTTCGCCAACTCAGGTTTCCATCGGCCGTAGGATTAATGTAATCCTACTGTCTGGATGTTAATTTGTATATGTTTTCCAGTTCATATGTGCGGTCTTCTTCTTTGATGGGCTCTATGTACCTTTGACCTTCATCTAGATCTAAGGGTGTAATGACCCTAAGGCCATCTATTTCAAAAGTCACACACCTTTTCTTTAAATCAACCACAGTGGAATTATTGAAAGCCCAATCAATTCCTAACAATGTGGGGTAAATACAACTATCATAAACTATCTTAATTACCTCAAAATCTGCAAACGTTCTCACTCCATCGATGTATACAGGGACATGTTCTAGTCTACCAAAGGGGCTTACCGCTTGCTTATCATCCATTCTAAGCCCGATAGAGGAATAGAACAACTTAGATTTTCCCATTAGTGCCCAGGTTTTCTTTGTCATGACAATGACCTCTGACCCTAAGTCGAGGACCACATAGTCTATATCATATTCTCCTATCTGATCATTCAAATGATGGACATTCTTTAGTAACATGCTTGAAGGAGTTGCAATAGTTGCAAGTAGTACAAGGGTTCTGACAGTCCCTTGCCAAGTGTCTTGGCTATGCGCATTTGTAACATATGATCTATCCTTGGCCTCGACCCATGCCTCCTCCTCGTCCTCGTTCTCTGAATCCACCACGAGGATTGAAGTTTCCTCTTGCAGGGGAGTTGTACTGCGTAGTGTTTCCTTCTTGTTGTACTTCGCCTTGAATTTTGTATATATCTCTTGACCTTTCATGCATGAGATCATAATCCCTACAATCACTATCATCATGTCCCACAGACTTACATAACGTGGCATACAAATTTGTGGGTGTCTGGACATATTTTTGCATGTAATAGCACTCACCAGTACGATGGCTATTTCGGCATACTTCGCACCAGGGTAAAGTGACTTGCTTCAAAGGGATCAGAGCTCCAGAGACCAAGTATTCATGGAATAAGGGATAGTGTCCTTGTCATGGCCTTCTGATATTTATCTGACACACCAGATGTCTTCTCTTTTATCTTTTCCCTTGTCTTTCTTCATATCTTCTACCTGTAGAGACAAACTAGTTAGCTGACTCAAGATCTGGCTCATACCTGAACTGGATTCTCCCATAGGGGCTGATCTCTAGCTCCTTGGCCTATGAAGAAATCTTCTGCTACATCAAAGGGACTCTGATGTGTGGTAAAAAGGTAACAATGAACCACTCTTTGTTCTAGTCATCTGGGATCTGAAAATTCAATCGACCTATTAAGGTCTTAAATCTCTGGTCGAATTCCCAGACAGGATTGACTACCTTCTGTTTGATCTCTTTCAGCTCTGTAATACACTGTGACTCTGACTTGGGTTTCTTGAACTCTGCAGTCAACAAATTCTTGATTTCATTTAGTGGCTTAGGTTGTGAAAGTCCTTGGACAAGCTTCATGTACCAACTTAGTGCACGGTCTCGAAGGGTAGTACTAAACTGGGTTCTCTTAACTGCTTTGTCAGTGACATTTTTAATATTCCATACGGCTTCACATAGGAAACAGTGCTGATCAGGGTCTTCATACCCATCTCCCCTAAATATAGGGAGTCTCATCTCATCTTCCATATATCTTCCTAGGTTTCTTGTCTGAGTATGTGGTGGATTACTAGTGACAGTTCTATGAACACTCTGGTGACCTGGATTACTCTGATTGCTTAATGTTGCTGATACAACAGGAGGGATAATAGTACTTACTTCCGCAGTCTCCGTAGTTCCTGAAGTTTCTGGCTCATCCTGACGAGGTTCTTCAGCTTCCTTTTCCTCTTCCCTAGTGGGTTTTGAATGCTCTTCATCCGTCAGGTCTGCCTCTTCTCCACTGTAGAAACCCTCATCTTCATAGTTCTGCTTGAACAGGTTCGCAAGATGAACTTCTCTGAACACTCTCCCACTACGCGTATGTCCAGCCTCTGTGTCACTGTCACTTTCCGAATTCCTGAACATTAGCCTTTTTAAGTCCGATCGATCTACTATATATTCAAGATGTTCTTATCATGCAATAACATCTTGATTCTCAACTTCAGAAAATGTAAAAATTTTCCTCTGGGTCCCTTGAAGAAATATCTCTCATCTTGGATATATGACTCTACTCTATCAACAACAAAATCGATGATGTACCCTCCAATGGTGCTATCAAACCAGTGATGTACTGCTCTTGACATGACATTGTCAACTCTCTTGACCTTCTTGATCAACGCTGATGTCCAAACTACAAGAGGTCTAGATCTTACCTCAAATTGGGTATCTGCCAACCTGGCTAAACCTCATGTATATGAGTAAAGATATATCTCTCCAACCAATCCTCTGTACTAAGATTATGGTTCTTATTCTGGGMTTCAATGAAGTCCTTTTCTTGATCCTCTATCCACTTCTGAATATTTGTCTTTGATGGGAACCACCTTGACATTCCCTCAAGAATATTCATGTCCTGGCAACAGAACCATTTGTTGGCATAGGTGTAGACCCAGGGCTCAACTCMAAGAGCGCACCAACAAGCCCTAACTACTRTCCCTTTCGGCTACACCTGCAAAGCAGATGCAGTATCACCTGAAGCAACTATGGGGGGGTTGCAGGACARAGATGTCTACAACCAAGAGAAATGTCAAGTGGATCTAATACTAGAAYGGTACAACATGCATATATCACTTATCAACTTAGATCTATTCTATACATCTTATYAGATCTACCATAATATTGCAATAACAATGTATCAAATGATAAGAACAGAGCATCAATCACACACAACACAAAGTATACGTGGTTCACCCTCTCTCTAGGGCTACGTCCATAGAAATGTGCTTTATAATATATTAAGATGAAAGCATATAGTTTTGATCTGCGCTCTTAGCTAATAGATCTCCTCTCTTCTTCTCTCTATCTCTTCCCTTCCTACGCACCCAGCTGAAGATCTTACAATACCAGAAGGCTCTCGTACTCAACTCTTCTCTCTCTCACAAAAATAATCACTCATGTCAAAACAATACAACTAGATCCAACAAACTCGAACCAACACTCTTCCTGTTGGGTATGTGTTATATTCTTTGCATGTGTGTGTGTGGGCGCGTCAGATATGACAACTGCGTCTGGCGATCCCTCTAGCGGTGTCCTTTGTGTCATGTGCACCGGGTGCTTTCCTAGGGGGGTCCCAGGGGGGGGGCAGGTATGCCCCCACTTAGTTATGCATAGCGTTTTGAAATGGGCGGTAGCCCAGGGCCGATGGGGTTTGGGGCAGTGCCCCAAATTTTGTTTTGGGTTGTTTTTGCTATTTTTAGCAGTTTTGTAAATTAATCCCGTATTAAGGGATTAGGGTTTTGGTATCTACGGAATACCTAAAAACATTGTATATATATTGTATGGTGAATGGTGAAATTTGGTATAATGAATATAATAAAGGTTTTCCCAGTTGAGGGTTTCCGGTATAAATATCTGTGTACTATGTGAATGAGCCATTGATTGATTTCTATTTTCATGTAAGAATCTATATTCATTGCTTTACTTCGCAGGTTTAAAACTTACACTTCCCTCATATAGGTTCTTATTTATACATTACAATCACTCACTGACATCCTTAGGTTGAAACCTAGGTGTCAAAATCCTAGATACCAAAACCCTAGGTGTCTAAAACCCTAGGTTAACCTGACTTGCATTTTCAGGGCTTCGCCAGCTTGTCTTTCCTTCCTTCTTGCATGGTGCTCCCAAGCATCTAACTATGGCTTTTTTCACTTTCTGAGCTGTTCACGATCCTTCTTCCTTGCTTACCTGTCATCCTTGATCTCCTGATCCAACGACTTGCTTTCTCGGACTTCGCTCCATATTTTTTGTTCTTTTGCTCACTTCGACCTAGTAACAATCACTATGTCTTCCGCTAAGTTCGCATTTTGCCTCCTCTTCCTTGTTCTTCGCTTATTTCCATAACCAAGGGCTAACATATACCCTTCCAAGCACCTTCTTTTGATATGGATTTATGAGCGGAATGAAATGAATAACAGACTAAATACAATAACACAAAGGTACGAACAACAACAACAAATATCCAATGAACAATAACTTCTATTGAATAAATAAAATAGGCTGGAACTGGAAAATTGTAGAACTGAAAACAACTTGCTTGAATGGTGGTATCTATCTCTAAGAAGAGATCTGGCTGCTACACACATCCATCTAAGCATAATGATTACAAGGAGGCTCCAAAGGCCTTTTTAACATTACTCATGAATTCCAAAACCCTAGACATACAAAAAACCTAACCCTAGGAGATGAAACACAAAACGTTATGTGGGCTTGGATGGGTAAGTTGGTACCTCAACTTCTCGGGGTCGTAACTTTTTCATACAACCTCCGTTTTAGGCGTGTGATAGCCCATTGGAAAGGTATTTTTGGGAACTACACATTATTTTTTCAAACTCTAACTTTGTCTATAGTGTGATTGTGGTAAGACAAAAAAAAATAATTTTAGGGCCCCAAAGTGACCCTAAAAGTATAGAAAGATGTAGTGACATGAAAAATTCCAAAATAAGCCAATTGGAATAGGTGAGTGGCCACCAATATCCACCTAGATGTTGTGTAGGGCTTCAGAATAGCCCTAGAAGTGTAGAAACCACAATTACAAAGAATGTCATCATTACAGAGAAACTTGTTGAACTAAAAATTGTCAAGAGGAGCCAGTTGGAATAGGTGGGTGGCCACCAATATCCACCTGGATTAGTCCTCCCCCCTTAGGAAGCAATGATTTCCATTGCGTCGAGTTCCCCCATTAGGTGAGGAAGTTTCTACTAAATTTGGCCCCGGGTGAGCCACTTTCCTTGGTGCAAGAGCTACCCTACCTTAACAATCTGATAAAGATGTATCCTCTATTGGCAAGTGCCCTTGACATGTTTTTCCACTATCTGATCAGTGGATGCCTATTCCATGAAGTTAGGGTTGAGCTCTGTTGGTGTCAATTTTTTTGCAATCTCCGAGGTGTCCAATAATGGTGTAAAATATTGTTAGAGGAGGTCCACATTGAACACTAGGTGCAAGCCAATGAAGGGGAGAGTGTTGAGCTCAAAATCATTTTCACCCATAGCCATGGTGATAATATAATTCCCATAACAAAGTGGAAATATCCTCAAAATGAACATGGGATATTCTGTTTGTGTGGTTGCAAGAGGTAGTGCAACATTAATGGGACCCAAGGGTTGGGATCCTAGCCCCACCTGAAATGGGCTATGGCCAATGGAGCTATGGAGAGCCCTGTTGTAGTTGTGATGAACATAGGGAAGAATCTCATCCCATGTACGTGGATGCTTAGAGTTATACATTTGCACGATGTGCACAATCATCTGATTGACGCTCTCTGTTTGGCCATTGGTTCAAGGGTGGAAGGAAGTGGATTTAGTGAGCTTGGTGTCCAATAGTGACCAGAGACTCGACCAAAATGTGTTGAAGAACCTACTTTCTTGATCGAAGATGATGGTCTATGGTATCCTAAAATGGACCCACACTTGTTCGAAGAAGAGCTTGGTAGTATCTGCCGCTGTGATGATCTTCTTGCAGGCTGTGAGAATGACCATCTTTGAAAATCGATCAACCACCACAAATATGCAATCATTACCTTTCTTGGTGGACGGAAGGCCAAACATGTAATCCATTGAGATGGATTCCCAAGTCCTCTCGAGAGTAGGAAGAGGGGTGCATAATCCTTGATTATTGATGGATGGCTTGGAAATGGCACAAGCAGTGCAAGATCTGATATACTTGCTGACATCCTGTCGAATTTTTGGCCAATAAAAATGTTTCTGTAGAATGACCATAGTTTTCTCCACACCAAAATGTCCTGCCATATGACTGTAGTGAGCGTCCCAAATCATCTTTGCATTCTCTCTTGAAGGAACACATAGGTGTCCTAGATGGCATAATAGTCTATCTTGAATGTGAAAATCGGTGACATTCGCGCCTGTAGCCAAGAACTGATAGGTGGTGGCAAAGTAAGGATCTTCCTGATAAAGTTGGGTCCACTCAGATGCCTCATGTCCATAGGAATGGAGCACGGTGGTGAGTGCATCCACGAGAGGTCAATTGAGGTAATCCGTGACATGATTTGTGCTTGTTGTCTTATACTTGATGTTGATATGGAATTGCTGCAGGTATGTGGACCACTTTTGATGGCGGTCATTATGCAACTTCCCCTATGTCTTTATGAACTACAAAGGCTTGTGATCAGTGTGGATGATTGTCTCCTTTCCCAGAATGTGATGTTTCCATTGATGGAAGGCTTGCACAATGGAATACATTTCCTTGTCATAGGTGGGGTATTTCTAGACGGTATCTGAGAGTGTCTCACCATGGTATGCTACTAGATGACTGTTGAGTGAGAACTGTGCCTACAACATAGTCAGATGCATCGGTATCAATATTGAACAATTGTTGCATATCAGGTAAGGAGAGTACTACAAATGAGCACAAGAGATGCTTCATATCATCAAATGCTCATTGTTGTTCCTTCACACATGCGAACTTTTACTTGCCACCACCCTTGGTCACTTGGTTGAGGGCCCATGCAATATGGGAGAATCCCAACATGAACCATCGGTAGAAGTTGTCAAGTCCCAAGAATCTCCGAAGCTCAGTTAGTGTGGTCGGGGCTGGCCAATTATGAATGACTTAGATCTTAGTTGGATCCACATGTACCTCAGGCTCATCAATAATGAAACCCAAGTATTGGACCCTTTTAATTCCAAAGGAGAATTTTTCCAAGTTGGCATATATCTTGTGCTACCACAGAGTGTTCAAAACCTGCTGAATATGATGCATCTACTCCTCCTAAGTTCTGCTGAATATGAGGGTGTCATCCAGATATACCACCACAAAAGAGTTGGTGAAGGGTCTCAATACATCATCCATCAACCTCATGAAATTTATTGGTGCATTTGTTAACCCAAAGGGCATGACCAACCATTCAAAGAGACCTTCTTTAGATTTGGAAGCCATCTTCCATACATCAGTCAGTTCGATGGGAGCCTAGTGGTAGCCAAACTTTAGGTCAATCTTGCTGAAGAAATTTCCCCCCTTGAGAAGGTCATCAATTCAGGGAATTGGGTACCGGTTCCTGACTGCGATTTTGTTTAATTCTCTGTAATCAATGTAGAGTTGCCATGTTCCATATTTTTTCTACACTAGTATAATCAGGCTTCCACAAGGGGAGGAGCTGGGTCTGATGTGCCCTTTTTGAAGAAGATCTCGGATCTAACACTTGATTTCATCATTTTCCATCAATGAGCGACAATAGACTAGCCCATTAGGAAGAGGTGAACTGGGGGTTAGATCAATTGGATGCTTGACTTGACAGTGTGTCGGTACCTTGGTGGGTGAGGAGAAGATGTCTCTGTACTCTTCCATGATCCCATCCATTTTCTTTTTCTGCAAAAAGAGGCTCTGTGTAGAGGTCATGGATGTGGCGATGACATTTTTCTTACTGTGAGCATGAATCACAAAGAAGACAAACTTCCTGGTCTGTGAAATGACCATACTACATTGCTTAGCATAGATTAAAGAAATAGAGGTAGGCGACGCTACCTCTAGTATCCTGTACAATTGTCTACCCAAAGTAATAATAACACTGTGGGGTCTAGACTCATACACAACTTGTCACTTCCAAAAATATGGATGTCCTAAAAGAACATCAAAAACTTCAAGGGGAGCAATATCACACAATACCTTGTCTTTGAAGGCATTGATGCCATAGGGAAAACAACATTGTTGGATGACACACATATCTCTTCCTTGGAAAAGACAGTCGATGGTGAAGGGATGAAAGTACGGTGTCATTGACAGGTCCATCTGCTTGATGACCTCTGCTGAGATAAGGTTCTTTTGACTGCCGCTATAAAAAATGAAATGAAGCAGAGCCCCCTTTACCCACATATGTGAGTGAAAGAGGCATTCCCCTTCCTCTGGTTCTTTTGGTTTTCTTGGCTTGAATTTGGTGGTAGAAAAAATGGCATTGGTTTCATAAATAATCCGCTCCCTTCTTTCTGGATTTGATTTGGAGTCAGAATCTTCCTCTGAATTAGAAGCTTTCAGCTCGGCCACCAGTGACTGCTTGGAGAAACATTCTTTGGTGTTGTGCCAAGGGCGTTTATTGTATTCACACCACTTTCCCATATCCTTCTTCAACTTCTCATTGCCCTTCTTGGGTTCCAGATTGGACTGGTTTTCCTGAGAGTGGCCATATTTTCTCTGTCCCTTGTTTTGTGGGTTGGGGCTGCCTTTTCCCTCCTTCAACTATGAGGAGTTTTCAGATCCAAACTCTCGCCTCTTCTACTTAAATTTCTGCTCGATCTTGACAACATATCTATAAGCCACACCTAATGATGCGATGTCCAAAAAATCCATTTATGTTTGAATGTATCTATGTAGAAAACCACGGTATTTGATCACCAGATGTCATTCCGAGTCTTTTCTACCCAATTTGGTGCACAAGGTATGGAAAATATTGGTGAAATATGGTACTGTTGGGTCCCTTTCCTGACACAGTGTGGTCCATCTTGTGTATTGGTCCTCATACCTTCCAACAGGGTAGTACTGTTCTTTAATGTCATCCCTAAAGGAATCCCATGTGGGGGCGACCGAAAATATTGAATATTCCTCTATGGACCTTTGCTCATAGTAAGTATCCCACCAGTCCTTAACATGGGGGATGACCTTGAGGAGTGCAAAAGTAATCTTTTACCTATCGGAAAAATTGTGGACCAAAAAATGCCCTTAGACCAGATTCAACCATTTATCTACAACATCTGCATCTATCAGTCCTTCAAATAATGGAATATCAAAATTTACTTGTACCTTGAAGGGGGTTTCATAGCCGCTTGATGAAGATGCATCTCCTGTGGGTAGCCACTGAAGGATCTGTGAAAAGTTTTCCATCATTTCGTTCCTTTGTCATGCAAGGGCTTCCTCGAGCAACAATTTAAAAAGATATATTGCTCAATCATATTTCTTCTTGTCCCACATGAAGTATTGTCGGGCTCGACACATCCAATCTTGCGAAGGCTCAACTGGTTCGAGTCCCATCTTCTTGTACCTAGATCTTTTTGGGGACATGCACGAAAAAATAAATGAAGAGAAGACCACTCTGATACCACTGATCCAGATTTATGAGTATAACTAAATGAGTAACATACTGAATACAATAACAAATATATACAGAGAACAACAACATATATCCAGTGAAAACTAACTTCTATTGAATAAATAAAATAGGCTGAAACTATAAAAATGTAGAACTAAAAACAACTTACTCGAATGGTGGTAGCTATCACTGAGAAGAGATGTGGCTGATACACGCATCTGTTTGAGATGAATGATTACAATGAGGCTCCAAAGGAATTTTTAACATTACTCTTGAATGACAAAACCCTAGACATCCAAAATCCTAACCCTAGGAGATGAAACGCCAAAAGTTATGTGGACCCGGATGGGTAACTTGGTACCTCAACTTCCCAGGGTCATAAATTTTTCATACGACCTCCGTTTTAGGCATGTGATAGCCCATTGGAAAGGTATTTTTGGAAAATATACATTATGCCATAAAAATCTAACTTTTTCTACAATTTGACTATGGAAAGCCAAAAAAACAATGTTTAGGTCCCCAAGACGACCCTGGAAGTATAGAGAGATGTACTGACATTAAAACTTCTAAAATAAGCTAGTTGGAATAGGTGGGCGACCACTGATATCCACCTGGATGCTATTTAGGGCTTCAGAATAGCCCCCAAAGTGCATAATCCACAATTACAAATAATTTCATCATTACAGAGAAACGTGCTGAACTAAAAACTATCAAGAGGAGTCAGTTGGAATAGCTGGGTGGCCACCAATATCCACCTGGATCATCTTTACTTGACCTTGAGATGACTTGTAACTTCTTGTTTTCAATAATGTTTTTTCATTTACTTGAATTTAGGGCCAACTTATAACTTCTTGATCTTAGATACGAGGCTTCTTGACCATACTTCAAGGCTTTATCTTTAAGAGGGAATAACTCCTCAACCATGAGGAACTACATGGCGTGCCACCTACCGTTGTATACAGATTGACGAGGACTATCAATCAATGGATATTTTGCATGCATTTGCAATGTATTTCATACTATTTTTATTGAATCAAATTTGGGATTCATGATGACACCTCCAAGGCTTCTTAACCACTAACCACTTAACCATATTTCCAGGCTTCTTGTTGACTTCTTCAAAGCATCTTCCCATGAAAACCTTTCTTAGAGATACATCATAAGGGGACCAATTTGAAGACTTATTCAAATACACCCATCACATATAGAGGCTTCTATACTTCTTGTAGGGTTGACATCAATGAAAACCAACTTTCCAATAATATCCCCCTTTGGCATTGGTGGAAACACTCATACTCCCCATGTGATCATTTCTCTCCCTGTCTTCATGGTTCACTTCCCCTGTCTTCATGCTTCTAATATTTCTCTTCGGCTTTTGTTCCTTCTCCCCCTTTGACATAAATGGAAAAGGGTAAATCCCTCTGATGATTTATCTCCCCCTTGTATTCTTTGCAAGATTTTGTGTAGATGAATGTGGGGCTTCTTATATATTCTTCCTTTCCTCTCTTCTAGAGCTTCTTTTCCATTGGTACTTCCTGGTGTAATCCACTGACGTATAATAAAATCATTCATGTCAAATTTTTGTTGAAGTATTATGTATATGCAGATGCTATTCCTATTGTATTTGATCAAGTCAAAACCATAAAAGAATAATTCTAAAGTATATTTGTAATGTCGGCTCAGGAAAATAATTATTATTATATTTTGTACTTGCAATATGAGAAGTCGTCTCGGCCAAAAAAAGTCAAAGTAAATTATATTTTCAAGGAAAGACAGGTTGGCCCTGTGGGAAAAGTTCACTGGAAGAATAAGTATAAATAAGGTGACGCCTTACTCATTTGGTGATCACAACTCACTCAACTATAGTGCAATTTTGGTGGAGAGCTACAGTTGCAGCTACAACTACAGGAGGAAGGATACAACACATCTCTTGGTCTTGGTTGGTCTCTCTCTCATGCACTACCTTGCTAGGGTAATGCACTAGGGTTTGGATTGTGCCTTAGTGTATATCTTGGTGTATCTTTTTGTGACAAGGTGCAATTCTAGTAGTAGGGTTTCTCTTTGAGTAGAAGGGTTATCTAGGATATTTCTCTCTGAGAGAGAATTGTACTGACACAGTACTTGGTTGATGAATCTATACAAAATAAGTTCTGCTGGGTTTTATTTCCCAAGAGGGTTTCTCAGGATATATCTCCATGTGTTGTGCTTGGGGGTGGCACATGTAGGTGCCTATGGTAGGGTGACGATGATGTAGCATCATTTATGGAAAAATGAGCACATAAAAGTAGTTAAATTTCTATGATAAATCTAACCCTAACTATTTTTAGGAAACATTCAACATGGTATCAGAGTTGGTTTCCTTGAGACAGTCTAATCGTTGGAAGGAAGATCATGAGATTAACCTTGCCACTGCAGTTTACCACTGCACCATTTATTTTGTCAAGCTTGTTGAGCACCTTTTCTAGGATTTTTGGCCTAATTCCTTCATAAACAGGTGCGCCCTACCCTAGCACATCTCCAACTACCTTCAGATTGAAAGTTGGAGCACTTTGAAGTTTTAGGGTTCATCATTACTTAACACTGCTGTCGAATGCTTCCGCTGCTTACCACTATTTTTTGCTGCTGTAGGAGGTATGTACTTGTATATGTTAAAAATGTATCACTATCTTTAAGGTGTTTGCAAGAGAAGATATATTTTTTCCAACACATCTCATATCCAATACATTCAGATGAACAACACATTCCAGATTTCATTGTTTTGATATTCCTCTAGCTGTTATGGCATTATTGTGATCTTATGAACATCTAGTTGTATTTTTATCTATTGAAATTATGATGATTATACTAACATCTCGTCAAATTTAAAGTTATAAGATGACTTTAGTCAAAGTATTAGATTGATTAAGGTTGATATTTTAGAGTTTATTTGCATTATATTCTCTAACTCATATTTCTGTCAAGAAAGCATATTGTCTTAGTACATGGGACATGTTGGAGATAACAATTGTCATCTTGAATGAAGGAGACTCAGAAGAAAAGAAACAACACTCATTCTTGGAGATAAGACTCTAGGTTCCAGGTTTGATTGATTAAATTGACAAGTTTCCAACTTTCACATATCAAGTTTGATAATTTCTACATTACAAGTAAAAACTATAGTTGTTTCAACAGTCTTTGAAAGGTTCTATTACTGCTAGGTACAATAAATACTTGGTAGCATGTGAGTACTATTGATATAAATTCTTATTGTACTTGTTTGCAAGATGAACTAACATATCCTCTAGGAGATAATTCTTGTTTTGCTTCTAGATAGGTTACCTTGGTAAAGCTATGATGATTACCATGAAATTATCCTTCATTCTTGTTACCATAGATATGTTCTTATGAAAATGCTTGTGTTGTTTTGTTCTCATGAAGGTTATCTTACAAATTCCATGGAAGTTACCATGGAGATGTACATGTTCTAGGAAAGTTACCATGGAAGCAGGTCACTAGTGATAGCTCTGAGAGGAAGCTGCAATGACAATTGCAAAAGGAAACATATTAGATAGCCTCCATTTTGAGACATGGAGCAGATTAACTATCATGAAGAGTCTATTTCCAAGCAGTGACAGGAAAGCCAAAGGATTTTTGGATATCGTGCACTAAAAAATGTGTGGACCAATGAAAACCACTTCACTTAGTATGTATGTACATTATGTTTCATTTATTGATGGTTTCTCACATTAAAATTGGATCTATTTCTTGAAAACAAAAAGCGAAGTATTCAACAAGTTCAAGGAATTCAAAGCCCTTGTAGAAAATCTTTCTGAAAAGAAGAGAAAAACTTTGAGGTAAGATAATGGAGGAGAAGTTGGGATTAAAAGGGATATCACTACTCCCTACAGTCCTCATCAGAATGGTGTATCATAAATAAAGAACCGAACGATAACAGATGTAGGTAACGACATTGTACCAGAAGAGCATGTTCCCGAGAATCCTGACATGACAGAATCACAAAGACCTACATAAATGATTACAAATAAAATAAGATCAGCTTAGGCTCATGATATTTTTTAGGATTCCAAGAAGTATGGTTCTCCATATGGATATTTCAGATAAATAAAGAAACCTCGACCATATTCCAGTTACGTGGAATTTTTATATCATTGACGCTGAGCCTACCTGTTATGAAGAGGATGCATAGAAGAAAGTATGGAAGGATGCCATGATTAAAGAATACCGGTACATCATTAAGAATGATGTTTGGGGATGTGGTTCTGAGACAAAAATAGAAATTAGTTGTGATTTCCAAATGGACCTACAATACGAAGAATTCAACTGATGGTAGTATCGAGAAATATAAGGAAAGATTTGTGGCCCTCGGCTTCTCCCAGAAAGAAGGAATAAATTATGAGGAGACATTTTCTACTGTGGTGAGATAAAATTCGATTATAAATACACTTGTGATAGCTGCAATAATGAAATGGAAGATACAATAGATGGGCGTGAAGACAACTTTTCTGAATGGTGTAGTGGAAGAGGAAGTGTACATGGATCATCCGCAAGGATTTGAGACACATGACATGAAGACACATGTGTGCAGATTGAAGAAACCCTTGTATGGATTGAAACAAGCACCTGGGGCATGGTATGGTAGAATTGAAAACTTTCCGATGAGCTTATGATTTACCAAGAGTAAAGAAGATCCCAACCTTTACTACAAGGTTGTGGATGGTGGACCAGTGATATTACTGTTATAGTTGGATGACCTGTTTCTAACAAGAGACAAGAAGATCATCAATGATAGTAAGAGAAATGTTGCTACAAAGTTCAAGATAAAGACCTAGGTATGATGCATTATTTCATAGGTCTAGAGGCATGGAAGAAACCAGACGAGATTTTCCTTGCCAAGGAAAATATGCAGTAGAAATCCTGAAGAGATTCGAAATGATGGATTGTAAATCCATGTCCACGCCGATGGTTACGAACCTAAAGTTATTGAGTGATACTTCTTCAGAGACAACATATGTCACCATGTATAGGAAGATGATTGGTTTGTTGATGTATTTGATGAATACTAGGCCAGATATATGCTTTGCAGTGAACACTTTGAGTTAGTATATGGTTGAACCAAGATGCGTTCACTTGATTGCAGAAAAGCACGGGTTAAGGTACCTGAAGGGTATGATATACTTTGGAATCTGATTCAGATATACTTTGGGTATTATCATAAGATAATAATGCAAGGCTATGATGATTCAGACTAGGCTAGTAGTGTCACAGATCATAAGAGTACATTGGGATGTTGCTTCAGTTTGGGGTCAACTATGATTTCGTGGCTCAACAGGAAGAAAAATAGTGTGGCACTCAGTACAATTGAGGAAGAATATACAATAGCATGTTAAGCTAGTAGTGAAGCTTTGTGGATTCAAAAGTTTCTTGTAGGACTGTTTGATCTCGAGTTGGAGGTGACTTGTATTTTTTGTGACAACTAGAGCTGTATAAATTTGTCTGAGAACCCTGTGTTTCATAACAAGTACAAGCATGTCGAGATCAAGTACCATTATATTTGAGATATAGTGTAGAAGGATTTGTGAAGCTCAAGTATATTGGCACAGACAAGAAGATGGAAAATGTGTTGACCAAGCCTCTATCAAAGACAAAGTTTGAGTATTTTAGGCACAAGATTAGCATGGTCTAGAATAACTTCTCTCGTAAGAGGGAGTGGTGAGTCACAACTGTGACTCCAGGGATAGAAGAAGTAATAGGTAGTCATTCATATGCATGTTACAGACTGTGGCACCAACTAGAATGACCTCGCACAAGGTCAACATATGTCCAGCCTTCAGGGCTGGTGCTTTTTCCCAACTTTTCAAGTTGGAGGACCAACCTGTGTGGCTAGAGGTGTTTGATATCCTTGAGCTATATGGGTGGTGTGTGCACACTACATTTACTAACCCTCATGGTTAGATTCCCAGATTCTGTGTGATTTGGATTGCTAGTGTGCCAACTAGAAGGACTAGCCCTAGGGATAGATGTCAGATTTTGTGTGAGTGAGAAAGTTTCCTAGGTCTGTATGGGATAATTTTCTAGATTCTGTGCGAGATGGACATATGTGACAGTTTCTGAGACTCCGTAAGGATTGAGTAGTAGAAAATTTCTATGTATGAACTGGCTCAAACTGAATAGTTTCCTAGAATCCGTAAGGATTGGGTAGTAGCAAAATTCTGTGTGTGAACTGGCTCAAACTGAATAGTTACCCAGACTCTGTAAGGATTGGGTAGTAGTGCAGTTCTATGTGAGCTGGCTAGTTTCCTAGATTTGAGTGAGCTAGATGAAGTCTTTTAATGGCATAAGGTCTGAAAGGACGTCGAGACCCATAAGTTCTGAGAGGATGATGAGGTTGTGCCCGCTAGAGAGATGCTACAAGTGTTGATGAGACCCCAGATGCATGATTGTGACATGACCATCAAATAATCTATGCGTGACTATGACAGAGCCAATATATGGCTATGATGATGACTGTAATGTATCGATTCATCAGATATTTTGTGTGTGACTATGACATAGTCTGTTTGGCTATGATTGTGATACTTGTGATATGATCTGTTTGATCATGAGATAACCTATGTGGTTATGGTGATGTTACCTATAGAATGGTCTGCAATACCATGTGATTGGTGGTAGTCTTGTACATGCCATGTGTAATGGATGGATGTGATTGAGACTAATATATGAAGAACATCATGGATAATACATCCCTAGATAAGAGGGAGTGTTGATGTTACAAAAATTCTAGTGATGTATAGATTCATGGAAAGTCAAAAAGTAAATGGTCCATAATACATATGCATATAGAAATAGTATTGAAGATCGTGCTAGAAGAATACCTTACTTTCTAAGAGGGAGTGTTGAAGTATTATGTAGTTGCAGAAGATATTCTTATTGTATTTGATCAAGTCAAAACCCTAAGAGAATAATACTAAAGTATATTTGTAATTTCGGCTTAGAAAAATAATAATTATTATATTTTGTACTTGCAATATGAGAAGTCGGCCCTTCGAGAAAAAAGTCAAAGTAAATTATATTTTACAGAAAAGACAGGTCGGGCCTGTGGGAAAATTTCATTGGCAGAATAATTATAAATAAGGTGACACCTTACTCATTTGGTTATCACGACTCACTCTTATATAGAATAATCTTGGTGGAGAGATATAGTTGCAGTTGTAGCTACATGATGAAGGATAAGTCACATCTCTTGGTATTGGTTGGTCTCTCTCTCATGTGCTAGCTTGCTAGGGTAACATGCTAGGGTTTGGATTTTGCCTTGGTGTATCTCTTGGTGTATGTCTTGGTATAATACTTGGTGTATCTTTGGTGACAAGGTACAAGTATAGTAGTAGGGTTTCCCTTTTAGTAGAAGGGTTATCTGGGATATTTCTCTTCAAGAGAGCATTATACTAACACTGTACTTGGTTGATGAATCTATACTGAAGAAGTTATGCTGGGTTTTCTTCCCCAAGAGGGTTTCCCAAGATATATCTATGTGTGCTGTGATCTGGTGTGGCACATGTAGGTGCCTATGGTTGGGGGACAATGATGTAACATCATCTATGGAAAAATGAGCACATAAAAGTAGTTAAATTTCTATGGTAAATCTAACCCTAAATAGTTTTAGGAAAAATTCAACAAGTTCCTTCACCACTTGACTTCAAATAGTCATTGGCTTTTCATGTATTCACTAAGCTATCATCAATGAAATAATCATTCCAAAATCTCCCCTGGACAGTATAATTCCTCTTGACGGTTTCTCTCCCCCTGTCTTGTTGTGCCTCTCACGACTTTCCTTCCCATGACTAGCTAGTTCCACCTATCAATATGCTTATTTTTCTGAGTCATATGATTTACTGAATATTCCTCTTGATGACAATGCCAATGAGTCCATATACCTTTCTGCAATCAATACAACAAAATAGGCAATTAGCGCCTAAAATAGCACTAGAATTTAGTGTATTTTACTCCATTAATCAACCACCTTTTCTAGCACAAAACTGAGCATAATATGGACTTTTTATAATTGCGCTAGATTTAGCGCCGAAATTAGTGCCATATTTAGTGCCAGAAATAGCGTCGGAAAAATAACACCAGGAATAGAGCCAGGAATAACACCCATTTTATCACCAGGAATAGTGCCAGAATTAGCGCTCGTTTTAGTGCCAAGTGTTGCTTCTAGTTTTTCTTCTAATATGCCTTCCAATTTTGCTTCCATTTTTGCGTCTGGTTTGGCTTCCCATTTTACGTCTAGTTTTGCTTTTGATATGGCTTCGAATTTTTCTTCTAGTTTGGCGCCAGGAATAGCACTAGGTGTTGCTTCCAGTTTTTCTTCTGATATGCCTTCCAATTTTTCTTCCATTTTGGCTTCCAGTTTTTCTTTTGATATGGCTTCCAATTTTGCTTTTAGTTTGGCTTCTCATTTGGCTTCCAGTTTTACATCTAGTTTTTCTTCTAGTTTTGCTTCCCATTTTACTTTTGGTTTGGATTCTCGTTTTGATTCCAGTTTTGCTTCTCGTGTGGCTTCCTATTTTTCTTACATTGTTTCTTCCTTTCTTGCTTCCAAAAATGCTTATTGCTTTGTTTATAGTTATTAATTTAATATGTTTTATTTCAATTTAATTAGTTAAATATATCATGTCTCTTAAATAACTTATATGATTATGCAGTAAGTCATATAAATGTTAATGGGTAAATTATATACCTAATTTCCCTTGATTAAATTATCGACCGGGGTAAGTAAACTTCGAGTTGTAACACAGTATGAGTCAAGATAGAGCAAGAATAACTATTTATGTATTCCTACCACTATGTTCTATGACTAAATCCTAGTACCAGAATGAGGTCTGGAAAGTGAATTGAACAAGAAAAAGAGTAATCTATCCTAAGGATCCACACTGTGCTTCAATCTGGAATTCTATTTTCAAAAGATGATACAAAGAATACAAGTAGACTAAGATCTATTTGAAAAGTAAAACACAGATTTATTCCAAATTTACAAAGTAAAAATATGGAGCTACTCTAAGGATTCAAAATTATAAGCAATCTACGACTATGGAACTAAAATAAACTATCTTTTCTCAAAAGCAATTAACTTTGTTTTATAATATCTTTTTAAGACTGAGTTAATAAATCACAATTAATTCTACATTAAAGAAAATAAAAACATTATCTAGCTTACACACTAATCTATGACAACAAGTACTCTCCTAATCTATTTCTGTCTACCTAATTCAAATTGAGGTGCTTATTATMTTTTACCGTYTGCGTTGGCGAATAATGTCACGATGACACCTAAGTATAATGGATAATTCAAATGGAATAAAATCGACATTGACTTCTACAAATAGATGCAAAGTAGAAACAAAACAATTCATTAAAAACTTCACCATTGAATAAATGTCAATASACTGGAAAACATGCTCTTTAAACTAATTTAGATCTATACAATAATTACTTAAAAGGAACATAGAGTTGGAAATTATGATGTCACACTTGAACTTGAAATGTGTCAATAGAGATAGGATGGTTTACAYAGTCCTGCAGGGGTTAGCTTAGGTGATTCTATGATATTCACAATAACAGTCTAAATGGATTATGAACAACCTTTTAATTAATATGCACAATTTGAATAATCAACTTGCAAAAGGGATATACATACTTGAAACACAGTCTAAGTAAGCAAAGGAGGGTATATATATTTGCAACACAGTTAAGTGATCAAAGAAATATATATATATATATAACTGAAACACAATTTAAGTGATTAGCTTGCAAAAGAGAAAAATATATAAATATGAATATACAATTAAACACACAGACTACTGGTGGGCCCTCCAAGTAGTTGTGGTAATCCAACTCACAAGACAATCACAACTTTCAGCACATTAAATTGAGTAGTCTGTATTACAACCAAGAATTCATAACAATGATGAGTTTTAACAAAGTACAACAATCATCTCCCTTCTCATCGTTTTTAGTGGCCTCATATATATAGAGTTTCATTAAAAATGGGAGGTTGACCACTGAAAGGGTCGACACTGTAGTGTCCCCAAGGCCGAGCCCCGCTATAGATCATGATATATGAAATGAATTGTAAACATGTTTTATAGGCTGGTGAGCCAAGTTTGGTATAAGCTGGTAGGATTATGTGTTTGTTAGGCCAGGGAGCCTAAGTGTTGAAGGCCAGGAGCCTGTTGTTGTACTTGTATGTATGCGGATCAATTAATAAAATATAAACACCGCCAGTGCAGACTGACCACGATGAATGAGTGATGGGGGACTGAGCGTCCACAGAGTGGGCAAGGAATTAGGGGCTGGAAGGTGGGAAAGGGGCTGGGTGTTGAGCCTAGGGGCTAAGCCTAGGGGTCTTAAGCCTGGAATAATATTTTAATATTATTTCCTAAAAAAGCCATGTGCATATTATTTATCGTAAATCCTTTTTGGAAGGACACATGATTTCCCAAGTGGTGGGAGGAAGGCGTACGGATGGAACGCATGCAGTTTCCAGGGTGACAAGTGTCAACCCTGGTGCATGCAAATAAAACAGATGCAGTAAGCCATGAGGGGGGCTCTCATCCATTCGATCCGACTGCCCTGAGGGTGATCAAGGGAAGCCAGTCTGCAAGAGACCCTCATGTAATTCTGATATAGAAAAGAAAGCCTGTGTTTGTCCTGAAGAATCCGTGTACACCCCTGTCCAATGCTGTGGAGTCTATGTCTGATTCTGAGAAATCCCGTGCATGTAACCCCAACCTACGTGAAGCCTGTGTTGATTTCGGGGAAGAGTCTTTCTTGTTCGGGAAAGTTGAGCGAGCCTATGCAAGCATTCCCTGTTCCGAAGCCGTGACTGTGAAGCCATCGTGTGATTGCCGAATCCAGTTTTCGGAGAGCCTGTGTCTGTTTTCCCATGGAATCACTGAGACTACGTAGTATTGGATTGCATGAGGCTTGTTGTCCTGTGAGCGACTCCCTCCAGGTGAGAGAGTGTACAAAGGAAGGAGAGAGCTCTTGGAAGGAACCCTGTAGCTGCAACAGAACCCGGAGATTTCCGGTCCGGTCTGTTCCTGTAACCCAAGGTAAGGGAGATTGGCAGCCGAAGGACTGTCCAGGTGACAAAGAAGGTGCACTCTCTTGGGGTGGAACAGGCATGTGGGGAATGAGGGTCTGTGGGTATTGAGCATGGGAGATTCCTGGAGAGCGTTCTTCCTGGTGGTTGTGTGTGAAGGAATTCCCTGTAACCTCAGCCTGAGTCTGGATTCCTTGCCCTGGGGTGGAGCTTAGTCCCAGCTCGGGGGTGACCCACTGTTGAGTTGAGGAGCAGTGTGGTCTACGGCTGGGAGGTTCGTGGAAGGCCTGCATTTGGTTGGTGGATTCCACCATTGATAAAGATAAAATTATGTTTTATCACATTTGGCATGACTGTGCTGTATATATTATCATGCTTTTCGCTGTGTAAATGAATTACTGTTGAATGCTATGGTTTATTAATGGTAACAATAACTTATATATTTTACTTTGAGAATTAAGTGTGTTTAATTGTGTTAAATGCATGTGGTTATAATTCCTGTACGAATTATGTAAACATCCATGTATAGAATGGTAACTTAGAGGTTTGGAAACCTCGGTAGTGTAAAAGGGTACACTACAAAGTGGTATCAGAGACAAGGTTTCGACACTGAGCCTAGATGGGCCAGTGGAGCAGTCTTTGGACTGAGAATGCGAGGGGAAATTGAGTCGGGAGGACCAATTTCAGACCCTGGTTTGCTCCGAAATGTCAAGGAGATACTTGATGAGTTTTTTAAGCTCAGGAGGTTTAGCGGTGCTGTGAAACTGCAGCCAACGTGGTCTATGGCCACGGGAAGAATAGGTATTTACACCAATGGTGTTAGAACCGTAGGATCTGTTCGGGAGGGAAGGAAAACCCTTGTAACCGTCAGATCTGGAGAATGTGCACAAGGTTTAAAGCCTTTGGATACTGCACAGGAGGTTACGACCACACGAGGAGTTTAAACTCGGGAGGATCGTGAGTCATAAGATCACTGTGGGATTACCCGTCAACCGTCCGAGTTGACAGAAGTTGCACAGGGTTTAAGTCCTCATGGGTAGAGGAGAAGTCCCGGAGAGGTGTCGGGATATTGGAGTAATCGGGGTTTTAGAAGTCAAGAGAACCGAGACCTTGTGAGTCTTGAAACACCGAAGAAATCATAGCCATAGGATCTCAAGGAGGACACGTGTCATAATCCTGGAGAGAGTCGGAAATCGAAGAATCAGAGTTCTCAATCACATAGAGATCTCGTCACACGGAATCACGATCCACGATTTCGCGACAAGACATGGACCGTTCATATTAGGGGACACGTGGCAGAGATCTGCCATTCGGGGAAAGTCCCGACAAGGAGTAAGTCCATCGGTGTTTGAAGTTCATCGAGAAATCGGGAACCCCGGTGACAAGTGATTCATACACTTTGAAACTACGAACCCCGAAACCCCGATGAGAGCTTTGAGTACGGTCACGGGGTAGAGGTCACATGGACCTGGGCTTAACCGTGAAGGGTTAAAGCAAAAGGCGTGTCGACATATCGGTATTCGGGATATCGGGAATCCCGTGAGCATATGCACTTTGACATTGAAACCGTCGAAACCTCGACGGGGTAAGGTGGAGGTCATATAGTATGGTCATGTGGACCAGAGTCAGAGCCAGGAGAGCTAGCCAGTGTAAAAGCACATCGGGAATCGAAGGATCGGGGGTTGTGAAGGCATGTGCATCGTGACATCACAAATCCTGAAACCACGATAGGAGGATTGATCATGGTCATGGGAAGTGGTCGTGTGGTGAGGGTATAGCCCGGAGGGCTAGCACGGATGGAGTCCATTGGAAATCGGGAAATTGAGGATTCCGCTATCAAGAGTTTTGGCACATTTTGATTCACGAAACCCTGAACCCCGATAAGGAAAGGGTCGGGGTCATGAGTCAACAGTCACATGGTGTAGAGCCCATAGCAGGGGCTAACGCGTAAAGGTAGCGCATCAGAAATCAGAAATCGGGGATTCAACCACCAGAGCACTGCCGGTTTCAAAATCTTGATAGAGGTAACCCCGATAGAAGGAAGGGAGACCTCGAAGAGTTTCCTGTGGGAGGAAAATTTTTCGATAGGGAAATAGGAGAATTTCAAGAAACCCGAAAAACACAGAGCCAGACAGAGCTCAGAAAACTTGTGAAGTTGAAATGTCGTTCATTCTTGTTCGTATTAGTTATAAATGTTGTGGATTATTCATGAAGTTTAATGGCCTGACAATTTTGAATTGGATTGCACAGTGCATGTTCAAAAAGAACAGAGGCAGAAGGGAAGCAAGCCTTCCTTTTTCAAAAATAGTCCTTGGGGACAGTCATCTCTTAAAGAGCCTAGGAAGGTTGAAGGGAGTGAACAGATGCCAAGGCCTCCACCCATGGAGTGTTGGGGCTGTAAAGGGAATCATAGGTATAGAGACTTCCCCCACAGAAAAGACAAAGCAAGAACTGTCCATACTGTTCAACAATCTGAAACAGTGGAGGATATGGGCAGCAGAATGCCGAGGATCTACGCAGCCCTGGACAACAAGCAAGCAGAATTTCAATCACACATGATTGAAGTGGAAGGTATGATTAACAACCGACCACTTGTTATTTTAATTGATTAAGGGGCTAGCCATAGTTATGTAGATCTTAGGGTGGTGGAAAGTTTGCATCTAACGAAGAGAAAACATGAGAAGTCTTGGTTAGTGCAGTTAGCCATAGGGACCAAGAGGAAGGTCACTGAATTGGTTAAGTTTTGTTCAGTGGACATGAAAGGAATGAACACTAAGGCTGAATTGAACATTCTGTATTTAGGCTCATATGATTGCTTAATTGGGATGGACTGGTTGGACCAGCACCATGCCCTTCTGGATTGTCGTAACAAGAGGTTCACATGTCTGAACGAAGAAGGAAACCAGGTAACAATCCAAGGAATTCCTAGAGCCGTGGCTGTTAGAGAAATCTTAGCCATACAGCTGAAGAAATGTTACCGGAAGGGCTGTCAATTATTTGCAGCCTGGGTGGAAGAAGTATTCCAAAATGTGGTCTCGAAGCTGGAATACCACAGGGTGCTCAAAGAGTTTGAGGACGTGTTTCAGGAGGTGCCTGGACTACCTCCGAAGAGGGACATTGACTTTTCTATAAATCTAATGCCTGGAGCAGCTCCAGTTTCAAAATCTCCTTATAGGAAGAGCACACCAGAGCTGAAAGAGTTGCAAATGCAGCTCGAAGAGCTATTAAAGAAAGGGTACATTCATCCCAGCGTGTCACCATGGGGAGCCCCAGTCCTATTCGTGAAGAAGAAAGATGGGACGATGAGGCTGTGCATTGACTTTCAGCAGTTGAATAAAGTCACTGTCAAGAACAAATATCCTCTGCCAAGGATTGATGATCTTTTTGATCAATTGAAGGATGCGAAAGTATTTTCGAAAATAGATCTTCAATCTGGATATCACCAAGTGAGAATAAGGGATGAGGACATCAACAAGACCGCCTTCAGAATAAGGTACGATCACTATGAGTTTACAGTGGTGCCGTTTGGACTGTCCAATGAGCCTGCTGTCTTTATGTGCCTAATGAATGGAGTGTTCAGAAATTATTTGGACAAGTTCGTCATAGTATTCTTGGACGATATCTTGGTGTACTCCAAGATAGAGGAAGAACATGAAAAACATCTTAGAATGGTGCTGCAGGTGTTGAGAGAACACCAGTTGTACGCAAAAATGAGCAAGTGCTCATTTTACCAAAAGTAGATCCATTATCTGGGACACATTATTTATGAAGAGGGGATCGCTGTGGATCCTGAGAAGGTACAGGCCATTCAAGAGTGGCCAGCGCCAAGAAATGTGACAGAAGTTAGATCCTTTATGGGTCTGGCAGGTTATTATAGGAGGTTCATAGCC